>WOFM01000612.1:323065-695620 GCA_011428145.1 Ericerus pela
CAAAAATTGAAAAGTTTGTCAATAGGTATACCAGATAATTTAAATTTTAGGGAAGATGATTTTAAAAACTGCCAAATCTGTTGCATTGCAAATAATACGAAACTGGGTCATAATGGAATGAGAATAAAACAAACAAGGAAATTAGAAATAACCTCTTCAGACATAATGGGCCCCATTCACGCCATCAATCGCCAACCAAAAATATATTCTAACCTTTATTGACCACTAATCAAAATATACATTCGTCATACCAATTTCCACAAAAAATCAAGTGGCAACTGAATTTAAAAATATAATAATGTGTATGAAAAATAAATTTCCCGATTTTCCCATAGGGACTATCAGATGTGACAACGCAAAAGAATACACAGATACAAAAATAGTCAATTATTGTCAAGAGAATGGCATCACAATGGATTATGTGGTTCCTTATTCTCCAGAGCTGAATGGTGTAGCCGAAAGGCAAAACCAGACACTTATGAGGAGAATAAGAGCCATGCTCATCGACGCCAATCTTGACATTAAATATTGGTCATATGCAATTGTAACATTAGCTTATTTGATAAATCTTTCACCCACAAAAGCCAACATAGATTTTAAAACACCATACGAACAATTTTATGCCATAAAACCCAATTTAAAAAATTTAAAAATATTTGGCTCGTTAACATACAGACATATCCCCTTAGAGGTGAGAAAGCAAAACGCAACAAAAGCTAAATCAAAATTGAAAAACAAAATTGACCCCAAATTGGCACATCGAGCAGAAAAAAGCATTATGATGGGATATACAAACACAAGTTATTGTTTAAGGGATCCATTTGACACCAAGTTGTACATTGCATGTGACGTAAGGGTAGATGAGTCCCAAAATATTAAATCATTAGAAACAGCTGATAAAATATTAATAATTAAACCGGCAAATTATGAACAGGATCTTGGTATAATAAATCCCATCGTCATGAATATCAATATTAATTATAACAAAACATATATAGAAGATTGTGTACCAAAAAGTTTTAATGAAATAAATAACAATCCTTTTAGAAAAGAATGGGTAAATGCAATAAACGATGAGTTTAACTCATTAAATGACATGAATGTTTGGGATATAGTGGATTATGATCGTCAGAAATTAATTGACACCAGGTGGATATTTACTATTAAATACGATGAGTATGATAACCCCAAGCCAAAGGCAAGACTAGTTGCAAAAGGCTTTAAAGATCGAACAGAGTACAATATAACAGGAACACATCGCCCTGTTGCATCCATAAGCACCATCAGGTGGTTACTTTCCATTGTGAATAAACAAAAATTAATACTTGTACGATATGATGTGAAAACGGCTTACCTAAATTCTCCTATTATAAAACCAATTTATGTTAAAAGGCCAGAGGAATAAATATTAATGCGAATCAGGTTTTGGAATTTAAAAAATCTATATACGAACTTAAAACATCGAGCAAATCTTGGTACGACTTATTGGACTCAAAAATAAAAGAAATGGGTTTTACAAGAACAAAGGCAGATAGGTGTCTATATCAAATGAATACTAATAACAAAAATAAATATTTTTTAAGTTACGTAGATGATATTCTAATAGCCTCAAATTCACAAATGGCAATAATAACAATTAATGAACAACTCGAAAAATCATTCAATCCAAAATTTTTTGTGGGACTCGAGATCGAAAGAAATATAGAAAATAGAACAATAATATTATCCCAGCAAAAACATATCGATAAAATGATTAAGAAATTTGGAATATCAGAAGTAAAAAAGAAAAATACCCCAATGGAGACTGGCCTAAAAATAGAAAAAATAGAAAATGGAAAAGACGATACTGAGTACAGATCTATGATCGGGGGATTACTGTATCTAGCCAGATTAACCAGACCAGATATATTGTTCCCAGTAAATTTTTTCTCCCATTACCAAAACAATTCCAATGACACACTCAAAAATTACATAAGAAGGATATTTAGGTACATAAGCTCAACATAAAATTATACACTAACTTACAAATTTGAGGGAGATGGAATTCAGGCCTATGTGGATGCTTTGTACGCCCCTCAGGTAGACGATAACAATATTAATCCAAATAATTTACAAAAAGGAAAATCAATTACTGGATTTATGATTTTTGCAAATGGTGATTTGATAGAATGGAATTGTTCTAAACAGACAATCCATGCTTCATCTAGTACCTCTGCAGAAATCATAGCAGTTTTTGACACTTTGGACATAATAAAAGTAATACAACATATGAATTTCAAAATTTTTGGGGAAAAAATAACTGTGGACATAATGGAGGATAATATCTCAACACAGAAAATTTGCTCTGGGGGAAGCCAAAAGAAATCGAGAGCACTTATGATAAAATGCTACTCGATTTTGGAGGCAATGGAAGAAAAAATAATTCATTTCAGATCCGTCAACTCCGAAAATCAACTTGCCGATTTACTTACGAAATCTCTAGACAGAACAAAATTTGAAAATCTTATAATAAAAATTCTGGAAAATACAAATTTGTACATATAATATCGAAAAACATTTATTCAGAAAAATACCCGTCCAAAATATAAGTCGTCACACTCAGTCAATTATATATGTACAATATTGCTACTCTCAATATACGCTAATCTGCCATGCAACACACTTGTTTCATTTAACAGCTGTTTTTTATGTGAAGGTCTGGTAAAACCTTTATAATTATGGCAGCTGAGCAAGAATAACAAAACACACAGCAAGTGTGAATTACATTCAATTGAAAGTGAAAAGTTTATTATGGATGTAATTTTTGAAATTGTAAACTGCATGGAAATCGAATTGTTTTAAAGAAACAATTAAAATTTATGTTTTTGAATCAAGTTATATGCCACACAAAGATACTAAAGTTCAAATCCCAGTCCATCATTTGTGATACCAGAAATCAAAATCCAGACATTGGTTCAACAACAACGATCTAAATTTTAGACAACGATCTAAATTTTAGACATCGATCTGCAGAATCCCAGAAATTCACCTTCCAGCTACGCAGAGTATCGATAAAATCAATCCTTTAGCTGAAACCTCAAATTGTCAGACATTTTTTCTTCCGAGCCCTCAAACACCGATACTCTAGGAAAGTTTACAGGAAGAAAAGTAATATAGAAATATTTATTCTGTTTTCATAATTTTCTTGTTCTTATGTATATTTAAAAATACAGTCTTTTTGTAAATGTGCCATCAGGATCCAATTTTAATTATTTAATTCTTTTTTCATGTTCTTGGATCCTTGTAAAAAGTCGCCGTTCAGTCAGGTTTTTACATTATTCAATTCATAATTGTTCCAGTTGTGGCATTCTAACTCAAAATTGAAGACACCTTTATCTCATTTAATTTTCATGTTTTTACCATTTTGATAGATAGGAATAGGGTTGTTGAGGTAATTTCTTTGTATTGTTGTGTCATCTACCTTAATTTTTTTTCTTTGATCTCTGGGTTCATATCTCATTTCAACATCAACCTTATCAGATTCAAATATTTAAAATGACAGATCAGGACACTGAACAAGAAAAAGAAAAGATAAATTCAAACAATACACCAACTGAACCTCAAAAACAAAATAAAAATAATAAGGATATATGGAGTGGAAGATTAGGGTATTTAGAATATAAATATTTAAAACAACTGAAAGGAATTTCTGGAAGTATCCTTAAACAATTAATATCAAATGAAAGTATTTTTTTAAACTGCAAAATTTATAGAAAATCAAAATCAACAAAATTGGAACATGATCGAACAATATTGAAACCAAATTATCACTTAGAAACCATATCATCAAACATAACAAACATATTATCAACCTCAATTAATAACAACGAGTATAATATAATTTTAAAAGACCATATTTTAGATAATATATTTACTTCACCTACACATAAAAAGAACCAAATATTTGACAAATTTAAAAAATATTATATATTAAAGGAAAACAAAATCTCAGATTATTCTTTCTTAATATCAATATATCACAATAAGGAAAAGCATTTACATAATAATTTCAGAATCCATTATCAAAAAAAAAAATATATAATATATAAAACATTTTTTAAATATATGGTGACATATCTTTCAGGATTTAAAATGATAAACGAAGATGAAAACAAAATCCTTGTGGAACACATATTTTTTCTTTTGTTGTTCGACTCCGGTTTAGAAATTTTGTCCTAGGATTGTATGATTAGCATTGTTACATTTTTGGCTGGTGGAAGAAGTAAATTAATTAAAATATTTTTCAATAAAAAACACAAATCACAAAATCCCCAAACTGTCATATTTATAAAATATAGTTATATATTTATAAAAAAAAGAAATCCAAAACTCACAAAAATAAAAGAAGACAAAAACATTAATTTAAAAAGAGAATAATAAAAAACATATAAAATGACTAGAAATACTATAATGGGACATGACATACAAAATATTATAAAAAATAGGTTATATATAATACACGATATCCACTTTAATATAATTAAAAATGTAAAAGGACCTAATAATCCAAAACAAAAACACATAATATATAATGTTTTAAATAACAAGTTTTTACTTGGAGAATAATACATACAGTAGAATGGAAAATCTAAGGAATAATTCAATTGAAATTGCTTATTGGGGAGTAAAAAATAAAATGAAATTTAATAGATACTGTCTCTATCTGAAGTTAACTGGAGAAATTGTATACACAGTATTATTTTTGACAACGTAGTAATAATAATAACAATAAAAGGTCACCACTATTAGTACCATTGATATTTAGTACACCGGGGTTGCCTAATATGGTATCATCGCTACTTTCTTTTGGTACAATGTCAAATGTAGTAGTAACATCATTGTGTTTGATATTGGTTATGATTTATATTATAACAAATATCCATAATATAATTTTAACTATAAAAAATCAAAAAAGGATAAAAATAACAAGGATAAATATTAACAAGTATAAAAATAACACAACTTAAAAAATATGATTTGAGAAATGAAAATCATTTCTACACACTTATTAAAACATCTTTCAAAATAAATAAACCAAAATCATAAACAGATTACAAAGAAAATAGAGAAATGATAGATGCCTTATTACATATATTCAGGCTTATGTGATCAGACATAGCATTCCCTATGGACTGCTTATCAAAAACTCAAAATTGCTCAGATAATACTATAAAAAATTACGTTAAAAAGATTCCTAGAAATTTAAAATACACCATAAATTATAAATTAATATTTGAAAGTAATGAAAATAATGCAAAAAAATATGTAGATACTTCTTATTCACCTGGAATAGATAATAATGAAATCAATATGAATAAATTTGAAAAAGGACACTTAATAACAGGATACTTAACATACATTAACGAGGATTTGATTAATTGGGGGGGGGGGTACATCGTCAAAATATAATGGCTGCTTCCTTAACCACTGTAGAAATAATAGCATTACGTGATGCACTTGATGACATTAAAGTAACTTGGTAACTGGCAAAATTCTTTGATAATTTGTCTAGTCCTGTACAAATATTTGAGGACAATATAAATGCAGCCAATGACAAAATAATCGACATAATTATCATACCTAGGTACATATGACCAATTGGCTGATATCATTAGATAAGGAAAAATTTGAAAATATAATTAATAAAATATTTGATAAAGAAAAAGACCATAATCAATCACCAAATGAAATTACTGATGACACAAATACCCACATCTTATAAAATCCACGCAATCTAGTCCTTTCATTTTAAATGTAATTGCTGGCACCTTTTTTTTATAGTATATAAAATTTATTATAACATTTTGACAAACATATTTTAATGTGCTTTCCTGTTATGAATTTCCTTTTTTCATCTAATAGTTTTATTATTTGGTTTACTGTTCTTAATTCTTTTACTTTCTCTATTATTTCATTATGTAAACCTTGAAAAATTTTCCTGGCTACAAAAATATAACATTCTTCTTTCTGCTTGAGCAACTATGTAAGTATTTAAAAAGTTATCTGGATCAGTACTTAGGAAGAGATTCTCCATTTCCTTATCCTTAAGACTACTATAAATCCCTTCTGCATACAAACATGATGTCATGGTTGTTTTCCATGCATCGTAGTTTTGGCCATCAAAAACTTTTTTATTTTTGAAACGAGACATCTTAATTGATTCTTAAAATCTGTTCACTAATCATGGCCAAAAAGCCTCATATATATATAGTTTTTAATAAGTTAAATTGTGTAGGGGAATACAATGAATTTTGAGGGATCACAGGCTCAACTGCGTGATAAATGCAAACACGGTCTTAACCGCTCTATGGGAAATGCATAAAATCCAAAAGTTTAATATGTGGTAATAATAATCAATGTAAAATATTTATGTTATATTATTACCAAAAGACTTCGATGTTCCAACTTCTCTGCTTTCTCCTCTGGCTCAAAAATCTTCTACTTTTGATTATCTAAATTAATCAATTGAATTCAAGTCAAACATTCAGTTCACAATCATTGGATACGCAATAAAATATGGCCAATTATTTGTTTTTAACATAAAAAAGAATAACTGCAATTCAAATCACTATGTATGAGTGATGAATACCTGTTAATTAATTCAATTATTTATATATTATATGAGAAAGACAGATGAAACAATGGATTGTTTGATAATTTTTTACCAACCGCTCCTAAATATTTGAAAGAGATAAACTTAACAAAAGATATCAATGTTCAAGAGGATTCCTTTTATCAAACCTAGATCTGAAAATATTTTCAACAAAATCTATTCAAAAATTATTTATTCTCATGAAAGAAGATAAAAGGTTTTGATCCTAGTATGAATACAAAGGAAACAAAGATTTATTTTCAAAAATTGTGCAAGTTCAAACTCTTGTTTCCATACACAAATTTTCAACAAAATAACGTGAAAAAGGATAGCAAGATTCGACTTGATACACATATCTTACTAATTTTGACTGCCTTAGGGGCTAAAATGAGATCGTTTAGTAAAAAATTAAAATTTATTACCCTTTTAGCGACTTATTTTTCTATTTACATTCATTTTGATGACTTCCTTCCGACCTGGACTTTGGATTTTTTGGCTGACCGACTTGCAAATTGTTAAGATTTTGACATCGATCCTCTACTCCGGCATTGGATTTTTCCAGTTGATGGATTTTGGTTGAAGGTTTATCAATCACAGCTCAAAGTTGTATGAATTATTCAATTGATTTTGATTTTATTGGAAAGGGTTTACCATTTTGTGACACTATTTCCAATTTTCAGCTTTCTCTTTCACTCCTGGAACTTCAGGATCCTCAACAATGTTGATAAATTTTGTATTTTTCACATTAAAGTGTGCAACTAATGCAGTTTAAAGGAGTAAAAATCAAATTTTTGATAAAATTACAGCCAAGACACACTTAGATTGAATTTTCCACCGCACTTTTATGTTAACAGGTTAACACATAACCAACACAAAGACTTACATTTAACATAAAATTTACAAACATTAGCATACAGTCATTTGTAAAACGATTAAAATTCCTTTAAAGGACTGAAAAGTTATTAACATTTAACACGTTTTATTGAGGTGAGTTATGATCTTTTGATGCGGAAAAGATAAAAACGGATTATCATCTTTGAAAAAGATTTATTCACAACGTTACTACAACAACAGACGAGCAGAGAACATTCTCTGTCGAGCAGTGGCGGAAAAGATTATGCCGGTGATCAGTGTTGCCACATGTGAAAAGGTTAAATGTTATAAACGTATTACATACAGTGTTAGTCAAGGTTCAGGTTATGTGTTTGTGAGGGAGTGAGGGAATTGTATCCCAACACCCCCCTGCGATTCAAAATGGACGAACGAACATATAAGTTAAAAAAGTATCACGCAATGTATGTATTAAGGTAAAAATAATATAACTAAGCAATAGCAGTCAAAATTACTAAACACAAATATAATATATAATAAATTTTAAAATGTTGCTAAAAAATGGTAAAGTATTAAATATGTTGTTGACTAGCATTATGATGTTGTACAATTAAAATGTGTATAAATCTATAAATCAGATGTTTTGTCTTATATATTGTGTAATTATTAACATAAGGTATGCATTTAACCTTCTGTTTTAGTGTCACGTCTTATAAATATAATGTGTGATTTTAAATTATTGTACATTTTAAAAGGTCGGAGAGATCAATATCTCCTCATCGTCAGCTGTAGAAGAAAAAGTATTATTATCTATATCCTTATAATTAATTGTGTGGGGTTTAAATAAATGAGCTATTGTTGGAATCAATTGAGTTTATTAGGGGATGCTGATGCCAGTAAGAGAGGCAGAGCAGCGACGGGGAACCTATTGTAAATTATGTGATGTGAGTTTGTGAAAACAAAATATGGACCACTCTGTTTACGATAGGCGCTAAAAGACCGACGCCCATCCGCAGTCCAAAACCAAATATTAAAAATTTTGAAAGGTTATGTCTATGAAGACTATTGGCTGAAAAATTGACTTGCTCGGAGGATTCTCGTAAAGATATTCTGAAAGGTTTTCTGATCAAGTGCTTTAGTTAATATGTCGACAACTTGATCAGGTGACCTAATATCATTGAAATTTATCAATTTTTGCTGGAAGGCCTCCAACAAGGCGTAGCATTTGATGGCGAGAGACCTGGATCGTTTCTGGCCTCCCCCAGATGCAATACGGGACGCAGATATATTATCCTCATACAACTGCACTGGGTCGGTTTCAGAGAAAACAATTTCCATGAGTCTCCAGATCACATAGATGTCATCTAGTGCATCATTTAATGCAATTAACTCGGCTGCAGTTGACAAAGTTGCAACTGTGTGTTGCCGATGAATGGCCCAATTTAGCAAGTCTCCATTTACAAAGATCATGAAGCCAGTTGTGGAGCACCCTTTCTCAAAGTTATTTATGTCTATGGGTGAATCGTCTACGTCGAGTGCATACAACGCATCGACAAATGCTTTCATGTAAGTTTGGTCAGAGTGGAAGACTAGAGAGAAATCTCGTGTAGTTTTAAGGTACCTAATGATATGACGAACATAGTTTTTAATTTCACTGTTGGAGGATGTCTGAAAATGGGATAAGTAGTTGACGGTGAAAGCAATATCTGGGCGGGTAAGTCTTGCCACATATAGCAAATTCCCAATCATAGCCCTATATTTGGTATCGTCAATTCCATTTGTCGATTTATTAAGTTTGAGCCCAGTCTCCATGGGTGTGGAAGATGGATTACATTTGGTCATTCCGAATTTCCGGAGAATCTTATTAATATATCTATGTTGTGTAAGTATAATTTGTTTTCGTGGTATATCACAATTTATTTCGAATCCAACGAAAAAAGTAGGATTATTTTCTATTTTTAGTGTGAAACATTTATTGAATGTGTTTATTAAGTCTTGTATCCACTCGTGGTTACTTGCCAACAACATGTCATCCACATAGACTATTAAGAGTGCCATTGCACCTGTATTATCCTGTCTAATGTATAAACATCTGTCAATTTTTGACTGGGTGAAGCCAGCTTGAACTATTGTTGAATTCAATAAGTCATACCAACTTTTTGACAAAGTTTTAAGTCCATATATGGACTTTATAAGTTTCAAGCATTTATTTTCGCCTAATTGGCATCCCTTAGGGGAAGATATGAATATTGGGTATTTTATTTGTGAGTTTAAAAAGGCTGTTTTTATATTGAATTGTGTGATGTTTAAACCTTATTTATTGGTAATTGACAGTATCCATCTGATTAACCAATATTGGACTACCGGGGCATATGTTTCGGTCAAGAAATAGTGAGTGAGATCTTTAAAACCCCTCGCAACCAATCGAGCTTTCGGTATGTGAACGCCTAGGTTGTTGGATTTTGTGGTGAAACACCACTTTGTGTCTACCAACCTCACATTTCTTTCCTTTGGGACGACTTCCCAAATGCCCATATCAGATAGTGAATTTAGCTCATCTGTGATGGCTTGAAGCCATTCTTCCTTGAAGGGGTTGTTTTCGACATCCTCCCATTTCTGAGGGATATGGTCCTCAGTGTAATTTTTATATCGTGATTTGAATAAATTTAAAATTACTGGAGTATCTATAATATTATCATCATTTTGTGTATTTTCTTTATTATTATTGTATATATTATTTATTTGTTATATATTATTCGTTTCATCAAACGCAAGTGACGTGTGATTTTTCCATTAATGGGTCCCTTATACAGTACCCACTATTGGTATACCCCAGGAAAATTCCTTTGTCGGATCTTTGGGTAAGTTTTGGGTGTTCTATATTGGCACTTTTTCTTTTATTTTTAGTGGCTTGTTGTTGACGGACCTCTATGGGGATGTGCCTGTGAGCAAGAGACCCAAAAACTCTCATATTAGACAGGTCCAGCTTTGTGCTGTAAAACATCTCAAAAGGGGTTTTGTTGTCTTCATTGTCCCTAGTTGGGCTCCTGTTTATTATATAAACAGCTGTTACAACAGCCAATGACCAAAAACTGAAATCTAAATCAGAGTCGAACAGCATAGCCCTTGTCCTAGCCATAATTGTCTGGTTCTGCCTTTTGGCCATCGCATTCAACTCCGGTGAATACGGAACGACTGGCTCAAGGTTTATGCCGTTGTTCTCACAAAATGATTTCATATTTGAGTCAAGATATTCCCTAGCATTGTCACATCTTAACGTGGCTATAGGGTGATCCGGGAATTTCGATTTTAACTTCATATATAATTTTTTAAATTCTTCAAAAGGCATAGATTTTTTTTTGATAGTGGAAATAAAAGTGTATTTTGTGGCATGGTCCATGAAAATTAGAACATATTTTTCATCATATATGCCTGGTGAGAAGGGGCCCATTGTATCTGATGAAACGAGCTCGAGTTTCCTCTCAGGTCCTGTGCGAGTTCCATTGTGCCCTAATCTTCTAGAGTTGGCTTTTACACATACCTCATAAAGACTGAACTCGTCATCACGAAAAGTAATTCCATTTGGATTACCTCTTGAGACCTTTGTCAAGAACTTTAAGTTTTTTCCTGACAGGTGTCCTAATCTCCTATGCCATATCAGTTTTTTGTCTAGTTTAGCAATTTCTGTACTCTCATTAGACTCCTGAGTGTCACTTATTATATTATTATCATTTATTATATTATTATTTATGTTTGTTCCTATATTCTCATTCATTTCATTTCCATCATCATTCACTTCATTTTGTTGTGGATTATTATTATCATTTATATTATTAGGATTTATTATATTATTTTGTTCTTTATTGTTATTAATTGTGTTGTTTTGTGTTTTATTATTAATATTCTCTTCATTCTCTTCATTCTCCTCCTGACTTTCCTCTATTACTTCTTCTTCTATTTCATATTCCATCCATTCATCTTGGGAATTTATATTGGGCACACATGCTAATTTGTTAGATTCAATATTATAAGGACATATTTTATTTAATTCGTTTTGGTCTTCTACAATATTAACGACGGACTCTGGTACAATTTTGTACTTGACCATGTACACGCCTCTTATTTTTGGGGCTGAAAAAATGACTTCGTCCGTACCTCGAACCTATATGTGCGCCGCAGAGAAATTTTGGTTTATGCCAAGCACTCTATTTTCTGTTATTTTAATCCCTGACATTAGATCTACATTTAAAGATGGTACATAATGTACATTTTTGAGTCTTATGACTGTTTGGTTTCTCTCTGAGTTTTCCACTCTGATGAACATGGTACCTATATGTGTGGCAATTAGTAGTGTGTCCTGGATAGCACACTCCAGTTCGATAGGCTTTCCCAACATTATAGGGTTGGATAATTTTGATAAATCCGAGATTATGTGAGCAACAGCCCCACCATCTAACATAATTCTTTTAGTAAGAGGGACATAATTTGAGTCTGACTCTTGTTTTATATCTTTAGATGTATTTAAATTTATTAGTTTATTACTGTTTGTGTTTATTTTCGAATCAAGATTCTTATATCTCAGCATCATGGACCATTGAACGTCATTTTCTTTTTTATTTTTGTTATTATTATTATTATGGTTGTTGTTTCGTCCGTATCTTGTGTTTTGTGCAGGACCATCTAATTTATCTTGGGGTTTTATACCATCTTTATTTGACGGACATACCTTTGCTATGTGTCCTTTGCCATGACACTTAAAGCATACTAGAATATTCGAACTTGGCAAAGTGTTTTGATTTTGATTATTATTATATTTTTTATTTTCATATGTATTATTACTATTCTGAGACATCTCTAATTGTTGATTATTATTATATGTCATTTTTCCCTGATCTATATTCTGACTGTGGTTCTGATTTCTATTAGTATTATTGTATCTATTGTAATTTCCTCCATATTGAAATCTTTGACTTTTATTATTTTGGCTGAAATTACGAAATTTATTATTATTATATTTTGACTTCTCGTCATATAACCTATCAGACTTTTTGATTAACATGGCATGGAGTGTTTCAATTATTTTCTGGTCCTGACTTAGTGTACTGAACTCCAGTCTTGTCATGTCATAATCCATGTTTAACGATATTAAGAGTTGTTCTATCTCTTCCAGTTTGTCCAGAGGTTTTCCACAGTCCCTTATTTTTTGAGCAGATCTTCAAAAAACGTCTAAGTAACTTCGCATATTGCCTTCACTGTTAAATTTTAATCTTTGGAAGGCTTGTTTCGCATTAATATATGTCACCTGAGTGCAACTCTTATATCTTTCGTCCAAAACTTTTAATATTTGATTTATTGTTTTTAAGTCCTATACTCATTCAATGAGTTCATTATTAAGTCCCTGATAAATTAGAGCTTTTCCCTTTTCTTGATTACAAAAATATGCCATTCAATTAGCTGGACTTGCATTTCCAGGATCAGGGTTTAGAAAATTATTTAATTCAAGTCCCAAAAATAGCACTTTGGTTTCAACATCATGCATAATGGGATACAATCCCTCTGCATAAAGTGTCACTTCTTTTCCGATCTATTGCTCTGCCTACCATATTGAGGTGAGTTATGATCTTTTGATGCAGAAAAGATAAAAAGGGATTATCATCTTTGAAAAAGATTTATTCACAACGTTACTACAACAACTGACGAGCAGAGAACATTCTCTGTCGAGCAGTGGCGGAAAAAGATTATGCCGGTGATCAGTGTTGCCACATGTGAAAAGGTTAAATGTTATAAACGTATTATATACAGTGTTAGTCAAGGTTCAGGTTACGTGTTTGTGAGGGAGTGAGGGAATCGTATCCCAACACGTTTTGTGAAAATACTACTAGTGATTGTTACTTTTTCTGCTCTGCTATCATGTTGAGAGGTGAACAAGGATAAAGAAAGAAACGACACAAATAAATAACTTTTATAAACCACATTTATTCAGCGACTAACTAATCAATGTAACATAGAATGTACAAATCCCTGGATTCAATATATTATAGTCAGTGTTACCACATGGTCATATACAAATATGTACAACATACATCAGTATAGGTATTTCATATATACATATAATATTATAGTTGTGGGTTATCTCAGGTAGAGGGAGATTGTGAGGGAATCGAATCCCAATAATTTTGTCTAACGGATTTATTTCAGTCAGCTCATCAATGGAAATGCTTCAACAACTGAGAGCTTTAATAAACCTCTATTCTAACAGCTGGAAATGAGATCAAAAGTTGGAGTTCATTGGACCTGTTTTTTTAAAAGTTACATGATGTTAGTCATCTAGGATTTGTAACTGGAGCGAGTGGAGGGGGTAGGTAGATCCCTCCTCCAAAGCTAGTATTCTAGTAAATTCTAGTATTTTTTCCGTGGTTTTCTGCTGAACAAAACTCATGATTGAAAACAAAATTTAAAGTTTTTTTTGAATTCTCTTCTTTCATAAGCTAATAACACTAACGATCTCTGGTTTGAACATTTGTTCAAACTACAGTCAAAAATAAAAAGTTACAATATATACGGGTATAATGTACCTAGGTATTAAAATAATCAAAACTTCAACAAAATCAATGGGAATAGTGTTTAAATTAATGGAATACAATTTTGAAAAACATGCGTCATTTTTTCAATTTTGAAAAAGAAACAAGATTGATTAGCTAGATACCTATGAAAAACGATTTTTCCAATCAAGTACAAAAGTACAATGGATATATGAATAAAAGCTTCTGGGAGAGGCAGAAATAGAGAGATGAAAATCTCGAATCTTGCAAAGGTAGGTATATCTCAATTCTGAAATGATAATCTCCTAGTAATTTACATTTCAATTTGTCTTATTATTAATAAATTATTGTTTACAAAAAATCGAGTAATTTCGAAAAATAAAAAAAGTGGCTGTATCAAATTCAAGGATGAAAAAAAGACGAGCTAAACTGTTACCTACTTCACAATAGAAATTTCTCATGCATTGAACACCACATTTCAGCTTGATTTTGATAATTTTTTACTTTCAAGGTTTTTAAATGGAGACGATCATATAACTAATATGAAAAACTAGACAATTCATTTAGGGGTGGATTTGTGTTTAGTGTGACGATAATATTATTAATATGAAAAATATTTTAATTTATTCAGGGGCGAATCCAAGTCTCAATCTGAGCGAAAATTCTTTTGCATTAGGATTGAGTTCTTTGTCCAATTCGTATTCGATGTCTGGTGCATCTTCTCGTAAATTTCCAAAGCAATTAATCAAGACTTTTACAAGTTCGAATTAGTCATCGAACCAAATAAGTTGATACTTCTAATTTTATTTTGTACTTCGTTGAAGCCTTCTATTCTGAAGGCTGCAAATTCGTATACTTGAGCAACAGTGTCGCAGAACATCAACTTAAAACTAGAGAGCGTCGGTATATCTTTCAACAACTGTTTTGACTGACATAGATCAGCAACATCTTTGGTTTTAATATCATTGAACAATTGTTTTAATTGTCCATTTAAATACTTTATTTGAAAGTGCGACGAATTATTAGTCAAAACGTAATACCATCTGTAACGGCGTATAAAAATTCTTTGCCCTCTTGCTTTCGAAGGCCATATCACAGCTTCAGTATTACCACATGGATAATGGACATCATGAACCGAGCCGCATTTATGGCAAATGCAATGTCGGTTAATATCGAAAATCAATTCAGCATTGTCAATAATACATGTAAGTTTTAACGGCCATTTTAGGTGGCTCAACTGAGCTTCTAGATCTTCCTGAAAACATTCAATAATTACCTAAATTAACTAATTTAGTTTCAAAAGAATCGGTGTTTCCAGTCTCGTAGAATTTGGTCTAAGCATCAAGTTAATTTTGTAATTCAAAATTAATATCGTAAAAACTGTACGGTTACGAGAGGCAACTTAGATTTTTCTCGTGTGTTGCGGTTACATGCTCAAAAACAGGATTAATATTAGAATTTATAAATTAAATGTAGGTATCACAATTTTCAGATTTGGCCATTTTGTGAATAATATTCTGTATAGTTTTCGGCATTATGCTTGTATGCACTTCAACTATATATTACTAAATATTGCTACATCTGGACTGGACAGGAGCCCTTGCCGACAGAAAGACTTTTAAAACCATGATATAATAATTCTCTTGGCTCTGCACTCTTTAGCAAACTACGAAGAATAAACCATGAAGGAATCTTCATTCCATCATGTAATTCATACTACTTTCAGCCTTTCATTTATTGTGAATTGTGGTCATCATTTGTCACGAATAATGTCTGGTACAAAGACTTTAGTCAGAGCGTAGCCTATCTACTTCAAAATGAACGAATATCAACAGTTTTTAAAATTTTAGCGACTATGACTTTAATTTGTCACACTTGAAGCAGTTGAGAAGTCCGTTTAAAAATACCAAGGGACCATAAATTTGCCCACAACTGCAATAAGATAAAGTAATATTATCCTCCCAAAATCATATTTATTATCTTAACACATAAATTTTTCATTTTCCAAATCTAGATGCAATCTAATTTATCTTAAATAGGTAACATGTTCACCTACATTGAGGAACCAGCCAAAATTGGTTGAAACGAATAGATTCGAAGGCTATATGAAAATTCCCAGACATTCTCCAATATTCAAACGCAACGTTATTCAAACTGCAAAAATCGAGCCCACAACTTGAACAAAATCTTATTTAGGTACGTGATATTGTCGAATAATCTCACAGCTTTTACAATTTATGCTAAATTATAACTTTTAAAACCAACATTGAAGTTCATCAGGAATTATTTGCTACAGTACTAAATAAATATTCGTACCGATTTATAAAAGTATAAGTCAATTGGCTGCCAGTATATAGACAACACAGTTTTTTCATGTTTGCTCCACTCACCAGTGTAGAAAAGTGCAATGTGAAAACCAAGTTAAGGGCTGACCAGGTTTCGACAAACAGTTTTGAGGTAAAAAACGGTAACTTGAGCCAGTTTTGAGTCAGACTGTAGGCAATAACAGGTCAAATTGAAGACCAGATTATAGTATAAAGACAATGCTAGGTGAATTTTTGTTGTTTGTTTTTACAAAAATACATGACCAAGGCCAAGCTAAAGACTGACCCGACCCTGACTGACAGTTGTGAGATAGAATGCGGTCATGAAGAAACTTCCAAATAACATGTAATGCAATGATATATTCTAGGGAATGATTTTTGAGTTGCTGAATTCAAATTTTAGGTTCAATTTTCAATTGAATCAATCTTTTGGCATCAGGGGCTATAAAAATGTAAATAAAATAATATTATGTTTTCTGATATTATTGAATAATATATCGTAGAATATGTTTCATGCGTTGCTAAATTTAAATTTTACGTCCAATTTTTGTTGAATAAATTTTTCGCCTCTTTGGGGCCACAAAAAGAGGATTAAAAAAAATATTTTCTGATATTGAGTGATACATCGTTAAATGTTTTTGGGGGTGCTGAACTGGAATTTTGGGTCCAATTTTCGATTGAATCAATCCTTCGCCCCTTTCGAGTAAAAAATGGTTTCTCGGAAAATTTTTCAAGATATTATGTAGGGATACATCGTAAGAAATGTTGTTTGAACTGCTGAATTCAAATTTTCGGTTTAATTTTTTAACTGAATCAGTTGACTGCCCACTTTGGAACCATGAAAAGAAAATTAAGAAAATTTTTTTTGTATTATCGAAGTAGAATATATTTTTTGGTATGCTGAATTTGAATTTTGTGTCCAATTTTGCATTGAATCAATTTTTGGCCCCTTTTAGACCACAAAAAGATAGACTTATAGATCATAGAATGTGTTTTTTGAGGCGCTGAGTTCAAATTTTTCCTCCATTTTTGATTGAACTAATTTTTGGACAATTCAGCACTATTAATATTGGGTTAAGATAATTTTGTTTTGCAAAATAATCGGGTTATTAGTAGTAAGATATATTTTTTGCGGTACAAAATTTTAATTTCCAGTCCAAATGGAATGAAAAAATTGTTGGATATTAATCCTATTGAATAAAAGAGGGTCAAAATAAAGAAAATAGGCAAATCTAGAGAAAAAAGTAATCACCCAAGCAAAGCTGTGGGCAACACCTAGTACGAGCACCTACATTAATAAAATGCCTAAATTTCCAGACAATATGGCAGCAGTAGCATAAATGAAATAAAATGATGTAGTGGCCAAACTGAATAATACATTTAAAAAAAACTATTTTCCTCCAAATACCATTTGTGGAATACCTTGTCATGGGATGTATTCACACATAGAAGATAATCAACAGCTTTGCGTGTTCTGCCACATCAAACACGAATGCATGGGAAAGCCAAATCCTAGGCAAATACTGGCAATTTTGTAGCTAGTTTTGTGAATTTATAAAGGGGATTTGGCAAACGCACACAGATATATATAAAAACATATACATATGGTATTATGTCAAAATCTTACCTATTCTGTAAGGTGATAAGGAATGAAACAACTTACTTGGTACTGGGCTGTGACATCACCAAGATCTTTATCAGGTAATTCATCACAGGCTGAATAATGTATCTTACCTGTATGTACATACAGGTAAGAACATACAAATGTATGTGAACATATTTGTTTAATGTCAGAGACAAAAATAAGCCAGCCTTTTAGTGGCAACTGTTGTCGAGGGGTATCAACTACTATACCTCATATGAGTACTGTCCCAAAACCTTTTATACTTATTTAAATTTTTCATGCCTCTAAATTTTTATTTTTGGTATTTGTAAGAAATTTTCAAATAATTTAAAGTTTACTTGCCTCGAATAATTTATTGTAGCCGTTTCAATATTGTTCCTAATGAATCTTTTTTGTAAAAAATCAAACTAACTTAAAAAAAAGATGAGTACATTAAAACTAATGAACTAAACAATTACACTAAAAATAAACAAATAATTTTGTGACTTTTTTGACCAAAGATTTTATATTACCACCTTCCTTTTGTTTGAATAGATTCAAGTTGGCTCAAATTTTAAACAAAAATTCTACTGGGTTGCTTTAAATTTGGTGCCAACTTAAAAAGTTTTATTCAAACAAAAAGAATATGGTGTAATAGCATCCTTAATCAAAAAGGGATGATAGTACATACCACAGCATTAAATATAATAGAGGATACAAGTGAGACAAAAAATGGCACCGCTTTTGAGGAGAAGTATCTCCACACCTAAGGAACAGTACAATTTTCATCTCACTTTAATCTACAAAATTTGGTTTGATGTGGTTTCTGAATGATCAATTATATCTATTCGATCATTTAATCTAATTATTTGTAAAACAAAAATTCTCATCATTGTTAATAGGCCCGAATACAGGCTAATAAATTTGAATTTGATCATTGTTTGAATGGACATGTGTCCTCTGTTATATTTAATACTCTTTGGTACATACCATTGTTGCAAAATTATTTTTCATTTTGGTGTAACATTTTATTTCATTTTTTTAATGCGGACTTACCCATCTTTTTTAAAATTAGTTTTATTTTTCTCATAAAAAAGCTTTTATTATTTGTTAATTTTTAGTTTCACTTTTCTACACATTAAAAAAAGGAGTCAAGTATAAATTCCATTATTTTGCCTATGCCTATGTAGGTAGGTATCTTTCAAGTTTCACAAAGTTTAATTGAATTTAGAATTTCTGATCAATAAGTCAAGTCCTTGACTTAGTACTAATGTTCATTCCAAATTTTGTGACTATCAGATAAAAATTGCGACCTGTACCATGGTAACAAGAAATTGGCTTTCATATATATATATTTGAATTTAAGTTATTGGTGCCAACATTTCCTTGAGTTATGAAATAAAAAAATACCAACCCCCACCCCCAGGTTAGTCCATGACACCAAGATTAATGAGTAGACTTTTAGTAGAAAACCTACTCAAGTAACCGACTGCATTAATCTGAATGAGTAGCTCTTATTGGTACATATAATTACCCAAATTTATGACAATAATTTTTTCAATCTTTAAATTCTCCTTTTCTTCAATTACACCGTTCTAATTTTTTAATTTTCAAATGTGAATAGCCTAGGACATTCTCAGGATGGTCAGAAATATTTTGAGCCAACTTTCATTAATCATAAAATAAGACATTTGTTCTGAGCGAACGAAATTCTGTTAGTTCCGGAGATATACATACCAAACATATAACCTCCTCTGTATGCAGTTGGTAAAACGATTAGAAACAAAATTTCCAAGTCTATAACTGTGACATCATCACTTCCTTCAGGCATCCTTGTTACTAACCCACACCAGAATAGCCATCAAGCTGTTCGCCTTCCCCTGACAATTACTACAGTGCCCCTCAACTCCTCATCATGCCCCCGAGATTTCTCATTCATTAATAATGTTATCATTCCCTCAAGGCGTCTCCTGTCTATAATTCTCGGCCGAGTGGCCATCAGGAAAAGAAAAGGGAAAAAGGAGGAGAAAAAGGGGGAAAGCTTTTACCAAGAAACGCCAATTTTTGACTGACCTCCAGCTTAAAGACACAGGGAGATGTCAAAAAAATTTTCAATAAAGAAAAATCAGAAATAAAAACAAAGGAAAAAAATTTTTTGGGCAGGAAATTGGAAAAATATGGAGAAACAGTGAGAAACTCAAATTTATAATTTCTCAGATTTAAATAACTAGATCCTTAATTATTTGCGACCCCCAAATTTTGTAAAACAACTATTCACATACAATACAATGTGTAAAACAAATTTCAAGAAAATAGAATCACAGAAGCTACATTAATATAGAAGGAACCAGAATTGAATCATGAACTAGTCAGAAATAAGTACAAAAAAAGGGATAATACAACCAAAACAATATCAAGATTATGTTTGGAATAAGTCAAACATTATTTCTGTGTTAACTCAACAGAGAAATAAAGTTTTAAATTAGTTAAAACTGAACCAGAATGCAATCAGAGTGTAAGTGCATTCACGTATCATTCTGATTGGTTGATGCATTATAGCTATAACCAACCCAAAACTGACTACGAGTCAAATCTCACATTTTTTGTGAATCGGGTATATTAGTCAGTTATTGAACTTTAAAATACGGATATAAAGATTTATTATCGTAACAATACAGAGGTTTTTTCGTTTTAGGAAAGTATATACATAGAATTATATTTATTTCATCCAGACTACTTTAAGGGAATTACTGTAATAGTTTTGAAGCCATAATTTTCTACATAATCAAATTGTATGTACACTTTTAAATATTAATTTTTTTGTAAACATATCGCACCAATATAGACACAATTCATTTTCAACAGGCAGGAAATCAGCAGGTAAACAAGTTAAAAAAGGATCGTAAGTGAATCAGGACTACAAAAAATAAAGGGTAAGAAAGTAAAAGAAAGTTTCGATCATTTAGTACTGGATACGCAAGTAAACACAAAAATCCGGGTCAACATCTTTTAGAATAATGAAATGTTTCGTTAATATTGGTGGGATAGGGCTGACGAGAATCCAATACTAAATGACTGAAGAATAAAAGGTTCTAACTTCTACAGAGTTTTTTCCTTGTTGAGATCAAAAAAGAATAACGTCATGGTTCAAAAAATCTAACCAAAATTTTTTCTGCCAATGACGGTTCCTCCTTGTCGCCTTAGACTTTTCCTTCCCGGTCACAGCAGATCGATATATCTTCGATGTTTAGTGAGCACTCAATTTACGTGTATTGGGACTCGCCACTCCTGTGGCGTGCTAGTGTCGTTTGCTGGTAAGAGGCTTGAAAATGGGATGATGGACGTTTTTTTTCTACAGGTTTTTTTGACAATTTTTGAGAATGATATTTTTCGATAGGAATCATTTTACAAGTCAATGTGAATGATTTTTTATAAAAAATGAGCGTGTGACGACACGGTTGAAGTGAAACTTCTATCTGATATTCGTTCAATGAATCAATTGGAGTTGAATGGGCCAAGCCCTCGCAATCGCGGCGGTGCATTTCATGACCGTTTTTTAGTTTACTATCGTATGCAAGGAAGTTTCATTCGATAAATGATGGAAGATAAAATCTAATACCAATAATCTTCAATTCAAAACCAACCATAAAAAGCATTAATTGAGGATTTATTTAGCATCGGGTTCAATGGATGGATTCGTGTCCATTATCTCGTTTCAAAACATAGATACAAAAAAAATCCGCCAAATGTCAACAACTTGGTGTATCGAGTACCAACTGCTAATTAGTCAATAAGGATATGCAACACACGCAACTCAAAAAGTTACCGCCTCTGTTCATGAAATTATGAATATTATTAACAATTAAACATAAAACCCAAAATACATTGACGAAAATTATTTCATTTACCTTCTCCTTTGAAAACAGGGTAACTTTTTTGTTCGATTCATCTAATTCAATTTTTAATTCGATTGATCTGTCAACAAGCTGTTTAATTTGGCCTCTTAATTCAACTAATTGGATTTCATAAATATTGAACGATGTATACCATCTTTGAATAGCTTCTTCGACATTGTTACTCCTTCAATTAACTCAAAAAAAAAAAGATTTTAATTTTCAATTTACATTATTCTAGACAGCAGAAAAAATTCGTCAAAATCTATGGGATTAGATACTTACTGTTGTTACTGCCTGGTCAATTTTCATTTCCTCGTTTTTGGGGACAAGCGTTCTCCTGAAAACAAAAATAAACAGAAAGCAAAGGGATTGATGAACGAAATGAATTGTTTGATTTTCTGATCAGTAGGTACCTAGCTGTTATTATATTTGTGGCGGCCGCCACACTACGTCGGCGCATATCAGTATCAATACTCCCTCGAACACCGTCACCCGGCACCGTGGCCGAGTGAGTACAGTGCTGCCTTTTGTGACGGTGAACGAGGGAGGTTTTAGGTGTTCAGCCGGTACGAGTTCAAATCCCCCCCATGTCACCTGAACACCTAACGTGGTGACCCCGACGTGATCCGAGGGATGGTTATTCACACCATCTCTCGGACACTAGTTGAACCGACTGTAACTATGGTGCGTCACACCGCCGTTTCTCTGCGTGATGGCGCTGGTGGGCGTATGCCACGGAGCGGTGATGGAGGGAAGGGCATCACCACATTCCGGTGTACGTCCTACCTAGGCACCTCCGTATGGGAATGCGTATTACGCTCCGCTATACTGGGGGGGAGTGGTGTGGCAGCTGCCACACTACGTCGGCGCATATCAGTATCAATACTCCCTCGAACACCGTCACCCGGCACCATGGCCGAGTGAGTACGGTGTTGCCTTTTGTGACGGTGAACAAGGGAGGTTTTAGGTGTTCAGCTGGTACGGGTTCAAATCCCCGTGCCGCCTGAACACCTAAAATATTAATATAAATAATTATGATTTTTTAAATTCATTATAACAATCCTCGCTGAATGGAGTATATATAGGTAGGTAGTTATCATGAATACTTGAATACACTCGAAGTTAGGTAGGTATATCGATCCAGTGTCAGCGTCCTATTCAATTACCATTTTCTTTCTCTTTACAAAACGATCATGCTCAAGAATAGATTATTATTTGAAACACACAATTGTGATAGAAATATAGAATATCTAACGAGAAAATCTTATTCACCAAACAAACAAGTAGTACCGTAGTCAAATACACACCGTAGTTCCTTACCT
Organism: Ericerus pela; assembly: GCA_011428145.1. Lineage (NCBI taxonomy): Eukaryota > Metazoa > Arthropoda > Insecta > Hemiptera > Coccidae > Ericerus > Ericerus pela. Next base: position 346,215 of record WOFM01000612.1, read on the forward strand.
TTGTTTTGACTCATTATGAAGTTATTGAAACGGATGTACCTAAACGAAAACCGAAAATGGCGTGGTACACAGTGAGAAATACAAAAAGTAATAGGTAATAAAACGGGTTTAATCAATTCGAACAAATCACACTTAAATTAAACATTATTATAGGATCGCTCATCGGGGTGAACTGTGATTTTGACATCCATTTTCGGCTTTGGGGATTCACGAAGACACTTGATCTAACCCCGAACTATTTTGAAAAGTACAGTAAGATCGTTAAAAAATGAAATACTTAATTGATAATTCTAAACTACTTTATGTATGACCGACACATTTCTACAAGAGACAAAAGCTTACAGGAGCAAACATGAAAGAATGAAAGTATGAAACACGTTAGATCAAAGAAGATAGGACATAGACCGCGTTTTCCTATTCCTGCTTCTTTTACAAGAGTGGATCGCACGTAAAGTCACAGCCTTGAGTTGCAGGTAGGTATAACTCTGCCCTTTCACGTTTGGTGACAAACAGTGTTAAAACTGTATTTCTTCGGTTAAAAGTATACGTATTTAGTGAGTCAAATTATTATAATTCCATTCAGCGAAAGATTGCCAAAATAAAATAAGCATAATTACTTACGTTTATGATATGATGATTATGAGCAAAGAAAAACCAAAAAGAAATAACAACTATTTTGTTTGCAAAATTGCTGGATATTTCGTTCAAAATGGTGAATAATTACTCTCTCTATACCCCCCACCGACAATCACATAGGTACGTCATGTTTTGGCGAACGAAAAAAATCAAAATTTTATTCACGTAATCTCTCAACGAATAGACTATAATATGATTTGTGTACTTATAACTGATTGATTTTTTTTTCTTTTCGGTCGAATAGGTCGCATGAATTCTAAATTTACAATTAAAATGTTAGATTTGACAACACTATATTTTTCTTAAAATTTTCTCTTTTTTTTGCACATTTTTTTACCGTAAATTGATAGAGGAATCAACCTCGCGTATTAAGTGATTAGATATCTCCGCTGCTCAGGTGCAAATCTTCCAGTGACTGCATATTATTGTTTTTATAACATTTTCTGGTGACAGATAGTTGAATCTTGAATGTTGGAAAAATACACTGGTTTAACAGAAAATTAAATTATCTACTACTTTCTTTATGGTTTTGAGGACTAAGTAATATCAAAGTCCGCAATTGAAGAAAAAAGAGAGAATGATAAATTAACAAGTTACAATAACAACTATATAATGCTATACCGTTTTCATGGATTTTTCAACAAATAAAATCAAATTTATTTGCTACAATGAAATATAATATATGTATAACGTATATAGTATTTTATGTCATACATCCGGCAGTGCTCGTTTTGGATTGTCTGTTTTCGCAATTCGTATTATTTCTAATAACGATGAAGCAAATAACCTTCTGTCAAAATAATCGTATTCCTTTTCTACATCGTCAACCTGAAAGAGATTGTAAAAATATGCAGCTAAAAATGAATAAAATTCGTTTTTTCTGAAATTTAAAATTTTACAGTTTCGTATCTATAAACGAATTAAAATTTCTTCCCTCTTCCACATAATAAGTCGGTACCTATTCTACATGATTAAAATATACATATCATATACTTAGTTGTTTTTTTTAGCATTCAATTTTTGTTTCTCAGAAATTTATTTAATAATCCACACGGATTGTTCACAGCGTTTTAAGAATTTCATCTAAAGTCTCATTATTTTCAAATCCTAATTTACATAAGTACGGTATACATGTACATCATTATATCAACGATTCTCCAATTATTTATAGCTCATTAGCTTGTCACTTCTGATCCGTCCCATTTTGTACAGTCTCCGCCCAATAGGGACGTAATCAAAGCCGAAATCTATCAAATATGAGGTGGCCTCAATATACACCCCCTCCCCCGAGAATTATTTAAATTATATCATGTCGAAATTTTCCAAAGATGTTATTATCTCTTGCTCCTACTAATTTCTTCTTGTCATTGTCTTACTCCGCCCCTCCAATGCTTCTAACAAACTTTCTCGGCCCTTTGTTGGCTCCCCTTGAAATTATTCTCAGGTTCCGCCCCTGCTGTAGAATCGTGAGCCAGCGAATTAGCTGAATCTCATGAAAATTTGGAATTCGAAATTTTATTCGTATTTCGAATGTAAGAATGCTGATGTTTTCCAATTGAAGAATAACGTACATTACGCAATTAGGAAGAATAGTAAGCAATTTCTCAACTAGAATAGCACAAGTTGATGAACTGCTCACTCCGACCGAGTTGCGGACACTATTTTTTACAAAGAGTGTAAGGAATGCTCTATTCGAGCTAGCGGTAATAAAACCCGACCTAGTGTGAATTTCTGAGTCGAAATTCTAATATGGAAGAGAAATTTTCGAAAATAAAAATTATATGGAATTAACTTAAATAAAAGAAAATAATACATTTAAAGGTATGGGGGAAATAGAGGAACTAATTAGACGTGAAAAAAAAAATCGAGATTAAGGAGTGAGCAAAGTAAGTTCTAAAATTGACCATTTTCATCACGACATATATGCCTCGAAAATACAGCATTACATAGGTACATATATGTATTCCAAAAAAGTGCCTATACTCACCAAAATCGCTTCCTTGATAACTTTTTCTGCACTTCGTAAAACATTTTCAATATTTTCAAGTCGTGTGGAGGTCTGAGATAATTTTTCGGTCAAAACATTTTCTCGAACTTGGTATAACGTCGCCTTTCCTTCGAGCTCTTTGTTAATGGTAATTTGTTTTATCAAATTATCCCTACATTCGTGAAGTTTGTCGGTTAGGTTTCGTATTTTTGCTGTATAATAATCAGAGTCCATATTCGTGATGGTTTCTTGAAGAGTCGTATTTTCCAATACAACCGCCTCTAACTTCTGTATAAATGCATATAAGTAGATGGGAAAAAATTATTATTATAATCGGATCTGTAATGGTTTTTATGGTTTTATTCTGCACATGTAGCTGCGTAGGCTATATGATTATAATACCCAGGGTGTTCAAAAATCGTCTCCTAAACCGAATGGGTCTTGTAGAAGGAACTCATCGAAAGAAGCAAAAGTTCTTGTTAACATGGGCTTCGAAATTCGTTGTTTCATAGAAATATAAGCTTCTCAAATTTTTGAAATTTTCATAGCTAAATCAAATGAGAAAGTTCAAAAAATTCTTCAAATTTGATTTTCGATCAGTGCGATTTAACGTACTTATCAAGTACATTAATAAATTTTATTTAAAAAAACAAAAACAAAAAAACCTTCTGCACTAATCTGAATGAGTAAGCTCTCATAGGTGGATATGCCCAAACTTATGACAATAATGTTTTCAGTCTTTAAATTCTCACTTTTTCAATTACACCCTTCGAATTTTTTAATTTTCAAATGTGAATAGCTCCTAGGACATTCTCAGGATGGTCAAGAATATTTTAAGCGTAGGTACTTTCATTAAAATCTTTAAAGTAAGAAACTTGTTCTGAGCGAACAAAATTCAGTTAGTTCCGGAGATAGACATATCACATACCAAACATATAACCTCTTTCGAACGCAGTCAGTAAAAAACGTTCTTTTGACCAGGTCCCTATCTTTAATACTAACAAAGTTAAATTTATTTGAAATGGGAAGAAATTTTTTGAAATTCTAGCATATCAAATGTTCATTTTTATAAAATTCTGAAAAAAAAAAAATATTCCACTGTCTGGATTCGAATCCACAGCCTTTTTACGATGTGTGATGCCATCCTTTGTAAATTTTGCTCCTAAATGAATGAGTATGCAACCTATTCGATATACACATACGAAAGCCTGTATTTCTGAAACAACAATGCTAAAAAGATAGGAGACGGCCATGAACTTTTTTGCCTCACTCGACTTGTTCTACGAAACCCATTTCACTTGCGAGCCGATTTTTGGACACCTTGTATGCACTGATCTGTTGAGCCAATTAAGTCATCATCACCTGTTTTAGTTGAATATATTTTCGAATACTTTCATCCAATTCCTTTTTCAGCGACGAGTACTTAATTCTCGACTGTCGCTCGTTATTTTTCAAGTCGTTATTTTCGCGAATCAATTCTTTGCACGTTTCCATCAGCTTATTCATCTATTAATAAAAAATTAAAAGTAATTAATTTTCATTTTTATTACCGGTTACATTTATGATAGGTAACCATAAATTCGAAGGTTTTGGTTTCAATAAAACACGCTGTGGAATATCTTGCCGTGAGAGATATTCTCACCAGAAGGAAATTCAACAGAATTTAAGCTTGTTCAGCCACTTCGTACATAAGTACGGGTAAGCCAAAACCAAGGCGAACACTGGTGATTTTAGAGCCAGTTCGGGTGGTTTATATACGGCTTATTTGCACGCACACAAACACACGTACGTAAGATAATATGTACGTCGGTGAGAGCAAACAGGTCGTATCATCCCCTATCATGATAAGAGATGGCTGGCCAGTTCGTGTACGGATTGTGACATTGTTTTGTGATGTCACAATTCGGTACTCGTACATTACCTGCATGTACTTGCAGGTAATTACAATCGAACGTATTTTGTGTAGTTTAACATCACAAGGACGATTATTTGCCTGCTCTTTGGGGCAGCAACTGTCATCGAGGGGTCCGAGCCACTTTACCACATACCAGTGAGTCCCCACAGCTACTCCCCCCCCAGTTTTTGCGCCGCAAAAATGATCAAATCGCGCAGGCCTGGGGGGACTTGCGGGTTTATGAGTGCCTCTTCTGGTCTGCCTCCCACTTGGCCAGTGCGCTTCCAACTGCAGCGCCAACGCACTCATATGACTGTCGTCTTGCGTTGGTGCGCGCCTGGTAATGGGCGCAACTGCCTTCTCCCCTTCGCCTAGGTGGACGATTTTTTGTATAAGCATACGGGTGGTAGCGGGAGTGAGGGGGCAATGGTCGCTTGAAGAGTGGCTTTCTCAGCATTGGCTCCGATCTCGGGGATTCTGGAATCGGGTTCGATTCCATTGGTGACTGGGGAGGAGAGACTATTGGGGGAAGCGGAGTTGTCATCTCTGCTAGGACTTTGTCTACGAGAGGAGCTGTGTCCATGAGCAGCTCCTCCTCTATCCGGTCCAGCTCCGTCTTCTGCTCGGTCTTCTGCTGAGTTTGTGAAGACTCAGCAGTTTTCTGGGCGAATTGGGAGGTGGCGGACTTTAGGATGGTATCGGTTGGCAGTGACATTAGAATGGGTTGTTTGAGGAGAAGGAACCAAAAAATATTTCAGAAAACACGTCCAAGATCTCTGGCAGTTCTGAAGTGGGTGATTTTACTTCAGTTTTCGATTTACCATTACAGTTATGTTTTATTATTTTCGCATCTTCTTATCAGCATGTAGAGGGGATAGCGCTTAAAATTCTCGACCGTATGCAAGTTTTCCGGTTAAGTTCTGATCGGTTTAAGCAAAGTTATGCCTGAAATAAACTCATAGAATATATTTTTCGAATTTTATTACAAAGGAATCTCCGCTTGTGACGTCACAACGTTGAGATTATCTTTGTGTTTAATGGTAAACGCACGTTGCGATGTTTATTTCCGTATCGCACGTGGATTTGTTTATTCCTGTTGTTTTCTTTTTGTTGGCATTCCTTATTTGCTTATCTCCGGAGTTTCTTTTGTCTCACAGAGTTCCGATTTTTGTCGCATTTTTAGCAGGTTTTAACTTAGGTAGCGGATATTACTTTTTCGGGAGTAAATTTTATTTTTCTTCGCATTAACCTCTCGGACATGCGAGAAGGGTGGGAATTTTTACATTTTTTACTGCCATGGGGCCTGCCTCTTTTTTGTGGACATAAGGGGGCCTCAGGATCGAATGTTTTAGTGGTAACATTGTCCGAAAATCTTACCGACTTTTTTAATGTTTTCTGTTGTGAATTATTTGTTTCACTTTTTTTGACAGATTCTTCCGTATTTGTTTGGGAATCTGTCTGGATATTTTCTAGGTTCTCCCTCTGCAACCTTTTTATTCTTTTATCGTCACTTACCATGTATGCAGGCTTCAATCAATCGATTGAAATTGTTCGTGGTTTGCCTGCAATGAGTATCACAAAGTTTTTCTCATCTCGTAATACTACTTTGTAAGGACCGGCGTATGGTTTCTCCAGCGCAGATCTCATTTTTTCATCTCTAACAAATACGTGTGAAGTATTGGCCAAGTGTTTCAAGACGTAAATCTTGGGCTGGCCATGGCGAGCTGCCTGCTTTAGGAAATTGTTGGCATCATCTCTTATTTTTTGTACCATGATTTCGGGGCTAACTTCCTTCAATTCTGTGAAGAAGTCCCCTGGAAGGAGTAGCTCTTCGCCAAACACTAATTGCGCTGCAGAGTGACCTGTATCAGTTTGTAGGGCAGATCGAAGGCCTAAGAGGATGGTAGGGAGTACATCTACCCATCTCTTGGTATCATGAGACATGATAGAGGCTTTGAGAGCTCTATGTCATCTCTCTATTTTACCATTGGCTTGAGGATGGTAAGCTGTGGTATGACTGTGTTGAACACCAAGCTTATTAGACAGCTCTTTAAAGAGCGAGATCTCAAATTGGCGACCTTGATCCATAATTATGACTTCTGGTACGCCGTACCTCGCAATCCAGGTATCGTATAATCTTGCAGCTACTGTAGGAGCTGACATCTCGTGTAGAGGGATTGCTTCTGGCCATTGTGTTGCCCTGTCTATTATTGTCAACAGGTATCTGTGTCCTTGAGATGGTGGCAATGGGCCTACCAAGTCCATATGTACAGTTTTAAACCACTCCGTTTGTTTGAAGGATTTGAGGGGTGAGCGAGTGTGTCTTCCTACTTTGGATTCTTGACAGTTCAGGCAACTGCGAGCCCATTTGTTGCAGTCAGACTTCATTTGTGGCCATACAAACCTTGCCGAAATCATATTAGCACTACATTTTGGCCCAGCATGTGACAGATTATGTACACTGTTGAAAGCCAACCTGCGATATTTTACCGGTAGAAATGGCCTATTCTTACCTGTACTGATGTCACATGTTAATAAAACATCAGTACCGGGAATTTTTTGCTGTCTCAATTTGAGAGTAGTATCATCGTTCAATAACAACTCTTGCAATTCTGCATCCTTAAGCTGTGCTTTAGCTATTTCAGCATAAGGTAATTGGACAGGAGCCGAGATAGCTTCAATTCTACTCAAGGCATCAGCTGGAGTGTTAAGTTTTCCACTTATATACTGAATGTTGGTAGTCAATTAACCAATGTAGTCTAATTGTCGTGCTCTTCTCGGTGATGCCGTTTCTGCTTTTTGTGTGAAGGCATATGTTAGGGGTTTATGGTCAGTATACACAGAAAAACATCTACCCTCTAATTGGTGCCTGAAATGCTTTAATGCAGCAAAAATTCCGAGCAATTCCCTATCGTATGTGCTATAGTTCTTTTCTGTTTTTGAGAGCTTCCTCGAGAAGAAAGCTAGCGGTAACTTCTTGTTGTCTTTATCCAATTGGTACAGGGTTGCACCAATAGCAAAATCAGATGCATCGGTACTCACACATAACGGCAGACTTTCGTCTGGATGAGCCAATAGAGTTGCATTTGCCAGTGTATCTTTGATTTTCTCAAAGACCTGTTCGGCTTCTTCATTCCATTCGAGTGAAGTTTTGTCTTTCTTTTTACTTATTTTAATTAGTGCTAACAGCTTACTTTGTTCGGCTGCTGCATTTTTCATGCAACGTCTATAGAAGTTCACCATCCCCAAGAAACGCCTGAGTTCAGCGACATTTGAGGGTTTTGGGAAGTTCAGTATTGGCTCTACTTTGGTCTTCAAGGGGGAAATGCCTTCGGTCGAGACTTTGTAGCCGAGGAAGTCAATTTCTGTCTGTGCATATAAGCTTTTGCCTACGTTGATAGTAAGCCCGGCAGAGTGTATACGCTGTACGACGGCTCTTACATTCTCCTCGTGCTGTTGCTCACCGCCTTCAGAGCAAATGCAGATATCATCCAAGTATGCATATGCAAACAGCAATTCCCTAAACAGTCCATTAATAAATCTCTGGAAAGTTTGTGCTGAGTTGCGAAGTCCAAACGGCATTCGAAGGTATTCGAATAGTCCAAAGGGGGTTATAACCACTGTCTTTGGTACGTCCTGGTCAGCCATAGGAATTTGGTGGAATGCCCAGTTGATGTCAATTTTGGTGAACATCGTTTTATCCTTCATGTTCGCGTTGAAGTCCATTATATTGGGGACTGGGTAGCAATCAGGAACTGTTATGGCATTTAAGGCTCTGTAGTTTCCAACAATTTGCCACTCTCCACTTGCTTTTTGAGGGGCGACATACGCCCTCCTCAATGATGCGATGAAAGAACTCCCGTGCCACTTTGAGTTTGTCAGGCAGTAACCTTCGTGCTCTAGTGTGGCAAGGCTGTCCTTTGGTTTCAATGTAATGAACCGTGTCGTGTTTGTATGTAGGATGCCTGCGAATTGATGGTTGAGTAACTCCAGGATAATCAGACAGGATCGGTAAGAGTTGTCCGTCAACTTGGATATATTTGTGTCCAGTCTGTAAGCATGCGTTTTGCCATCCACACAATTTTTAGTTTCACTATTGATCAGTTTGCCGTTTTTGAGGTCAATGATCAGGCCATAATGTGCAAGAAAATCTGCACCCAGGATCGGGGTTGGAACATCAGCAGCTGTGAAGGACCACGTCATATTTTCCATAAGTCCGATGTCAACTTTGCTGGTCTCAAGTCCGTAAGCTGGAAGGTTTTGACCATTCACAGTACGGAGATAGTATTTCGGAGGAAGTACTTTTTGGTTTTTATTTACTGGCAATATACTCAAGTCTGCACCTGAGTCTATCAAGTACCATCTCCTATTTGTCCTGTCCTTTATGAACAGGCGGCATGAGTGTTTTTCTGAGGGGTCTTCGGCCGCATAGATAGCCCCTTGTTCTAGTTTGACGCTTCCTTGTTGTAGGATTTACCCCACCATTTGCACCTGTTGTTGCATTTGGTGGCTTCTGCGCCAAACCGGTTGTGAAAAAAGCAACTTTTATCATCCCAATTTCGAGACTGGTTTTTGGGAGATGATGTTCTTGGGGGAGTTGAACTCTGACCCCTGTTACTGGAACTAGATCTGCGGTCTCTGGACCGGGACTGTCGTCCTCTGCTATTGCCACTGTTGTTGTTGTTGCTTCTACTTTTGGATCGTTGTTGCCAGCTATTATTGGGTTTTGTCGAGCTTTGGCTTTTGTTCCGTTTTACTTCATCGGTCAACTGAGCTATTTGGGCTCGAAGTTGAGCGAGTTCTCCAGTCTCTGCAGATACTGCACTGACCACGGGCTTTGACCTGGTGTATTTGAGTGCATTATCTGCGGATTTGGCAAGGAAGTCCAAGTCTGAGGATGTGTTTATCATGGTCGAACCTACGGTGGCTAGGCATTGCACAACACTTTGGGGAAGTTGTTTGCAAAATTGATTGCCTATGATAGAAGGGGCTACTATATTATCTGCCTTCTGCCTCAATTTTGCCATGAAGATTGAGGGTTTGTCATCCCCCATCTTCATACCACCCATCACATCATCAATAATTTCATTCTTTGTTTTTCCAAATACATTTTTGATTTTCTTGACGAACCAGGCATATTTGTCATCTTCTGTCGAAGGGCATTCTATGATGTCCGGAATGTGGCGGATTATCTGTGGGGGCATGCCTCCACAGATGTGTAGATACCGCTGGTTCAGAGTTATGTTCTCAGTCTTGAACCTGCCTTCTAATAGAGTCAACCATAAGTCTACCTCATTGGGCAGAAATTCCGGGATCTCTATCCTCCGTCTGTAGAAGTTGGGGTTGTGCCCCAGCTACAATTGCAAAAGTTGCATAATCTGCGCCAAGACTTCGGGTGTCAGCTGTGGCTAACTACTTCCTCCCTGCGATGGTTGTGGGTTTTCGGTTGGTGGTGGGACCATTGCTATGTCTTTCTGATTACAAGCGTATTCCACAGAACTACTTTCTTCCTTGCTGATCGAAAACACTGGCTCCTGTGTTTGTAGGACAGGTGTTTTCGGGTCAGAACTTTGGCTTAAAGTTTGACAACTTCTCAACTGTTTTAACTGCTAGTTGTTCTTTATTTATTGCAGTTCCCAGTCGTGCTAATTCTGGGTGTTGAGGGCTTTCTTCCAGATTTGCTAAATTTGTAGAGTGTCGAGTCGAAGTTGGGGGGGTTGGGGGATGAGTCCAACCTTCTTCCTCCAGGTCTACTTTCTTGTTTCTCTTTGTTTGTATATTTTAAGGAGAGGAGTATGAATTCCCACTTCAGCAGACTCTACTTCGACAACCTAAAAGGTGTCTTAGTCTGCAAAAAATATTTTTATTTGCCGAGCAAGCGAGTTTCTCACCAGTGCACCGCGCCAAATTTTTGCAATAGCTCAACACGCCTCAAGACACCTCACAACGTAGCCAAAAATCACGTCGAGGTCACTACTGTGGAATACCTTGTTGTGAGAGATATTCTCACCAGAAGGAAATTCAACCGAATTTAAGTGTGTTCAGCCACTTCGTACATAAGTACGGGTAAGCCAAAACCAAGGCAAACACTGGTGATTTTACAGCCGGTTTGGGTGGTTTATATACGGCTTATTTGCACGCACACAAACACATGTACGTAAGATAATACGTACGTCGGTGAGGGCGGCCAGGTCGCATCATCCCCTATCGTGATAAGAGATGGCTGGCCAGTTTGTGTACGGATTGTGACATTGTTTTGTGATGTCACAATTTGGTACTCGTACATTACCTACATGTACTTGCAGGTAATTACGATCAAACGTATTTTGTGTGGTTTAACGTCACAAGGACGATTATTTGCCTGCCCTTTGGGGCAGCGACTGTTGTCGAGGGGTCCAAGCCCCTTTACCTCATACCAGTGAGTCCCCACACACACTTTCGTCACTAACTTGTTTCTCCAAATTTTTGCAAAAATGGTGTATTGATTTATTTGAAAATGACAAATGCCTTTTTTTATTTTTTAAAGTTAGAATAAACTTGAATAGGTAGAAAATTATCTCACAAACTTTAACGATACATGGTTGTTGGGTGGGTCTCCTAAAGTAAGATACCGAAAGTAGCACCCTCTAGGCCTCTAGCAGTTTTAAGGAGAAGGTGTTTATGTCCAAAAATTTGGTTTTTTCTCTGAGTATTTAAATTTTGTGATAAAAATAGTTCAGTAAAAAATCGTTTTTCATGAAATTTTATACGAAAAAGATACATGCATTTTTTTGTTCAACGCTTCACCATCTCCTCCAGTGAGTCTTGAAAACAACCATTCTTCAGTAAATATGGTCAACAGCATATTATATGTATGGAAAATATAACTCACAATTATCATACTATTTAGACACCTAGTAAACTTAATCTATATTTTCTATTCATCCAGTCCCCTTCTATAACCCCCTGTCATCCCATCCACCTTCATAGACCACCCATTCTCATGAAGAAAAACTGATATGGTGCACATTTTTATTTACATATATATTTCGTTTTCAACAAAATTGTGAAGTATGTACAGTACCGAAATTGCCAGAGGCCTGGAGAGTGCAACCTTTAGTACGTTACACTAGGGGACCCACCCAACAACCCTTTATATATAAACTGTAGTTAAAGTTTTTATGGTAATTTTTATTTTCCTTATTTTGATGCTTATATTTGACCGGACCATAATATTATTAATGGGAGCGAATCAGTTTCTATTTTAAAATAATAATTATGGCAAAATAGTTGGTAGTATGTATATAGGTGTAGGTATATCTACAAGATCTGAAAATTTTGAAAAGCGAGACGGTTAAATCGAGTTTACCTTAGACAGATTCATTTTACATAATTCACAAACAGAAATCAAGCTCAGAAGATGAATGATAGAACTTTTGCAATTCACTTTTAAACCTCACATGAATTAAACATAATTTACACTAATATGCTTAGATAAGAGAATTTCTTAGTTCCTTTTTTTAGCTTCGCTCTAGGTCGTCCCCCATCTCGACCTAGAGTTGACAATGACCAAATTTATTTTAAGAACAAATTATTTCCCATAGATAGATACTGACATGAAACAGTCATTATGAATCACCAATCTTAATTTTTCTTCAAAATTATAATTATGATCTATATTGAATAAAAAAGAAAACTTACTTCATGTTTAAGAGCCTCATTTTCTATGATGGTAATTTTTGTAGTAGAGTCTATTTTCGACTGCATCATGGTTTGAAAATCTTCGGATAACTGTATTAATCTTTCATCTACTTCTTTTTTCATGCTGAATAGGGTAAAAAATGGCGGGGGAATTATTTTAATTCGACATGATTAGTATTATTGACATTATTCTTCCGTGGTTAAAAAAACAAATTTTCTAGTCAACTCTTGCGTCATCTAATGTTAAAAAATTATCGAAGCTGGGAGTAGAAAAGAAAAAAAAACAGTCTTCAATTTTATAATGGGTGTAAGAATTGGAAAATTCTTACTTTTTTATGATGAAAGCCAAACCCTATTTCAGAGCAGTATAACTAATGATGTCCTAAGAATCGACTGCCAAACATTGGTAGTTGATAGTACTTAAAAGAGCAGGTAAGTAAAAAACGTAATTAGTTATTTTAAAATATATTGCCTATATTCATGCGTTTTTCGGAAACTTTAAAAAATTTTATAGTTCCTTCAATACGGAGTATAGGCCACATGTTTACATAATATATTTTACTCAACTCAAGTGCTATCTGTTAATCTGGTACTACCCAACACTGAAGTTCAACAGTAGATTCTTATCGTTTTAAAATTACTTCTGCTAGAAAATGATATGTAACTTTGTGTACCAACATACACAAGGTACAGAGTATATCTCTCTCCCTTAGGTACCCATTTTGTTAGCCGTTTCATCAAGTACTATCGACCACCGAAGTTTGCCTGTCTGCAATTAACTCCCAGAACACCCTGTATGGTCAAATACTTCAATATGAGTTCTGTTACGCAATCTTGAAAATAAAAATAAAATTACTTGGCTACTTGACAAAAATTCAAGATTCATCGCCGGATGACCGAGTCAGAAAACGTCTACTTTTTGTTTTTACCTACTTCATAAAACAACGTCAGCGGTGGATGACAAAAAATTTTGTGGAGTTAAGTTCTTTTTTCTTTTTTTTTCTGCTCTTCAAGAAATTCTTGACGGTCTTTATCCTGATTCTATGGCCATACCATATTTTCATTTTTTTTTCTTCTTTTTTTAGCCTTTGAGGCATTTCGGACCCGCTACCGAAACGTCGAATGAGAAAAATGACCTATCCTCAGTTTTGTAAGTTTTTTGAAAAAAAATCTGCTGTTACACTCATTTTTATAGTGTTTAGCTTTGCTTCAGAAAAATCAGACGTGAACTATCGAAGAACTCTAATTTCGTGTTTGTCTCCGTATTGTAAAATTAAAACAGTTTTTTCAAGTTTAATGCTTTAATTTTGACACATGAATTTTTGAGAAGGTGACAAACAATATTAATTTCCTAAAATGCCCTTTTTTTAAGCTAATTTGTGCAACGTAAAATAATTTTGGTTTTCTTTTCTTTCACGAATTTTTACATTAATAGATTATTAAAAAAATAAAAATTCACAAGTGACTAGGATAGTAGTTCCCTTCTGTAAATTTTGATATCTTCGTCAGTTATACTCACTGTAGTTTTTTCAAAATGAAATCTTTTTCAATTTTATGTAACGTTTCTTGATGGCGTAATTCCTGCTTATTTTGAGCCTCATCTTGAAACTGGAGTTTTTTCATCAAATCCTCTCGTTGAGCACGAAACTCGTCCAAAACGTTCAACTTTCCATCTGCACAAAGTTGGCTATGTACGAATTGCAATATAGATGCATATAGAAAACAGAAAATTAAGAAAACGCTCTAATGATGATGATAATGAATAAATTTGCGTGTTGTTCTCACTGAGCAAATTAATTTCAGTAGTTAACTGTTCCTTCAGTTTCTGTAATTCATTTTCTTTATTTCGAAATTTATCTTGAAATTCAACGTTTTCGTGTTCTCTGGTCTACAATAAGATAGGAAACAAAAACAATATTCGTTGGATTTTTCACTCCCTTCCTCGAATTATTGGAAACATATTAACAGTTGTAACATTTTTTACCTGGTGCAGCGCTTTCACTTTGTCTAGTAGGTCTGCGATTTCATCGATTTTTAATTTTAAAATTTGTTTTAGGTACGCGATTACATCTGCTCGGTCTTCGTCAATTTGTATCAGAGTTTCTTTGATGGCAACGTTTTCAGTTTGAAGGTCGGCACACTGTTCTTTTAATCTGAGATTTAGACAAGTCTGAGTATAGGTGATAATTTCAATTTGCAAGTTTTTTATAATTTAGAATTTTTTCACATTTGTTTCTATCATTGTACGACACAATTGTATGGCTGTTTAAACATTTTCATGTTTTGTGAATGTTAATCTTATTGGGACGCACCATTTCATTGAAAACAGCAAAAACGGAGAAGGCTGAGAAGGTATTCATCAGGACCTGTCATAAATTATTTTTTCGTTTCAATTTCATATTGAAAAAAATAAGTCTAGTATAATAATGAATTCGAATGTTTGTCACTTGGATCAGCTGACAATAACAGAGCTCAATCTTTCAACAAAGTATGACTAAAATCTACATTAGATTCAGTTTTCAAAGTTTCTCTCAAAATCAAACATTAATTTTCCAAAAACGATTAAATGAATGTTCTTGGTATCTAATAAAGTTAAGGAGTAAGATGTTGAATATAAATTATAACTGCTCATCATGACAAATACATTATTAAGTGCAAAAAGTGATATTAATTGAATGAAAAAAAAAATAGGGCAGTGCTGTAAGTACCTATGTACTTAATGAAATTAAGGAGCAAGATGTAGAATATAATTGCTCAATTTTACCATTATAATGTGTAAAAAGTAACGCGCCAATTCAAAAATATTGGAATTACATCAGCATTTATTACCTTTTAAGCTTTTCATTCAAATCCGTGATCTGAATCTCATACAGTTCTTTATCAACTTCGAGTAACTCATTCTTGTCTTCTTTTTGTTGTTTCTTCTGTTTCTTTTGTGATTTTTTTTTGGTCGATTTCTTCAATTTTTTTTTCGCCATGTTCTACGTAAAACGGCTGAAATACGACACTGCGATCTTTTCCACATACTCTGGAATTTTGATACACTACAACAAAATTGTTTATTCTGTTTCCATGGATGTTAATAAAACCAAATCTAGGTCACTGGGGAGAACCGTATTCTCACAATATTTACATTGTAGGGAAATTATTCAGGCATTAAAAGAGAAAAACAAAGAAAAAAACAAAAAACCATGAGAAATGAAACAAAATTTGACTTCGAGTAATTCATTTTATTAGTTATAGCAAACAATAACAATATAACTTGAAAGCATTATGAAATCGTATCATAGACGCTATATCCTTAAAACTTACACATTTAACATTATGGACTAGACCACAAAAAAAAAAAACTTAATAATAGAAAACAAAAGCACATTTCCAATATATATCTCATGCAAAAAGCATGACATTCCCTTATATGTAGAAAATACTTATCAACTATTTACAAAATAGTAATGTAGATGAGGAAGAAAACGATCATATAGGTATCTTTATAAATACACTCATTAATGAAAAATTAAGAATAAAAATCTCCATTATATAAAACAATATTCTAAATATGGAATAAAAATTGGTAAAAATTGTTCGTTGTCGGGATTCGATTATATATATGCATTCTAAATTTACGTCCGAAGTGAGAATTTACGAATTTTAAAATAAAAATTCATACAATTTTAAAGTCATCTGCAATTAAAGCGATGTTCGTTCGGTTTCGTTGATGATCGAGTTGAGATGTTGAGAATTACGATTAGGGGCTGGTGTTGAGAACACCGATAAAACATAAAATGATCGAAAATAATTCGTTGCATGAACATATAAAACTTCAATAGTATTCATGTTAAAATACATACACGTGTGGTAGTAAAAATTACTTTTCTCACGCCAGGAGAATAGAAAAATTACTCGTAAAAATATATACTAAAAATGTGGAATAGAAATAAAATAACAAAAAATATAAGCTTAGCTTGTTTTCCAATCAATTTGGGCATGGATGCGTGATAAAAAAATTTTATACAAAATGAAATGGAAAATCTGATTTTAGTCACAGACGATATAGTTACAAATTAGCACAATTATCGATGCTTTCTCTCACTACCTGAGGCCAATGACTATATATACTATCATATATTCAGTCAACGCCGGCGCTAAGGTAGCAGATTCGATTAATTAGTAACAGATGTTTGCAAGAAAGAATAGATAAAAGCCAAGTGTTATTACTTGACAAAGTGAGTTTCGACAGTCTTCTGTTTTTATTAAATTCTTCTCAGCCATTAATGAAGTTTACAACTTTACATATAAGTCTTTATGAGAGAGAAAGAAACAAACAAAAAATAGAAAAAGTTATGCAAAATTTCTGATTGGAAATGAGTAGGCCTACATATTTTTTTTATCAGATTAAACAAAAAAAAATAAAAAATATCAGAGCTTTATTATTTTCACTTTTAAGCTGTTTTCATTACCACAGAAAACCCAAGACATTGTCATTTTAATATTAATCAACAACCAAATAAGTTAATAAATTCAGGTGGAGATGGGACTTGAACTTTCAAGAGAATCTTGTTTTCACACCTGCTATAATAAAATATTCAGAAATAAGCAGTTTTACTGTACAGGAGGAAACAAACTTATCTCAATTGGTTGTATGGTGGGGTCGAAAATTGTTCTTTTTTCATAATTTTACGTTTAATTTACCCACTGATTGGCAATACTTCCTCATCTTCTCACCCTGATCCGTAACTACTCAAAATAAATGAAAAATACAACAATATTAAAATAAAAAACTAAAAAAGTTGACAAAAAAATTATAAAATTAAAAAGAATCACCGATCGTGCCAACGAAAAAAAAAAAAATCAACTTGATAAGCGAATGAGGGCTAGGCATGGTACACTAAGTAACACTTTAAAATTCTATCGACACGACTGAAACAATTAAGTAGGTATGAATAATACGCCAGTCGTTAAAAATGTCCAGGATTCATTAATACGAATAAATGACTAGAAAAATAACTAAAAAAAAAGAAAACCTTGTTCGCGATAAATATGCTAGAATTTCGTCTAGTTGTCCAAAAAACAAATAAAAAAAATATCTAATTCATATCTAGAATACAAAAATAAGCGCAAATAATGAGGTCATAAAAGATGATATATGGCATAACAATTAACCGGCGAACAATACAACTGAAACTTACAAGAGATTAATGAAGAATAACATTCACAAACGTAAAAAAAAAAAGAGGTGCTGGGACACACGGTTGAAGTGAAACTTTCGAGATGATAACAAATAAAAAGAAAGTAATAAAGAAAGATAGAAAGAAGAGAAAAGAAAGATAGAAAGAAGAGAAAGAAAGAATAGAAAGAAGAAAAGAAAGAAAAGAAAACAGGCCTCTCTTTTCCGAAATCTGATACACCAACGACGAAAAATTTTATTCCTTCCTACCCTCGTCCTTGTTTTTTTCTTTCTTTTCTTTTGCTTCTCCTTCTCCTCATTCGCCTAACGCTGTTTTCATCCCCAATATGCAGCAAAACACTTCTATTACTCGTGTATAACGTCCCTATAGAAGTTTCACTAAAAAAAAAAAATAGTAGGATAAGAAAATAGATAGTACTGTTTAGAGCCTTAATTATGACGTTGATTCGATAACAGGAACAGGTTTATGAAGGATGCTGACAGGTCTTGCCGAACCGTTACGTTTGTTTTCACGTTTTTTCACCTCCTTTGGCGCACCTTGAAGTACTTCTGTATATTCTTTTACTAAATTAGCGATTTGAAAAGCCTGTAAATAAGTAGGTGATGCAAATTAAACAACAATTCTCATAAGTCAAGCAATAACAACGAAAGCGGACGCACAGTGTTTCGGTCTCTTGAAACATTAAATACACAAAATTTTACTCCCAACATTTAGAAAAATGCAAAAATTGAGCCTGAGTACGGAGAAAAGGTTTTCAAAGTTGCGCCTACACGATCAACAACACACAGTAGAGGCAGCAAATTTTCTGCCAACAATATTTTGCTGAGAAGTTTTATAGGCATCTTAATTAGTTTACAATGGTTTGAAGTTGCTGTTGCTGCTTACTGTCTGTAGTGTAGGCTAGCCTAAAGAGGATATTCAATTCAAAATTCGATATTGGGTCCATAAAAAATTTTGACTTCGTTCATACTTGTTTTCACATTTTCATTTCAAGCACTTTAAACATTGTGACAAATACACAAATGAAAATTTCTTGAAATCAATTCAGTGTTTCTAAGTAGATACGATACTTTTTACAGAGAAAAGTGAAATAAAATGTTTCACAACATTAGAATGACATTTTGGCTAAAGAATTCAATTTGAAAGATACAGGACGTTTTTTAGTTTACGTTTTACAGTGTTGATATTAGCAAGCATTAAAATTTTCCTTCAATCATATTGGATTCATTTTTATTGTTTCACAGTCATATAGTCATAACATAATAACAAAATGACCATGTACGAGTTTGAGATGTGGCATCCTTATAAATGCTGCTAACATTCTAGTTTTTCAATTTGTTCTTGCACTAAAGAAAAAAAAAGCCTACAGGTACAAAATGCTTCAAAGGTCAAATTGAATTGCAGGATGCTCGATACTTTTTAATAAGGCCACAAATGACCAAGAAGCTCCAAAATGGTAACTTTTTGGCAAAAGGATAGGCCAATTTTGCTGAGCTAGTACGGGTTAGATCAACCACTGGTCCTAAATAGATGTAGTTTACAAATTTTTAGACAATTTTCAATCATTCAGAATTTTCAACTCGAGAGAATCGGTAGAAGAAATTACTGAAACGTAATTAAAATCAGAATAACATCTCAAACTCCTACGTGGTCGTTTTATTATTATGTTATGACTATGTGGAACAATAGAAATGAACCCAATATGATTGAAGAAAAATTTTAATGTGTGCAAATATCAACACTGTAAAATGTAAACTGAAAAACGTCCCCTAGCCTTCATGCAGAATAGAATCAAAAGTTACAAACAAATCTTCATAATTCTAAGGAGTCTAAACAATTTTTTCATGCCTACTTCATGCCTTAAAATTTAATTCTTCAGAAGCGTACAGTTTTCAACATTTTTCTGGGTCGAATGATTCGAGTGTAGAAAAGAGAAACAGTTCAAATGATGAATAAACCTGAAACGTGTTGAAATCAAAGAAGTTCCCTTTCATCTCCACATCAGATTAGACAATTTGTTCAATAAGTTTTATTAATTTTTACAGAGTTCATTTTTCCAACCAAGGCGATTAATTGCAACTGACCAACATCCAAGTTTTGAGCTACTTATATGGTCATGTAGAGCTTTTCGAATTCAGTTAGAAGCCATTTACTTGAAAATTTTTCACAAGACAGACGGTCAAATTTTCGATTAGACAAAAAAAAAAAATAGTTGCTTAGACAGAATTTATTAGCGAGGAGATGGAGGTGATTGTGCTTTGTTCAAAAATACTTTCACAACACAAAAATTTGATATTTTTAATGTTCTTCAATATTTTAGAAATCTTCAGCAAGGTCATAGGCAAATAAAATGTAAAGAGGGATTCAAGCCCCATGTTGCGAGTGTAATTCAATACTTTTAAATTACATCAACAAATAAGATAATTTCTGAATATTATCTTTTATTAATATTTCACTTCAATTATTACAAACACTTTAGAATTATACTTATTACTATTTCTTAATACTAGTGATACCTAATGTCCATAGCAACTAGCATGGACCCTAACGTCTCTACTCGGACTGTAGATTTAGGAATGACCATGTCTTCGAAATGAAGATACGACATCACTTTTGTTTTCTTTGTTTCACTCAAAAGATGGCCGACCAAAAAGGTGGCGTGACATGGAACATCTGCCAAATATGATGACACTTTATTGTCAGCATATCTGGTGGTGTTCGTCTGTGGGAAGCTAGGTAAAATATAGACAGCTATTATTCCGAGAATTAGTAATAATAGTTGTCTATAATTTGTTCGACACGTTTTTGTAGACAAACTGAATCGTCTGCAAAAATGGGACGGAACACCCCACTAAAAAATTCTAAAATAATTATATGATAACTATAATTCATTTTCATTTGAAGAAAAAATGATAGGACATACAAATTTTATACTATCTACGCTTTTACGGAATTGGAGTTCCAATTGTCAGAACCTTCTCTAATTACGCTACTGAAAAAAGTTCCTATTAACACCGTTTGTTGACAAAATGCAGCCAAGTTGTCGTAAGTTTCTGAAAAATTACCGTTTTTTGACTAAGGCCGTTTTTACCAGCATCAGGAGAAATAGGACCGTTTTTCCAATGATGGGCTAAAATTCTAAATTTTGCTTCTGAGCAACACTGTGCTGCACAAACAAAAAGCGATCCACATACCTGCGAGGTGCTCAAGATCACTTTACTCTGTTTCTTCTCGCTACCTGTAATGATCATAAGACAGTTGACGGCTGGACTGTAGCTCAAAATGCTGTCATATTCGTAGCTGCACAAAGCGTTACGCGATCGATGCTCCAGCAAGTGCAGACCAATCTGGTCGACAGCTAACCACAAAATTTTTGGCCAATTTGAGGTGAACGATTGCTGCAAGAAAATGAAAGTTCGAGACATTAATTAAATTCATTATCGCAGAAATTAGAAGATTCCATTAGAGTACACCCATGTCTGTCAACACACGTACCATAACGTCGAAAACGGTAGCTCGATGGAATGGCCAACTGCGTATAAGATTGAGAAAGGCTTTCTTCGCCTCAGGTGCTGACATACTGCGTAAACTTTGCTGGTGCATAGCCACCGCCTCCGGAAGGATGTTCACTGCTAGTCTCGAGGGTAGGCAATGGCCGGCGATCGATTTGTAATCCTCTTTGTCCTCGGCAATGTCGCCTAGCTCGACTTGAGCTTGCAATGCTGTTAACATAATCTGCAAAGCGAATAAAGATACAAATCCAGTTAAATAAAATCTACTGTGTTGTAGAAATTATTAGTAGACGAGTAAAATATGTTATAAGAAAAAATACATTTGAATACCGTCGCAATGTAAACTACCACCCGGTTATAAGAATACCTGGATTAGCATGCGTAAAATTATAAAAGCATATTTTGGGCACACTCAAAGAATATTTTTCGTTTATAAACATCAAAAAAGTACTTGCCCCAGTCATTTCACATAGCTCTTAAATATATAAATATATATATACTTTTTTTTTTATTAAGACGTGATGCGCTAACAATACTTTACCAATGATCATCGAGACTGAGATAATAGTTTGCAAAGTTAAATTTTAGACTTTCACGAATTCTTCACTCAGAAGAGTAAATCTAATGATAAGAATTAATTTCTGAAGTAAAACACATTTTCTAGTAGGTACCTACTAAAATCACGGCCTTATGCACGATTTACCTTCGGAGGGGATTTTACAAGTTGAAAAAGCAAATTATTCACTATCGAAGCGAGCGAAAGAACATTAATAGGTTTTTTGTTGCGTTTTGAAGCCTTTATGTTCATATGTAGCATGTTTTTTTCTAGTGTTTTATGAGTTTCCGGAGGGGTTTTCGACTCTCAAACCCTTTGCTGCATATAACCCAGACAAATTCATCATTCGACAATAATTAACAACTCTTTTTTTCACACTGACTTCAAAAAGGATCGATCGAAAGAGCTTTCTCACAAGACCTAAATCAGAAAGTTTGATGAAATCACCTTCGATTATAAACTGATTAAATCTAAATTTTACATTATAATGGCATATCTCAGCTGAATAAAACAATAAATATGTTAATATAAATTCATCAACTATACCGCTTCATTTTCGGTAATGGGAAACCGATCCGAACGCAGACCATGCAGGTACTGGTGGTAAAGCAACTCCTTTTCGACCGGATCGTCAAGATCCATAAAGTGGTCCAAAAACAGGTGTTTCTTGAACAGGAACAAATGCGTTTGCTTGCGTACCGGTTTGTTTAGGGAACCAGTGCTATTTGCGGAGCTAGCGTTTCTGTAGTGCTCCCATTTGGACATGACGTCGGCGACTTTCTCGTCGGCGGTGAGACTTCGTTCGGAATTCCCAAGCACTTCATAAATCGCGTATCCTAAACATAAAGAGAATACAAAAAATCAGTTCGATACTTGTACCCCAAACTTTTAGAGGCGATGGCTTTTGCAGAGTGGTTGCGGTGCACCGATGGAGGATCAGCGTAAATATTTTTAGTTTACGTACCCATTGCTGTATCTCGCAATCCGATTTTAGATTTTATAATTTGTACGACATCGGCGGCCGAAGCTGAAGAATGAAACTCAATCGCGTGATACTGACCGTCCATGAAATGGAATCGAGCGTAAATTAGCCGTCGATTTATGGTGCACATGATCTCCTCTCGCGACGGAGGCCATTGTCTTTTTCTGGTACCTTGCATGCGGCTGACGCACTGAAATCAAATGAATTTAAACAAATTAGTTATTAAATCACAATTCATTTATTTAGGTACCAGTTAAAAACAGAAAAACTGTGACCATAGTTAGTAGTGTCTTCATAAAATAATGGAGAAGTTTTAACAAGAAAGGGGGGCAACAGCAGATTGTAAGTTACCAACAAGAAGAAAATAAGGCATCTATGAGCTGAATCAGGTATTTAAAAAGTTTTTTGGCCCGTTTTAGTTTCTTATTTTTTGAGGCGAAAAGATGATTGTTTCATTATTTATTCAGGGAAGCGAACGAGAAAAAAAAAGAAAGGCAAGTAACACGGGTATCACAAATTTTACTAGTCTTTGGTCTCGAAAAATAATGGAATCGCAATTGTTCAAGTAAATTAAAAATTTAATGAGATTTTCATTATCAAACAAAAAATAAATTCGGTATTCTTGGTGCCACTTGATTTATACAGGGTTTAATGGAGCGAATTTGAGTCCTATATTGTTTGAAGGCGACTAAAAGTGGCTAATCCCATTCCTCATCGCACAGTACACTAGTCACTCTCACGGAAAAAATAGGCCACAAAGATTCTTTTGGTAATCGAGATCGACGTTTCTTACCTTTTCTGCAAAGCGCGCGTATTTTCCCTCCTCAGTCAGATAATCGCTGGCGCATTTGCGCAGATGAGCCATCAAATATTTCCGTATATTCTTGTGCGGAGGTAGGGCCACGGAGCAAGCCAACGATAAGACCGCCCAATGGCGCAAATTAACCCTTGAATTTGGATCCGGATGTTCGGTAGTCTGTTTGATTAGCTGCATGTACAGCTCACAAAGTAACGCGTCTTTCCTCATCGCTTTCTCCATAATACTTTGGATGAGAGAAATGTGCTCTTCTTCCGTTCGCCTAGCCATTTCCCCTGCGCATACATGAACCAAGAAATTTTTATAAACTTCAGTTCTGAAGGCACACACATGACTATACAATCAGAGCGCGGCATTCAAGCTCTTACCATTCTGATATAGTCCAGCGTACGTCAATAATATTTGAAACATGTGAACGGCCAATAATTCATCAGCCTCTTGCAGTTTACAAATGCTTTGAGACAGAGGTTGCCTGCAGAATGCCCAATACGAAAACGAGAAACCGTGATACGTTTCACTGTATTCAGCAAATCCGTTTTCATTCCATAATTTTTCGAGGCGATTCTTGCTGAACCTAAAGACAACACACATATACAGGAGTATGGCTGATTTGATATTCATTGAATTTAGTAACTTGTACAATAAAGCTGTCAAAGTAAGGCGTATTTACCTTCGTAAGGTATTTTTTAGGAATTTGCTAGCGCTTTCTTGAGTTTTATTTAAAATGCCGCTGTCGATAAGAGTTCGTCGGCACTCCATAAGAGTTCTGTACAATCTTGCACGATCTTCACCTGTTACGATTTTCATCTGGAAAGAAAGCATTTGTATCAAAAATCAAAATAACTGCACTGAAAAAAAATATTAACGAGAACAGAGTATGAGAGGGCATAGGACAGAAGGATAATAAAACAATTTATGTATAGGTAGAAAAATCGAACCGACAACACTAAGCCTACTATCTAAGAGTTGCAGAGCAGAATGAGAAGTATCTCACTCATCGCGATAAGTAAAACTGAAAAACGTACTAAGGTAGGTACGTTGAATAGAGAAAGAAGAAAAATTTTAATAAAAGGGAAGAGAAATGGTGAGGAAAATCAATTTCTATAAAAAATTCACTCAACTTTTCCATTTCGTGACCAACGGGTCGGTACAGCGATTTCTGTTTTTTCATAAATTCGAAGGGAATTTGGTGGAAAACTACTTAAGGGGGCTGCACGAAATTCAATAGTTCTAACCTTCAATTATCGGTTTCAATTGCTTTGATTACAAGCATAGTTTTTTTTTAAATACGTGAATGTCCCTGTGGCTGTACTCATGAAGAATTGATGGGTAAAGCTGAAAATATTTAAATAACATCAGAACGGCAGATTTTCAATTAATGTGAGTTTTTTCTGCCGAGGATAATTAAAAAAATTTATATGGAAAGGAGATTCCAATAAATTTTCTATTCTTTCCATTACCAACTCCAGCTTTCTAACTTAAATAATGGCCGAAAAAAAGAGAGGTTTCTAGATTTCCAAAAGGATAAATTTTCCTTTGTTTATTTTCAAACTGCCAAAGATGATGGAAAAATTATATGGATAGTAAATTTAAAAATATTTTATTCTCCTTCCAATGATACCAAACTCAGTTCAGTAGCTTAAATAGCATCTGAAGGATCACTGAGTGAAAAAAAAGGAAGTTTCTAGATTCCAAAAAATCTAAAATTTTCTATTAATTGCGTTTTTTTTCGTTTGTTAATTTCCAGATAAATAAAGATGATTAAAAAATTATACAGATATGAAAATTATATCCTTTTTCTAGCAACACTAATCTAACTCCCCAGCTTAAATAGAGGCTGAGAAATCAATGAATGAAATATAAGAATTATGTTTAAAAATTGAAATGTTAGATTCAATTGACAAAGGGCACGGACACAACACAGCTACACACACAAAGACACATAAACGAGACTTACAATCAACACAGTTACGATCTGACATTCGGACGTTCGTACATCTCGCGTAGTCTTTACCGAAAACTAGGATGTTTACACATCAAAAATAATTCAACCTTCAAATAAATGGTGAGAAAATCTTTCAAAAATTCTAGTTTTATTTTTACGCCGATCGAAGAACGCTTTCGAGCTTCAACTCACTTTGGCGAGATCCAACATTACAAACGGTGATCTCCACACTTACCGATGATTCACTTTCAGTAATCCACGATGCCAATGCCGGATAGTAACTGATGATCAGGGATCCGATTTCTGATTTCTGTACTGTCTCAAAAACGAAACACTTCTGCGTTCCGTTGTCATTATGATGTCTCATCAGGTTTATGGTAACAAAACTGTCGCTTGGGTCTAAAAATATTGACTCGATATCCGGATATTGGAATTCGTACAACACTAATTTATCTTCGGGCTTAATGAGTATAAGTCCTTCGCAATTGACACCCAACAAAAGAGCGTTTCCTGTAATACATATACGAAAACTTAAGGTATTTTTTTTTACTACCCACAGAAGAACAGTCAAATTTTATGTACTAACCATAGGACCAATATCCGCGGTAGGTAACTTGAAAAATGGTGGAGCCATACAGTTTATATTGCATGACACAGGTAAGATAGAGTACTTTTGCAATTAATTCAGATTTACCAGTTCCATATTGTTTATGTGCCTGGGCGATGATGGAAACCTGCAGAACAGGGCGGCAAAATATGTTATATTTTATAGATGACATATAACAGCTACTCGAAAATGGAAAACCGCAGAATTAAATGCCCAAACTTACCCAAATATCATCGCCTCTACTTTTGCTTATTCTGTAGGGTAAATAACTATCTATATCCGTGTAATAGTCTTGGGTATTAACTTCTTTGGGATCACCTAATGATACTTGTGCTTGTAGACCAGCTAACTGGACAGCAACCTTTTCATTTATTGGAAAATCGTCGCACTGTACAAAAATATATATACTGGGTAAATATTTACGTTCAGTTCTGAGCGTGTCATTTGCGCCAATACAAATATGGACGAACCTTGACGACACTGTAAACAGCTTGAGCATACAGGAGGCTTATTTCGACAGGATCTTGTGAAATTTCTCTGGAATGACGGAATAATCGTTTCTTAAAAATAAATTTATTTTCACCGTTTGCAACCTGCGCAGAACTGCTTCTACGATTTAACATAGCGAATGAAGTTGAAGTTTGTTTGTTTTGTTTCCTGCGATACGAAATGTAAAAATTAATTTTCATACGTTTTAATCCCTTAAGCCGCAAATAGCGAGAAATTTTTATGAATAAATTATCGAAATTGGCAAAAAAAAAATGCACTACTTTTTACCACACATTTTCTGCCCAAAATAAGTCTCAAAAACCCAGGATGAAAGTTGATAAACTTTCATGAGTCTATCATCAATATAATTCAATTTTAGACGGATATTTTTATAATCAAATAATCCGAGTAAAACGTCTGCCAACATAACACGAACAAAACACAAATTTTTGAATTTTTTTGTACATGGATATGCTCAAAGCTCCATTTATTTTGATTAGCCCTTAAGGGAGAGCAGACATTCATTCAAATCCACTCACATTTCCCACGCTGCGATCACATCGTACAAATAATCATGACCCCTAACGTGCTCCTCGCCGTCAGCTTTACTTTGGTAAATAGCCCAACCGTCCAGATTCAGAAGTCCTAATTTGTCAGCTAATTTTGCAGCAGCATCACTAGCCGTGTCAGTAGGATGAATGTCGATGGCTTTGGTACGACCATCTAGGAAGAAGAATCGACACACGATCGTGCCTAATCTTCGTAAAGCCTGCGCAAAGTTAAATTAATCTTCAAATTAGTAATATTTTCCACCTAAACGCGTACGATCACATCTAACACAAAAAGTGTTTCTTACCGCGATTTCCACCGATGAAGGCGGATATTTGCGACAGGAAACTTTGGTATTTTTACAGTTATCCAAGCACCACTGAACGTACTGTCGTAATTTACCATCGCACTGCATATTCTTTTTCAGAAATGACAAGAAATACTATCGGTGTAGAAAAATACCAATAAGATTAGGTATCAAATTCATTTCCAAGAAGATTTAGGCTTACTACCGGTCAAGTTCAGTTTACCTTATGCAATAGTTTACTTGGCTGAAAGGAGACAATAGCTAGGCAAAGTAGCAGCCACACTTTTTCAGTCGCTTCGATACTTGGATTATTGGTTGCTTGTCGCATACACTGTACGTAAATTTCATCTCTCAGTTCTTCTCTTTCAATTCCGAAACCGATAATCGTTTGGATGATCTGATGTTCGCATTCTGCCTTCGCCTCTCCTTTCATATACTTGCACAGGTCCTTTATTAATATAAAACAAAATGTCAACATTTCAATGCGTTTTTAAAGCTACAAATTGTTGAAAAAACAGACTATACGTACTCTGAAGACATTACACGCGATGTTAACGTTGTCAGGATCGTACATATGAATGTGAGACGTTGGAATGGAAGAGCCTTTATAATGAGTGACCATTTCGTATTTGGGAAGAAAATCAATGGATTTGCGTTTGCGAGTCAACGTCGCCATTATGGTACCTTTTAAAAAATAGTAAAATTAGTAACACATGCTTTAAAAACAGGTACCTAGGTACCGGTAACAAGAATGAATATAAGGACAGTGTATGAATACATTGCAAACAAAATTACACACCATCAACGAGTTTCTCGTGAGAATTAAAAAAGTTTTGAGCAAATTCCACAATATCGTGATACGGTTCCTCCGACTGTTCCACAATTCTTTCTTGTTTCTCAACGGTGAGTTCTTGTAGTTTTTTTTCTACGCGGCATTTTCGCCTTTGTTCTTTTTCTAAATCTTCAATCTGGTCTTGGTAACGACATAAATGTCCCGTTAGAGCACTCTGCAATATTTTAAAACAGCAAGAAAATATTAGCAACTTTCCATCTCAAATTTTTCAACTTTTTTCAAGTCATACTGCATGAACATGTTTGTCCAGCTCTTCCATTGAAAAATATAAAAGGGACCCAGAATCAAATCAAATTTTTAAATGATTATTTCAATATTAAAAGGAGTCAAAAAATTGTAGTAATAGATTACATCAAGTTTTTGATAAACATTGTTGATCCATTGTCCTTTCAATTATTTTAAGAAAAACATAAATCATCAAGTTTTGAAGAACAGTTTGCGAGTCGTACGGGGTTATTGTTTTTATATAAAATTGTTCGAGGTTCTTGCATGACATATATTGGAAAACTGAGCCAACACAATCTAAAAATACTTGTCCAGAAGGCCAAGAGAATAAACAAGTGCTGAATCTAAAATTCAGCGCATTTCATAACTAAATTTGGCAGTGGTTGTTAATCTATTTAAATAATGATGCGAGCCTTCATTTTGGTGCATGCTCCATACACAGATTTGGCGAATGTTTTTCGGATTTTGGAGCAATTAAACTCACCGAAGAGATATTTGATCCTCTCGAACTGGGTCGACTTTGTCTCGGCGATCCGTTCAGCACGGGCGAAGCTTTCTCCGATTTTTGGATGCGCTCTAATCCTGGACTTTTGGGTCGCAGTTTGTGAGGTGGCGCTGGTAACGGTGGGGGTGAACTCTCTTCGTCACGTGGTAACACTGCTTCATAAATGGGTTCTGGAGCGCGGCCTCCACCAACTAATGGTGGCGGGGGTGGAGGTGGACAATTCGGTTCTGGTAACGAGGGCCCTTTGGGCTGCTGTTTCGAATTCTTTTGACTCAGATCTAAAGTATTCGGCGGTGACAGTCTTCCATTCTCTTGTTGAGCGCTTATACTTTCCAACTCCTGTTGCAGAACATGTTCCAACTGAAAAAAAGTACCAATCAAGGCAAATTTACAACCATTTACACGATACGATTAAATTTTGAGTATCGGATTTGAGATGGGAATAGCGCTGCCAACTTACCTCCATGTCGATATCGGTAACTAATTCTTTCATTTTTTCGCCTATCTGATCTATAATGTGGTTTCGACCGGTTTGTACATCTGTCAGGAAGGCAAACAAATTGTCCAGATCAACGGAATCATGCGTTTTGTCCAGCCGAGAATTGAGCTGTTCGGCTAATGCGATAATCTCCTCTTCGTCTTTTTTCGAGCTTGCGCTGTAAAAAATAGGAAATCATAGATTGTACAAGTTCGACAACCATAAGAGGCGTAGATCAGAAAAGAAAATTGTCGATCAAAATCGATAAATAAAATTTCTTACAACCACTAATCAAAATAGATCTAAAAAAAAACGATCAATTCTCTTGAAGTTAAAATTTTTAAGAAATTTGAAAACGTTGGGGGCATTATTAAAATATGAATTAATAATATTTCATTAAATGGATAGATTATACGTCCCATTTACAAAATTCTCTTAACAATGTTAAGTTAATGTATTTAATATATTCGAAACTAAAACTCAATTAAGTAATATGGAGGCGGTGGTGTCGATAGCTTAAGATTTTGGAAGGGGTTTTCAACGAGAAAGAGATGAAGTAATGAAAAACAATACGGAAATTAACCAGATTTGTTATTACAACCGGTGGTTTTTGAGCAGAAATACTTAACTCCTCCCACCCATAACTATGCCACTTAATTTAGGCATGAATAAATTTTATTTCTCATACCTCCCACGGAAGAAAAATCGGATCGTATATTGAAAAATAATTTATTTTGTTCGCATCATGAAATATTACATAATTAAATCTTTGCTTTAGCGAATCATATTTCAAGAATTTCACTTTTTATATCATTCTGGGGGATTTTCCTCCCCATTTACAAGTAGGTTAGAAATGGTCGCTCAAATATAGAGATTACCTATATGTAAAAAAAATCCGATAATTTTTTAAAATTCAGCCATTTGCAAAAATGATCGGCTAGGATTTTCTGACAATTCGAAGTCAATTTTACATTTCGTATGGGTATATTGTCATAATTTACAAATACCATTCTTAAAGTTTTTCATGTAGCCTACCCCTAACAGAGCTCATCGAACCAGAAAATGAGGAAAAAAAAAGAAAATAAGCAGTTAAACAGACGAGAATCAAACTTCCACGAAACTAAGAAAACGTAATTTGGATCTCGTCTTTGATTTAGTGAAACCTAAAGATACTTTCCTAATTAATTTTCATTGAACCAGTTTTTAACCTAGACCACACTGGCATCGGATAAATTACACAGCTTAATTAACATATGAAAGCAACACTTACGTATTGGTTTTCTTCTCGGCTTCATCATCAGCTTCTAACGTTTTCTGCTTTTCTTCTTCAATGCGTTCGCGTTTACGCATCTCTTCTTCGACTCGTCTCATCTCCCTTAAAGCAGTAGCAACCTAAAAACAAAAATAAAAACACATTCGAAGTCATCGAGAACGCGCAATGAAGGGACAAAAAAGTAACGGAGTTTACAAGCGAGTAAACGTACTTCACGAGCGAACATGCCTCTCAAATGTGACTGAATTAAAATGGCTGCTCTTCGCCTTCTCAAATATTCTATCCGTACTTTCCAGCACCTGTAGGCGTTTTGAATTCGAATTGCAGCGTTCCGTATTCGTAGAAATTCTACAACAATATCAACAATAAAGTCATACATCTCAGCAGTCAGCATCACAAAACTAGAGCAATATTCAAAGTTTAAATTTCTGTTCACTTCGAAGAAAAGCAAATAAGTTGAAATTCTATACAACTTAAGTCGATGGGAAGAAACTAGAGAACGGGTCCTCCGGTTGGTTGTTTTTATGAAGGGAGAAGAGTTATAGCACAAAACCATAATTTCATTAATAACTAATGTCAGTTAACACGATAATAATTTATTGGGCTTAAACATTTTGAAATTTGCTACATGAAACATCTCCCTTCTACACACGCATTATTTGTAAAAGAAAAATGCGAGTATACAAATCAACTTGTACACAGTACAAAGTTCGGAAGTATACGCGTATCTACGAGAAAATTTTTATTAAGCCTAAGACTAGGTACTAAAATAAGTACGCCATGAGGAGAAAAAAAAATGAGAGCAGACGCTTTCTATACCTTTTCGCGAGATATAACGTTTCCAATTTCGTTGAATTATCAATGATTTGCCATTCAATATTCTGGATCGAATTTCTTCAATTGGTTCGTACGCCTTATGTCTTAGGAATACTTTGGTTATGCCCAGTTGCCATTCTTTGGTATCCAACATTAACAGTCTCATAATCATCCTGAAAAGGTAACGAGGGTTGCAAATACATAATTTACATCTTTCTGTCATCAAAAATGCAGGTCAACATAATATATACTCACTGAACAGCATCTCGATCGGAGCTTGGTAACTTTTTCTTGGTTACACATTTGTAACGACAGAGGAAGTCATTAAATGGTAAATGAATAGGATATCCCTCTTTTCGTATTCTGATAATCTCCAACATGCCGAGATATTTGAGTTGGTCAAGTACTAATTTTTCGTTATAATCGTTCGGCGCCTTCACCATGTTGGGTTTTATGCATCGAACGTACCTAAGAGGGAAGGTACAATACAGCAATGAATACAATCCAGTTTAGAATTTAGTTGAAAAATTTTCGTCAAACAGAACTTCTTACCAAGGATTTGTCGATTGTAGTACATCAACTAATGCCTGCAGTTGATGTCTAAAAGTGTCGCTGACAGTTGGTTTTCCTTTTCCGGTGCCACGAGAAACGGTTGTAGTACCAGTACTCACATTTCCCATTCTGGCGACTGTAGTTCCCAACAAATCCTGGAAAGCAGCGTATTCATTTAGTAATCATATAATTCTTACTATTGTGTTTACGTCCAAATAAACTATCAATTGAGAAAAGTTTTACGATTATCGACATAAAAAATATAAAATCTGTCATGATAGTTAAAATGTAGCAAATAACATAACTAAACAATAACTATATAAAGAACAGAATCAGCATGAAATGCAGGTATAGGAAGAATGGATACCGGCAGGAGCAGATAAAACAGAATGTTTGTTTCATTTGCCACGCGGTGTCGACACTGGGTCGACATCATGCGGTGCTATTTCACTCTTCCGAGATGAATGCACCATTAACTGAAGAGCGGAACCGACTCACATATAGCGGAATAGTTTCCCTCAGTGTTCACTCAATGTCGTTTTTTTTTTTTTGGCAAATAAAATAAAGCTATCAACTTTTAGGGGACGGGAAAAATGGATGGAAGGAAAAAAATAACTTATAAGTTCAATATGCTATTACACTACATGTGAACTATCATTAAGAAAGCTAATTTCAATATTTCATGGCAACCGGAAACATCTGACACTCATCACATGAAAATATTATTCAACAATTATCTTTGCAACTAGTTAGAGCCCCTACGTGACACTGGAATGCCACAATCCACAATGCAAGTCTTACGCCCTTACGACTATACGTAAATCTATTTTGTCACACAATAAGGTAAATATTTTCTTCTATTATCCTTCCATCCAAATCATACAATATAATGGTCATTCTTTTTTTAATAGTTTTTTACGTGTAATATAAAGGAATTTTCACAAAGTCTGATTATGGTATTTAAATCTAGCCTATCTGTGGAGTAAATCTAAAAGTTTATTATTTTCTGATAAGATTCACTGCGATCCTAATACAACCAACTGATTTTCAACGAGCTAAGATTTAACCTAAAGTTTTTATTTTGAACGTGCTCCAAAGGTTGACGTAATAATTCAAAATTTCTTTGCAAAAAGAAACAGTAAGATGCTTCATGTAAACCAAACTAAGTACACAGATTTTAATTTTGTCATTAATTTTCCCGAGACCCAAATAGTAAACAATTAACTTCTCACAGAACTTACCTGATACTTGGTTAGTTCTTGAACGAAAGCATTTGAAGATCGACTCATGAAATCAAAAAACACGTCCTGTTGAACGTCTCTATTTTTATCCACGAATCCAGCCACCGAATACGTAACAGCACCAGCGTAGTGTTTGATACCAAATTCCAATTCCCATTTTCGCCGGTCTTCACCTTTGATATAGTGACTATGACATTCAAATTCCGAATGGAGATTATTTAGATATGCTGTATCGGAGCCCTGCGGTGAATAAAATAGCGTAAAATTTAATGCATAAAGGTAACATTGCCTTTAAAAGTTGATTAGGAGTAACAACTGAGTTTATTCACCTTTGGCATATGGCATTGCTCGGTTAAAAGTTTCAAAATGCATCTCGGCGGTTTCTCAATCAGTTCTACGCAACTGGTATTATCCGTAAACTGTATATGCGAAAATTCAATTTTCTCTTCTTTGTACTGCGAAAAAAGAACAACAGAATGACGAGAATAGGATTGCAGCAACACCACCACCACCACTAACGCCCTACGCTCAGAGCGTAAGAAAATAATAATGCGCACGCTTACAATTTCTTGCTCCAACGCAAACACGTAATGATTGAAGAATTTATGTAATTTTTCGTTTGTGTAATTTATACACAATTGCTCGAACGAGTTAACTTTGAAATTTTCGAAACCGAAAATATCTAGGACGCCTAGAAATCTGGTAGAATCCTGACCAGGATTTGTGCAAATATTAATGTGATTCACGAGCCAGGCAAATGTTCGCGAGTACAGAGCTTTGGCCATCGCATGTCGGTTTTCTTCGGCCTGAAAATAGGAACACATGGAAACAATTTTAGTCCTTCTCACATGAAATTAGAAGTAAAATTGAGACTGAGCAAAAAAAAAAATTACTGTAGAAAAAATAAGCAGTGGTCAAAATGTTGACGAAAAATGACATTAATGACGATTTGGAAAATATATAAAACCTAAAAAGTAGATATCAGTTTGCGACGGAAATTAATAACAGCTGAAAATGACAAAATCAGAAAATCTGTTATTGACTACAGTAATTTCATACCCATCCCACTCCACCTCCGACGCAAAAAAAGGAACGACAAAAAATCACAAAGAAATGATTTATTCTATCACGAGCTGATACCCGCAGTTTCACTTGTGTAGTGTCTATTTATTTGTATTTGCCTTCTTCCTTTATTTCAACAACCTTTTTGTGGCCTTAAATGTTTCAACAATTGTTTCAATCAAAAATTTTACCGGATCGAAAAATTTACCCTATGACATATCATTCAACGATACAAAAAAAAATTACTTTTACCCACTTTTTGTGTTGCGAAATGGTCCAGAAATTTATTTAATCCAAAATTGAGCAGAAATTTAAATTTAGCGCCACAAAAAACATAGTATTACTCGATAATATGAGGAAAAATTATCTTAACACCTTTTTTTGAAGACCCAAATGAAATCAGATGAAAGAAAAAAAAAACCACAATAGCGAAAGGAGAGAAAGAGTGAGAAAATAATATTCGCATCACCAACTAGAAAAAGACAAAAAAAAGTGATAATTTTTTTTCAATTCTGTTTTACTCATTTTCGTTCGTTTTAAGGTTTTGTCCGTTTTTTGTCTTCAAGAATGGTAAAAATTCGTAATTATGTCTTCAGCGGACTACACTTCCGCGATAGCTAAAAACCTTCTTCGGAATAACACAATTTATTTTTAATTTATTTCGAAAAAAAAAAGGAGAGGTTATCAATTCGATCCGTAAATGTTTTTCCATTTCTTTTAATGTTTGTTCCAGCATAATATCTCAAACTGGGAACAGGTTTGGATGAATTTTTTTTTTTCAAGAATAAAAAATGACCCCATGGTGGTCTCATTAAATTTTTCTCAAAATCGATGAGGTAGTTTTGGAGTCATCTTTAAATAAACAAACAGCTAGTTTTAAAGTAATATTGCCACTAATGATAGAAAGGAAGTCGTTGAAAAAAATTTTTTTTTTAAAATTGAACCGACTTTTGTAAATGTTGGTTTATCTGACCCACCTCAGTCTTTTGTTAAATTCAAAACAACACGGCTTGTGAAAAGATAACGATTAACGATCAAGGGAATTTTCCAGTGGACATATTCTACAGGTTGGTGAAATCGCTTAAGAAAGGTTCAGAACTTACGACACATTATGTCAACAACTGAAAGACGTCTAGAAGAGAAAATAGATACGTTGGCAGCAACTACGGACTTTTTTTGAGGTAAAATTTTCACAAATCATTTTTCTAATAAGAATTTCACCTCATCACGTTCTAGGTACGAGCAGCATTAATCCACACACTTCTTCACTTTTAATTCGTTCCACAGCTCTCCTTCAAAGACCTATAGGATGTTAATAAAACATGAATTCAAGACTTACTTCTTGTAATTTCAGAGGAATCTCTGTAATATTCCCCCTCACGTTGATCTGCCGTTTTAAGGTAACTTGAATCACATCTTCCTGCTGTAACCCTAATAACGATGCCACAGTGGTGAGAATTTCTGCATCCGACTCGGCCAATTGACACTTTTCTCCATCAATGTCCTGTAAGGCGGAAGAAAAAAATACAGGCACGCGAATAAAACATCCGCCTTGCTTTTAGGTACACGTTCGAACACATCCACAACAAACGCCGAGTATACCTGAAATTTCGTATTTCCTAGCCACAAAATGGCGGACAATACACAAAATATCCCATCGCACATGTTCAACGGTATTCGCAGAACGCTAAATGCCAGTCGCAGCGCATCGAATTTTCTCGCATCGATCACACCCTCGATACGAATACAACCAGACTGGTTCAAGTAGTTAAAAAACTCGGGTGGTTTCAGTTTGTACAGTTGGACTAGTTCTTTATTCGACTGGAAAAATGAAAATATAACAAAATTTGAGGATAACTGTAGAAAAATGGGAAAAAAAAAATCGACCAGAAAATGCCAACAACTTTATCACAATAATCTAAAAAGGTGAGCACAAGTCGGTTTACAAAGGCTGCTTTGCATAATTTGCACAGAGTAGCGGCCTGTGAAACCCGAAGACTGTGTGTGCCGTAGCCTACGGTACAGGCCTACACATAAATTATTGACTGAAACATGCAGTCAAACAAGTTGCCGAATTTGTTCGTACGAGGACGTGACTGGAGTTATGTACTTACTCTCGCTCCTTCGACTAGCTGATAAAAAACGTGATAATTTCGTTCTCCCGGACTCTGGAAGGTAATGCGTGACTGCTCTAAAAGATAATCTTGAATAATACAACCACGTATCATCCATTTGTTGTTGAAGCACACTTGCATAAATTTCCCGAATCGGCTGGAATTATCGTTTCGAACGGTTTTGGCATTGCCTGAAGGAAAGAATAAGATTGTAAAATAAGTACATTATAAACGACAAAACGAGAGGCAAAAAAGTAAACAATTTCAATACCACGTTTGCAAGCAAACTGGTGGAAAATGGCAAAAGAAAACTTGCGAGTTTAAATTAACCAGTTCCAGGATAACTCAAATGTGAAATTTCAGAGAAACTGAAGAACTGCGATGTTATGAAAAATTCAAGCTCACTTTTTCAAAATTTCCGTAAGTGTCAGAAACGGGAGTCTCTGCCATGCATTAATTCATGTTAAAAATTTTTATCAACTAAATGATGGTCCAATACGTCTTTACATTTGCATCATATTGTAATCTTTATTATAATGAAAATATATGCAAACTTACATATTATATAGTACATAAGGTGTTTTCTGAGAAGCCCTATGAATTTTAAAGCAAATCGTACACTTTTAAACAAATAACTAGGTACCTAAAACGTTTATTAAATATATTGCGTCTGTTCTCAATGGTAAAGGAGCTAGGTATACTAGAAGAATAACATTAACGAATTTACGTCTTTAAAATTGTAATTTGTCGATGTGAACCCATAGTATTCGCCATGATAAACAAAAAAGGTAGTACCTATCTACTTTTCACTTTTACCCTTTCCTTATTAACTGTACATTAATTTGAGAACCAGGCAAATTATCTTGGATTTTTCAGCATAATTTTGGTAACTTCTACCAACTACCTTTACTCTAAAATCAGTTTTTCTTGTTTTTGCCACGAATATTATGAGTGTACATAGTCAAATGACAGTTGGAAATAAATTTCTTAACGTCACGCTTATAGTTCACTTAGCTCCTTAACCCATGAGATGGGACACACATTTATTGAACATTTTTAAGTTAAAGTTCGAGGGGGTTTAACAGAAAACACCTTGTATATATATATTTTATTTATACTGTTTTTTTATATATATATATATATATATATATATATATAGTAAGAATGATTTTACAGATCAGGTCTTCAAAAAAATATATACCTACTTTCCAAACCTATTTTCAAATAACACATAGCCTAGAGATAAAGAATTTTGTTTTAATTTTACCATTTTATTCTTCAAGGGTAGATGACATAAGTCGAATTTAATATAGGATTTGATGTCCTCCGTATGGATAGTGATGAACTTAATGTTTGTGCATTGAAATAAGCAATTTACCCCAGAAAAATTTTGACAAAAGCTTCGATGGAAGTTGACGAAGGTTATGAACAAAACATTTTCAT
The DNA here is from genome assembly GCA_011428145.1 of Ericerus pela. Taxonomy (NCBI): domain Eukaryota; kingdom Metazoa; phylum Arthropoda; class Insecta; order Hemiptera; family Coccidae; genus Ericerus; species Ericerus pela. The sequence continues at coordinate 383,927 of WOFM01000612.1, forward strand.
CAACAATTCTTCGAGATAAGTAAGACAACTTATTACAATATACCAATATACAAATATTGCAATCAAGGATATCCATACCAGAGACCACTCACACTCAATTTTTGAATACTTTGGGTTATTTTATTCTATATCATTGTTTTTTTACTCTGCTTCGACAACGCAGACATTTTACTAGTTTCAGAAAATTATTTGATATCGATATGAAAGGGTAAGAGTGATCGGGATACGGTGACCAATGGTCTACCAGTATGAATTTTTCAATGCCATGTCGCAGCACCAATTGAACTAAACCAAACTAAACATACCGCTATTTTGGGTCGGAAATAAGACGAGGCGGCGGCTATTCTTGAAACCAACAACTTTTCTACTGCAAGGCCAATCACCAACGCAGACCACACAGATTAATTAGAAATAATAAACAATTCCAAAATAACACCACCTATTAAAGCAGTATGATATTTCTCACTTTTTTTTCAATCATTTAACCAGTAAAAAATTTAATTGATACTTATAGAATAATATTACAACAAAGAGATTCATAAGCATTTCTTTGCTCTTATTTCTGTAATAATACCAACCGTAAATATTATGTATTTTGAGAACAACTAGAAAATTTAGAAAATTGAAAGATGATATCGTTCAAGCAAAAAACTATTAAAAAATCACTTTGTAAAAATATTTTTCAGCATTTTAGGCAATCTTTAGATGGTGACACGAAGGCAACTTGTCATCGATTTTGAAACAGATGGATATAAATTTTAAAGACCATAAACTAAAGTTAAAAAAAAAAAAAAAAAAAATCATTAAAAATACAAAAAACCTACAGCCTTTAGTTGAGTTCTTCATTAGATACTGACCAGCAAAAACAAGTGAGCACAGAAATATTGTGGGAAAAGGGTTGAAAAGGCCAACCAACCTTTCTTCACCAATTGAACAATAATCTCGTAACATATTTTTAAGCAGTTTTTTTCCTGGGAATTTTCAATCAATTAATTCAATGAAAGAAGCTAAATATTATTTCTTGAGAAAAATCTCAGTATTTTTTAAATACGTCCAAAGATTAATTCGACTTATTCGTGCCGAAAACTTTCGATTATCATCATGAAACTAAAAACTATTCCAGAGTATCGATATAAAGTCTCAGAAAGTGATCAGTTTTAAAAAGTGGATTTTCATGCGTGAAAACAACAAACCACTTTACTCCTGCAAATAAGAGTAGTATGCCTTTAGACATATTCTGTCCTTTACTGAAATTATGACGCTCACTTACAAGAATTAGTTGCTGCTATAGGCTAATGAAGAATCTTTTTCATGCCAGCCATCACGCGGCCATGATCACATCACAAAAATTACCCAATTTCCAAGTAATGAGTGTTTACTTTCTTTCGAGGTACAGACAGGAAAACATTAATACAAGAAATACCTGGGCATTTAGCCATCTCTGCTAATGCATTTAAATCGGTGGCAAAGATCGTAAATCTAAAAATTTCCAACACTTTCGAATGCGACTGAGTTCGAAACAATAAAATATACTGAAAACAATCGAGGACCGGATGCTCGAAACCGATTTCCCACACCTACCGCAGCACCGAAAACGCCAAAACCAAAGGTGCATGAACTCTGCACATTTCGGTGAATCCGCCACATACATAATAATTACAATGAAGAACGACTTAATTAATGATGATCGTTCGAGAAAACAAACGTGACATGTCTAGGACATACGCGGTAGGTATAATAGCAGTAAAGAGATGAGGCATGTGAGCGAGAAAACCGACATCCAAAAGCGTTGTAAATTACCATCAAATTTTGATTAACCAACAAGAAACCGCATTCGTATTCGTCAACTTGTAAGCTGGAATTAATTAAAAGAGGTTTCAACCCTTCGATTTCAGCTTGCTTACTTTTTCACAAGCACGTTCTGTTTTATTTTTCACACACATTCTTTATACAGAGTATAACGATGTTCAATTTTAACCGAAAAATGAGGCGTCAAATGGTTTAAATGAAAATCGAGTAGAGGTGTTCACCTCTCTGCACCTTATGGTCGATTGTTCCTCTCTACTTCCACTTTGATGGCGAACGTTCGTCAAGAAGCATAGCAACGAATTGAAGGCGAAACACGGACGAGTTCACTAGTAGACGATGCAGCATAACATCGCCGACGAATTTTTTCACAGGCAAGCGCAGCAATGATCAAAATATGCAAGCTAGCTGGACCAATAATTAATTCATTTACTTCAATTTCGGAGTAAATAAAATACTGTCGCTGACAGACACTGCAAAACAGTTTTTGAGCAAATGTTTACAGCAGTTTACAGCAAATGCACGCACTATTTTTTATTTACACGACAGAATGGGACAGCGCTTTGAAAAATTCACCGAATTCTCCCATATGAGAACTTATCAGTCAGGTAAACACTGAAATCTTCAAAATTCAGAAATATTTTCATAAACAAAAAGCAAACTAATTTACATTTGAGCTTGTAAGGAAGGGTAATCGAAATTATTTTATTATTAATTTTTGTTGAGGTCCACCAGCCGCACTATATTTACAACAAAGTTGGAGAAAGAGCCCCATTATAGAAATGGATTTTATTTTGTTCAAACTGCACAAGTACTAGTCATAATAGTTTCCCTACAGCCTTCATGCTCCATAAATAACAATGAACATAGCTCCCTTCTAAATTAATTCATTTTTTTATTATTCCACGTGGGGTAAAATAATGTCATGCGGAGACATTTAAATACCGAAACAATTGAAAATTGAAAAAAAAAAAAACAAAGAACAAAACCCTAGCGGATTCTAAACTGTAACCGCAATTTTTTAGAGGGACTCAAGGGGCAAGGTAGCAAATGACATGAGAATATTTTGTCACAAAATAGGCGAAGGTATGTTAACGTGAAATTTATGTTTTTTTTTTAAATACATCGTTAATGTATATTTGGTTGACCTAATTTCACGTATACTATTACTTACTTTATGGGCCAGAAATAAAAAAAAAAAAAAAAAAAAGGGAAAGCATGTGAAATAACCTTTTGCAGTATTTTGACCACTCGAAAACAACAGTTATTTGTGATAGGTGATTTTAATCAGAGTGTGAATTTTGCATCACTCGTTCTCGGCTCGTACTGCAAGTTACACGAATATCAATCATCTACTATATACAAATGCGTCAGACTATTTTTTGCAATACCCCTTCTCACAAAAAAATAAAAAAAACTAAATAATTTTTTTTTTATTGGGAAACATATTGACTAAGAGCAAACTATCCATCTACTTTGCGGCAGACCTCGTGGTGTAGTGATTAAGGTGCTAGCTTTCTTACGGCGATGTCAAAGGTATCCCAAGCAGAGGAAATTTTTTTGAGAAAAAAAAAAATATATATAATCAAAGAAAATGACGACGTAGGTTATCTGCAGTAAGCAGGACCAGTGTAATCACACATGCACCCAGGACGATGTATTAAGACCGATATATAAAGTAAATACTTTACACATCGGTTCTAAATGATTTGAAATCGCCTGCTTTATACATCAAGAAAAATGTAGTTAAAAATTATTTCTATATTCAGGTGTAGTATCTAGGAATTTTTTATGAGAGGAATTTTACAATACTGGGGAAACCTATTTCTCGAGCGGAGCGATCGAAAATTTTTTAAGAGTTTTTCAGTAGATTTTTCATTAAAATCTTCTTATTTTCTCTTTTTATTTTCGAGAATTTGGGGCCCCTATAAGTTCCCAGGCCCGGGAGGAATCTTTCTTTCCCTTTTTCGTCAGGGCTGAGCTATGTGCTCTGGAGGAAACTGAAAATTTTTCGAGTTTAACAGGATATTTACGATTGAAAGATATTTCGTTTATCATTTTTACATGAGAGGAGGGGTACAAAACTGCGCCCCTTCAGAGATTAACACAAGTTAACGAAGTGTAGAAATATCAAATATAAAAATTATGAGATAGCATTCGTAAGTCTTTCGAACATAAAAATATTTTTAATTGAATAACAGATAATATTTGTCCCTTAATTAATGGGCAGCACTGAAAGATGATTAAATCCGACGGTTAACGGTGCATATTGGAATTCAGGATGTCTCAAAAATTAGATCAATATTATCAAGCCGGAATCTGGTAATTTACTTGAATGGGGCATGGGCATGAAGAGCCCAGTCTATTTAATGGAAAATTTTCATTAATTAGTCCAAAATGGTTGCACTCCCAGAAAACTAGTGAACGTTGTAGGTCCACAGAAACCATTTTATAGTGTTCTGGAATTACACTGAAAAACCGTCAGAAAAAATATTCATATGAGAACTGCATGATAACTCCAAATTTCTTTTTTTTTTCAACTGAAAACTTTTAAAACATTTTTTTCGAATAATTTCATCCAAATCTAATGGCACGATCGCATGAATAACAGTAGTCATACATCTAAATCTGCGTGCTCCAGAGGATTGAGTTTTCATGTTACTAACTCTCCAACAAAAACGATTAAACGAAAGATTTAATTTAAAGAGAATTCAAAATAACATACCTAGATAATTTAATTTATGAAAAAATTTTCAATTTGAAAATCTGCCCATCCCTGTTCAAATCAACAAAAGCTTTATTATTTTCCGACTTAAAAAAAAAAAGCATCGGAGTGCAAAGGCTTTCCATATAAAAGGACAAGTAGGTATAGATAATTTTTGAAAGGGCTGAGAGGGCGGTACTGAATAAGGGTTACAGGTGGGATATCCTTTTGTATGGTCGAAGTGTAAGTACTGTATCAGGTCAAAGGGTGGGTGAACGGATTATTGTCGTCGATACTGTCGACGAGATGACAAAACGGTATTCCAATATGGTGTATATACGAAGCTGCATGTATGGTATACTGTTGGCAATGTAGATAAAAGATAACAACTTAAAGAGAAAAAAAGGAAGGAAAAAAAAAGCTTTGAGGAAAATATAAAAAATGAAACAACGTTCTTTAAACATTTATCTAATTTAATTCGTTCGTTTTGAGGGAATATTGTGATTCTTTGAAATTTTCTCATAAAATAGCAATAAATACCTAAACCTATTCATTAAAAATACGGTTTAAGCGGTAAAATATTACCGAGAGGAGCCAAAATGGCTTTGTAACATTAATACCATTCAACAATACGACCAAAAAATTTTAAGATCTGGATAGTAGCCAACTAGCCATCGAATAGACCTGAAAATTTTTTCAAGAAGACTAACAAAATTAAAAGATTTTGGTAAAACACAAAATACTAATTATTCAGAATTTTTTTCAGAGCTGAAAGTTTGAAAAAATAGAAACGGTTGGAGCAAACAGGTGAAAAAATCATATTGTATTCATATCAAAATATACTCTCCACCAACACTGTAAGAACCTCGTCGATATGTCGTGAGTTTTACTCAGTGTTGAACACCAACACCATTAATCCAGTCTACGGCTAATAACAGAATAAATATTCACGAGCAAATTGTTGGAAAAATACCAATCGTTTCACCATTAGTTATTCATCTCGTTTCACAAAAATACTCATTACCTATTCCCACAATCTCGCTCTTGTCTTCATACCTACACGAAGCTCTTTCAACGTAATTTCGATGAAACGAATTTTGCAAATATCTTAAAAATATGTAAAAAATATGAACTATACGCCGCGACTTCAAAGATCAAGTTTTCAATTTGGCTCCATACAATCAAACATACACGACGAAAAAGTTCCAAAATATTGCTTCCACCGACTAAGTCGCATTCCTTTCTAAAAACGAGTACCACCTGCACAAGTTCGACACGAAACTGAAAATAATTTTGATTTTTGTTTCGCGATGATACCGTTAGACGCCACCCTCCGAAAACCTCTGCTTCGTTGAGGAAAAAAAAACACATTTTTGCCCACGAGTTAATGGGCCAAATTTCTTCTCCCTGGAAGGTGTCATTCACTGTCTTTCGACTGGATTTTCAACTAAGTAACTCGATTCCATTTCATTTCCCATATTACGAGTTTCACGTGCAAAAAACGTGAATAGTAGAACAAAAGCCTCCGCAATACCTCGTACTCCATTTTTACTTTTCTCTGCCCCCTCCCCTCGGCGGAAAACAGTCACAGCACTGCTTACCGAAAGCTTCCAGAATCGTGTTCGCCTCCAGAATCTGCTGTTCCACCCACGTGCTCACGTCGCTGGTAACCGAGCACAGGTACTGCAATATGAATTTGGTCGTTTCCGTTTTGCCAGCTCCACTCTCGCCAGAAATAACGCACGACTGGTTCGAGTCCAGCGTCTGCAAACTGGTGTAAGCTGCTTCGGCCAGCGCGAATACGTGCGGCTCCAGCGTTCCCATTTTGGCGCCTCGATACTGGAATACATGGTCCTGCGGACAAGATGAACAATCGAATGTACACAGCGTATCGTGCAGATGCGCGAAACGATAATGGCTACCTACAATAATTACACTGCTCGGTTTCAGTCGAACGCAAACCCAAGTAATGCGTAGTAGGTATAGCCTCAACTGAGACGGCAGAAAATTCAATTTTAACTTCACTCACGGACAGATGTTGCGGTACAGGCAAAACGATATAATGATTAATGATCTACTATTCTCACAATTCCGCTGGCTGTACGCCGCAAATTCTGGTCGCAAGTAATAATACGAACGTCAGCACGTTGTCGCAAGTTGATTATTATAAAATAGGCAACACGTACACGCTGGAGAACGAGTCGAGCTTCGAGCTCTATTCTTGGAATACATAAAATAGAGAGACTTCTTCGAAGTACCTATGTGCATCCGGATGCCGGAGACATTATTTCGTAAATTGTGTCGCAACAACGAGCACGGCATTTCCTTTCGTCTGGTAGCAAGGATTACAGGGCCGTAAACGTATACTCATCAACACTTTTGAGCCCCATATCTACCATAAAGTTAGTAATACACGATGGTGAATAAGTACTGCGGATGTTTCAACAGGATGCGAGGAGAAAGGTTGAATACAAAAGTTTGAAAAAATATTTTTTACTGTAAGACTTCGTACCATTATCCAATAGATGCCTCCTTTACTGAGTTCTTGGATGGCTTTGAGCTGTTGAATCCTGAAGACAGGGGGAAGCTCGCTTCAATGATCTTTCTAGGAGACTGATCCGATGACAGAATTCAAGATTCGGAAATAATGATGTTCAATTTTTACTTCAGGATACCTACCATGAGCCTGTACATGAAATACTGATTTGTTTCGGACTGCAACAGCCTCAAACTTGAGACTCAATAGGTCCTTGTTTAAAAAGTTACACTAATACACAGGTTACATAATATTCCACATACAGTGATTGTAATAACAGTTCGTGAAACATTTTTACTTCCGAAGATTTGATCTATGAGTCTCCAATTCAGTGTCTCGTTCTCTGTACTTGGTTTCATTTGTTAATCTATTCTCACCCTCCTCTATGGCCTTTATTTTTTTTTTGACACCTCTTTCATACATTCTGCCTTGCTTCCACAAGCTGCTTTATTGTCAGCTTTCAATTTTTTTTTTCTTATAAGAGTCAACTTTGTACTAGTAAAGTATCTGACTGTAGAGCGGGTTCCCTTTTTTCATCAGTTCTTTTCGGGCTTGGGGAGACAACGTTGCTGAAATTGAATACATAAATACATTCGCAACTCTATACGTAACAGTGACTGTACTGTACTACTTTGTAATTAGTATTGACAGTCAAAACAGCCTCGAACTTAGTTCTAAAAAATTTCATATTTTTCGTTATCAAGACGAATTTTTAATTAATCTCCGCAAAAATGTAACAGATTTTCTGTATTTCAAATTGTTGAACATAAAAATCGTAATCTGTACTTTGTTCTAAAATCAAGGATGAATGGACGAACCCCTTGTTGTTCAAAATATGCACATTTTATAGAAACAGTATAGGCCTACAAATTTCGCAGATTTCGAATAAATACAGCTAACGTTCTTCGGTCATTGGTTTCCTTCTCATGTCGAGAATCCATCTAATGTTAGGTTTGGGAACCGAAGAATTAAAATAATTTTCAAAATATATCTACAAAAATTTATGCATTCCAATAATTTTTTCTTTTTTGTTTCTCCGTAGCTCATAGAAAATAAATTTATTTTAAAAATTCTTTATCATACATTCCGACGTACTGAAAAAATTTTCGAGTACATCTTTAGCCCACAGTAATAATGATTTTTCATTTTTCATGAAACAAAATTCACATAAATGGTTTCTTCAACGAAGAAGGGCGTTCATTTTCTTCGTGAACGAAAAAATCGAAAAATATTTTGCATTAGGAGACGAGAAACTCTTTTTTCGGCGAATTTTTCAAATTTTACGTAACTTCCTGAAAATTTTTTTCGAAAATATCGAAGCATCTTTTTGAGCCAAATTCGAATCTATGCTAACAATTTTTTGCCTAATACAAATCTTCGCACTATCTTTGTCAAAAACGTTTTAAAAATTCAAACCAGAGAGAAATTTTTTTATAAATTGAACGAGTAAAACTCGAAAACCGTGCGTCATGACTAAAAATTCAGCACGATTTCCGAATAATACTTACGTCTCGTTATTTTTGCCCATAAAGCGAGTCCATAGAAAACGACTGCAAACAAATTTGTAGGCTAATGGCCTAAATCGTGTAATACGAGCATATGAAATGTGAAAGGGCACTAATATTTTCCCTTCTCAAATGTTTTGGGTGGCACTACAGTAACCTGCGGTGACGTGTTTTGGGGAAATACAATTATATAAAACGAAATTGGAAAGGTGAAATGTCTTTTAGAGACAGGAGTAAACATTTGTTACAAGATTCAGAAGTACCTACCGAAGAAACTGATATTTCTTTGGTTTTTTTTTTTTTCATTCTTTTGCAAGGTAATGGTGAAATAACACACGGAAATTAACTGGGTATGATGCATGCTGATCTGAAATAGCGGTAGGTCATGGCCTTTATCAGCAGGAGGTCGGCACGTTTGTTTTCGCTCTTTATTCATAGGTATATTGTTACAAAGTAAAGTATATGATAGGCGAGCAGTTAATTCGAAAATTCGTTCATCTCCTGCGAAATAAAGGAACAAAATTACGAGAAAGTATCGAATAAAAAATCGAAGAAGATTTTTCCTCTCAGAATACACAAATTTTTAACAACTGAAAGGCCGCCCAAAGATTTTATGAAAAATTTAAGAAGAAAATTTAAGTGACGAGCTAAAGCAAGACCGATATCAAGACCATGGTAGAATTGGTCTTGTAACAATACTTTTGGTCTTGGCCAGACACTGCCGACTCTAATTATAAGAGGATGGAGGCACGAGGTCACGCCTTCTCACCTGTCTAAATAAAATTCAGAGATCAAAACGTCCATGTTATTGCAGTTGATTTTCGTAACGAGTGGGATATGGATATGAATGATTTACAGATGGAAAAACAGAATTAGGATTTGGCCCCGTCTTTACAAAATCTTAAACCAACCAAAGTGAAATGGCATAATCAAATTCTGGTCTTGGTCTTGCATTGTCAAGTCTGGATCATGTTCTTAACTTACAACATTTTTGCTATTACCTACTGATGACTAAACGTACCATTCATATTCATCCACAATATGAAACAAGAAAATTAAACAATAAATATTGCAAATTATATTCAGAATTTTGTCTTGGTATAGCACAGTCGAGTCCTGATCTGGCAAGACTAAGACTAATTTTTCTACTCACAACAAGAAACTAAAACTCAAAATTTTGAATATCGATATACATGTGTATAGTATAACATCAAAAGTTATATAAATACTGCTGTAAACCGCACTTTAGGTTATTAGGGGCTAAAAAAATGGATTGTGGAAATTTTAACGATCCTTAAGTTTCTAAATACTATCCTTAAAGACCGCTGAGGGCTAAGAAAGAGGAGTTATTAAAATATTTTATCAAGCCTCGACCGTACATATGATTCAAAATTAATAAATCTGAGAAAAGATTAATAAAATCGATCACATGGCGTTTGATCGTGTTTTGGGATCTCAAAAAAACAAACATTTTTTCTCATTCAAACAGTAAGAATACAAAAAAACAGAGATACTCATGATTCAAATATTCCCCACATTCACCAAAAGGCGATCTTTAAATATAGATTTGGTTGTAAGAAACAAAAATTCGATTTAAATTTAAGCATTTACTTTCGCAGAAACGCACGCTACTTGACTGGACAGTTGACGTAAATGTGTTCACGAGGTTTAAACTCCATAAAAAATTCTTCTCATTTTGTATTGATAAGAAAAAAGCACGCTGTACCTACGCACGCGTTTTCAAGGCGAAAAAAAAAGAACTTATCCCATAAAAATTTGCTAAAAAATTCTGCGCGTTTGCGGCTGCCCACGAGGGTAACACTGACGGTGCGTTGTTCCATTTTTTGAATCAATATACACAAAGCTACACACAAAGAACGGTATCTATCTTCGAAAAAATTTGTACCCTCACATCGGGTTTCCCCGAAAACCACACCCAGGAAATCATTTTAAACTCGAACCTTTTCGCGAGAAAAAAATTATCAATTTACCAGAAAAAGGGACAGATGATAAAAGGAGGTATAAGAAAAAAAAAACCCACAGAAAATTGATTGCGTCTTTAAGGACTTGATAACACGAACATTTAAACGTGAAATGGCTTTTGAAAGTTTGGTCGACTTCAATTTCCTCCATAAAATCACTCCCTTCCTCCTTCCCTTTATATACGTACTTTATTACTGTAGGTACAACTTACAAATAATAGGCCCACTCATAAAGGTATTACGTATGGGAACAATGAAAGCTGATTGAATGCAGTAAAGAGTTCGAAGAAAACAAGAACACGCACTCGTGAACTGCTTTCGAATAAAATATTATTAATTAAAAAAAAAAAAAAAAAAAAAAAAAATACAATAAATGAAGGTACCTGCGATATAAAATTAATAAAAAGAAATACTTACAGTGGTGTAGATGCCGAGTTCTTTGTACGGATTTACGGCGACCAAAATTGTTCCTGAATATGTCTGATAAATAATTCGTTAAGGGAAATGCACGTGACCAGCAAAGGAAGAAAATATGAGATAATAAAAAAATGTGAAAAAAATTACATTAACACTAGTTTTGACCCAGAAAAGAATTTCAAAATTCGCATGTGCTGCATATTAATGACCAAAACTTGTCGCCGAAAATTTATGATACAAATTAGCATAGACTCCATTTTATATGATTGTGCATGTCACCGGCTCTATTAGTCGTATTCCGGACTGGCCGTTATTTCAACACGAAATATAAGAGAAGGAAAGGCAAATTTTTTATTGTTTTTCGGGAGAAAGAATTACATTTTACGAATAGACGTTTTGAGAGGATGGGAAAACTTAATCTGAACCATAACAATTGATGAACAGCATTTTTATCTGGAAAATTTACACGATGAAAAGTCAAAGCTTGGTGAAAAAAATATAATTTAAACTCAAAAATCACAAAAAAAAATGGACCACCTTCACAATTCTAAGAATTTTAATCTGTAAGTTATTTCTCAATATACTAATCAACTGTTTTAGTTCTACGTCAGTTGTGTAAAGTAGGAAAATTCAAAAATTTGAAACATTAAATAAAACAATTTAATAAGTTTACCTTAAAAACGAATTTTCAAAAGATAAGCTTATATTTATTTATTTTTAGCTTTAGCTTCAGACGAAATAAATATTATTTCATTGCGGAAGGTTGGCTGCAATACTGGTATATTTTAAAATCGCAGTAGTGAGTAGAATAAAAGCTTATAAAAAGAAGGAAATGATAACACTTAGGAGATGGGATACAAATACTATATCTCATCATTGAAAGAAAACTTTTCATCAGAATTTATACACGGAGTCAGGTCAGGAAATTCGGCATTTTTTGAAACATTTTTTGTTAAGTTCTATGAAGGAAAATTGAATAGCTCATTCAGAGAACTATTTTTACACTTTTCTAAATCTCACAGCTCATAATGACAAGGTGCTAGAAGTACCGCACTTTTTTCCATATCGAACTGACCTATGGCTGATGAAATCGGTATGTATCTTCTAAATCGCCAATAAAACAAAAGACGAAGAATTTTTATTGTTTCGCTTTCTCTGCATCATTTGTTTTTCTGCCTCATACTTTTTTCACATTTTACCGCTTTCCTTTTTTCCTTTAATAATTTTCTGTTGTCATAAACAAACCGTTCATTTGCGGTTTTTGTGAACAATTGTCATCTGCCACTTTGAAAACTTACTCATAATGCGATTACAGAATACTTCACTTCACTTGAAGAAAAAAATCAAAAATTAAAAATTAGAGTCCTCATAAGAATGAAAATGAAAATTTGAGATTTTTCAACGATCGCCATAAGCCCGCACCCTAAACTAAGGAGGCTACGGCACCCAAGTTTTCATCACTGGAGCGAGAAAATTACATTTATTGAATCCCAACTGTACGACGATGGTGAGTTGACCCTCAGTTTGAACTTAAATGGTGATCTAAGTTGAACATGAATTTTTTTTTTAGTATACACGAGTTAACCCACGGGAATTGGCAAGTTAACAGCATTTTGCTTACACTGTACAACTGATTCTTATAGTCATCATATCAAAGAATTATTTCGATACAAAATTTTTATTCAATCTTAAAGACGTAAATCTTCAGCATATTGACGTTTCCCATTATGTGAGCATCTTTCACTCTACTTTTAGACGTGTAACTAACCTGCTTAGCTCTCTGGCAAAGGGCGAGAAAGAGGTCCTCTAAAAACCCATAACAATCAGGAGAACCATAAAAAATAAACTTAAGAGGAAAATTATTATGTCAAACTTTTGAAAATAGGATAAGGATTAATCAAGAGTAAGTAATGCACAATCAGCACTCCTAATAGCCACACAAAACATCACAAGGAAATGGATACTATTTTTTTTTTCTGCGTTTCTAAGGAATGCCAACTAATTGTAGACAATTTAAAAATTCCACAGTTTTGGAGATTGAAAATGCTGAAATTCGAGAAAATCCTAAGCATTTTAACACAGCCTTCTATAGAGAAATTAATAACGTCATTTCGATTCAAGTCGATTCTCTCATATGTCTTCTAGCCATCAGTTAGTGATGTTATTAATTTTTATAATTCGTCATATTATCACGTAGGTAACATATTTTTTTATAAAACTGTCAATATCACCATCGTGTTTCATGGAATCGTCAACTCTCTTTACGACAACAACCTAGTTAAGACAATTACAAAGTCAACGACGTCATTAAAATTTTATATAAATCTGTTACACCTAGTCGTACTTAAAGCTTATGGAAGGACGTAACCTAGATAACTGCTCAAAGGTACGGCATCTGAAGTAGGAACACAAAGTAGAACATTTAGCACAATACCCCCAGAAAACATCACTTATGTTTGTTTCCCTAACATAAAAAAATTTTTCTTTTTTTTTCTGATATTCAGTTTTATCATTAAATGAGAAGAAGTCGAATTCATGTCAGCTCAGAGAACAACAATACCGGAAGTGAGAACTAAAATGGCAAATGAAGACAAAGAATAAATTATTAACTTGTTTTATGGTAGTTGTAACGTCTTTTAAATTCGCTGCCGCCTCGCACGCATTTTCACAGACAATCATGAACACCGACGTTATCAATAAAATGCAAAATATTCTTCTTGATTTTTCTACGTCCTTCTGACCTCGAAGTCTAGTCTTAGGATTCGCCTCCTGGTCTTAATTTGGTCCTTCACGCCTCACAAGGAGCGACCCTAGGCTCCTATTCTTCTTCAGAAGAAGTTCCTCCATCTTCTCGGATTTTGGACTAGGCGATTGTTCACCACGCAGTGGGTGGCTCGTTTTTTCGTTACGCATTTTTGTTGAACGATTTTAGCGGATCAGCCAAACTAAAAAAACTTTGTGTTTTAAAATCTAAAAAGAAAACCTAAAAAGGAATGCGATAAAACTAGTCCTTATACATATTTACCCAACGACCATTAATAAAAAAATTTTTTCGATAAAACGGGAAACTCAGAACGGAATTTGGCAAAAATTTTAGTATACAGATCCAGAACATTATCATGTTTTACACCGAAAATGAGTCTCTCATTGGTCAGAGATTTCTTATTGATCGTATCAGTATGTTGTTGCATCAGATCAGACGTCCACATAGTCAAATAAGACAGGTTAAAAACGAGTTTTTAAAAAATAAGCTTTTATTTTATTATAATTTGAAATTAGCTTCGTTTGTTTAGAACGGATTTCGCAGTGCAATTCTGTAAATATAAAAACGTAACACTCTTTAACTACCCTAATATTTGCAGAATAGCACCGAATCATAGCTGATAACAAACTCGATAAAAGCGATCCCAGTGGTCTGGTACAAAATTATGTCATATTTCATTCGTTAATAACAGCAATAAAAGCGTATAATAAAGAAAAATAATTAATAAGTACACTTTCTTAGAAAACCTACTTCAAAAAAAACAACATAAAATGTGGTAGTGTCAGATGTTTTTGGAAAACATCTTTAATATATACGTATCAATATACAATAAATAAAATACGTAGAACCACAACAGGACGCTCCTTAAACCACTGACAATACTCCCAAATTTCCAAGTCCAAAACTGTGACGTCATCAGCCCCTTCAGCCGCCGCTGAGAGAATGCCCACCACTCTACATTTTAACATATTAAAATAAATATGCAATAAATCTGTTTATTTATACTTATTTTATTTAGTTAGATACATATTTATTATTTTTTTATTTCTTTGTCTATTCATTTAGAGGTCAGTCTGCCGGTATTTCGAGGTTCGTCAGGAAAAATACAATACACTGGTCATAATTTTAGACTTGAAAAGTTTAGCAGCAGGAGGGGTTGATGACGTAATAATTTTGGACTAATTGTGAGAAAATTTTCAACACCTAGAGGGAATAATGAAGTCATAAATTGGAACTTAGAAACTTTGGCAGGAGGGGGGCTGATAACGTCATAATTTTGGCTGTTAAATTTTTTCATAAGATGCCCCACTTTGAAAGACCTTCGTCGTCCAAAGGCGATAAAAATTGTTCCGGCGACGACTGAACTAATCTCGTGGGGCTTGCTATTTTACATGAAAGAAAATTGGAATGAATTTGAAAAATCGAAAATGTTTCAAGCGCGAATTAGAACTTAACTTATAAAAGAACCCCACCCTCTAGAGGAAATCCTGCCATCGGCCTTGTGTTACATAATCCACTCAAAAACACTCTCGGCATAGAGACTCGAACCAACAACTTTTCAAACGATTTTCTGCAACGATCTCAGAACACAAATTGAAAAGCTGACGCAAATCTTCCGAAAAAAAAAAGTTTCACGGGAATTGTCGCATGTAAAGTACAAGTAAGTACAAGTACATAAGGTGAACCGTGAATAACGAAGAACTGCTTACAGCTACGTGAGATTCCCCATGATCGTGAGCTCGTCATACAGACAAGCTCGGCCAGCTTCTTTAATTACCGCCCATAATTTGTTCAGCCGTCACAAAGTCAACTCTCTTGACATCTTGACATGGACACATTCCAACGCCATATACTATATAAATACATATATATATATATACACACACGTGTGTGTATGTATATGTATGTACGTATGTATGTTATCTCAGGTATTTCTCCTCTCGTTGCTGCTGCTGTCTCTGCTGTAGCTGAACCGGTTCAACGTGCCACACTTATCTTGTCCACGCGGTTAGGTCTCCTCATATACATGTTTTATACGGTCTACATCGTGCCGAATGACTTAAATCGATTCGTTACTCATCCTTTCTTTCTCGTCTTCCTATTTCATTTTCTTTTTTTTTCCCATTTTTATCGACTTCTCTTTTCCTTATAACTCCCTCAACAACATTATTCTGTCTTACGTCGGACTGTTTCCCTCGCCCCCTCATTCTTACTCTTTTTCATTTCAACAGTACAACACGAACGAAATGCCTGGTACGTGAATCATCACCCAAAAGAAAAAATCAATACCCGAAATGCACCCCAAGTCGAGAAATACGGAGAGCACCGTCGAGTTCCATATAGGCCTACTAATTTAAAGAGGCTTACTTCTCCGTTCCTCTACTTTCTTCATGTCGAATCGTGTATAGGTCGAAGTCTCGACACCAATACAATACAGCCTATCGTTGCGATTACTATAGCTCCGTTGGAATAATTGTTTTGCGTCTCGTACATATTTTGTTGCACTGGGGGTACAACATATTATGCAGTGTACAATGTGCGCTCACGTAAGCTAGATCGAGAGAGCAAAAAAAAAAAAACGTAAACAATAAAAAAAAAATTAGGACAATTGACACAAATTTTCACGAACCGGAGAAAAACGCGAACTGGCACATGTGAACAGGATTCTCCTCTAACATTAATGCACTGTCAAGCGTGCAAAAGGTGCACAAGTGGCTTATCGTTTTTCGTGTCAAGTGGTCACTTTTGTTAAGATTACTTTAGGGATGGTATTTTGTTGTTATTGTCTTTTTTTTTTTTTTTTTTTTTTTTTTTTGTATACCTCAGGGTTGGGTAAAAATACTTTTAAATGTTTACTTCGTGAACATCTCGAGCGTTCAAAATTTTCACAAAATACATTTTTCCTAATTGCCAACGAAAATAAAGGCATTAAAGGGGGCTTACACCGAGGCTCGATGACGATTTTACCATCGTTAAAGAAGCATTCTCAAACTCGTTAATTCGAATAAAATCGAATTTACTAAAAAATATTTTCATTAGGCGTGAATTTAGTTAATTAATTTCGAAACAAGAAAATATAAGAAAACCTGCGAAAAACTTGACAGTGGGGAGGAAATAACAATAAAATGTAATCAGAATATCTCAAAACATCTATAAAGAATAAGGTGTCTGAAAAGTAGGGATGCTTCCATGCGTGATTGAAAAATTCAGGCTGGCAGTCCATTGAACGCCGAATCCCAACTTTCCTTTTCCATCACTTTTGACATCAAATATATCCTCCAGATTCGTGGAAAAATGGCCGCGTAACCGAAACCTAATAATAATAATAACTAGTGGTCACTTTCAGCTCTGCTTTGCGTAGGAATTTTATATGAGATTTATAATCATCTTAAGAGAAGTCCTCAGTAAGAAAGAAAGAGCAGTTGAGAGAAAGAGTGATAGAGCTGTTTTGCCTAATTTTTTTCTCCTTTTTCACTTTTGTTTTTCAGTTTACACACAATAAAGAAGTGAGGGATATACTTGAAGGAAAATCCACTAAGGCTTAAAACCTTTCTCGAGACAACCGATTTGGGCACTTGCTGAGAGTAACCAACTCCCTTTCATAAAATGGCTCTCTTCCCCCGCACTCTCACCTTCTGTTTTTTCCTACTCTCCCATTTTATTTTCGAACAACTTATTTCAATGTGCTTTGTATACAGGTGCAGTATACTCACAGTTCACGATATCTCAAAACTGGGGTGATGCAAAAGTATGAAATTTTGCGGACTTATCAATTTATAATGAAAAATATGTTTAAGGAAAGAAAAACTGCCAAATTTTTTTTGAGGGTTTGAGGGGGTCAAAATCCACAACTTTTCTCCCGAGGAACTACGGAATTTTTCTTTTCTGAAGGCACATCTAGTGAGACTTTCTTTCAACACTTCAGTCATAAAAATCAATCCAGCCATTCTCTTTAACTTAATGCCACAACAAAAAAACCTTTATAGAAATTATACTCCATTTAGCGACAGATTACCAAAATGAAATAAGCAATATTACATTACTGAGCAAAAAAAAACTAAAAAGAAAACAAACTATTGTGATAGAAAAATTTTTGGCTTTTTTTTATTTTATAAATGTGAATAATTACCTTTTCTATTCCCCACACATCCATATACATACGTCATGTTCTAGAAATCTCTCGCTGAATGGACTAAAAGATATCCTCTTAGCTGCATTCTATTCATAAAAAAGGTCAGAAATATTCGCAGATTTGATAACACGCTATTCTACGCTATTCTTTTTGGAAAAGGTCAACCTAGTTCTTGAAAGAAACTGATAAACATTTATATAAATATAACTTTGTTAAGATAAGTAATTCTAAAGTCACTGTTAATTTTTAAGTATAATTCTTGCTTTTGACCTTAATTGATGATTATATGTAAACTCGAAGGTTATAATAACAAATTATCTGTTATAAATATTATCATTTATTGATAAATTGAAAATTTGAAATAAATAACAAAAATAATATTGCCGCTAGAGCTAGATGCTACAGTGAATGCCTCTGGACCTATTATATTCCTATATAAATAATAATATTGAATGGGTCATTTATACGAAGTATACTATAACTTATCTATGCTAAGTAGATTTGAGACTAATTCGTATAATTGTAAAGGGGTGAGCCTGGAGAAAAGTGGATGGACAGCAAAATTTGTTCACCACAATGACATCATGGACTAGCTTTTTTTTCTTTTTTTTTATCGTATGATGAAAATCTAAAAAAAATGAGAAAAGACCCCACCCAGCATTCCAATACACGAAAATATGAGTAGAATAAAAAAAAAAAGTTTATCAGACTCCAGATTAGAACCTATATATTTAACCACTGAGCCCCAGTAGCAGTTTACTAAATTGGTTTGTCACAGATATACAATCACCTCTCGTTTACGTTTTTTCAAATATCAGGCTCGCCCCTTCACAATTATACGATTTAGTCACAAGTTGCTGCGTAGCAGTATTGAGCACTCTCTAGCAGATAATAATACTTATAATAATATAATAGAGGGTGTTCGCGGCAATCCGACTTTCAGAATGGGAATGGTGCGCTCGCAATGTTGAGTCAGTTTTGGTGTAATACTTGTCATGTGTCGATCAGCCAAACGCTGCCCCTTATGGTATTGATCTATTAGACTCAATCCTGCGACAAAAAAAGAAGGATCCCTAAATTGTTTTCAGCATTTTCCAAGCCAAATTTTTTACTTTTTGTATTTGTTCAGGCGTATCCTGAGTTTCGAGTAGATGTGCCAAGCCTTTCCAAGTGAACTCAGCATTCTCCATCAGAAGGTGATCTGCGTATTCGTTTGTACCTACTTAGAAGGTCAAGCTCGAAGATGGACAACTAATTTGTCTAAATTAAGTAATTTTAATGATGAGATTAACAACTTTTTACGTCAAAATATGTCAACAGTTATTCAGAGAATAATAGGAGAAGTGGTCAAGACTAATCTGGTATCAAACACCCATCACAATGTTAGAAAGTTTGAGCGAAAGAACCAGAATGCAATTCAGTTGTCATGAATGCGACAATAGCCAATTGCTGCATGATTTTATGCTGCATAATGTTATAATCAATGTGATGAGAGAGCGCGTAGTTATAAATGTTACATTATCTGGTGCTCTCTTCTGAGTGTTCGCTTTCAGAGCTGTGTAACTTGAGCTTCTAACAACGGACCTCAATTCTCTCAAAAATACTGATGGATTGACTCCATATTTTTCAACACGACTGTCCAATAAATATTTTTTAGGTTTCATTGTTGGGTAATATTTGATTATCTACTTCCGATATATTCAGTTCAAGTCCTTTTAGCAGCTAGTTCTGCATATTCTGAATAACTATTTCTTTGGTTTACATGTAATGCGTTTTTGAAAATGACACATCAATTATGATCACCAGGGTATGGAGTTATGCCACACACAGGCAACTCTGAAAATTGCCATCAAACCTGAAGGTAAGGTAACATTGGAACAAACTCTTACCCATCAAAACATAAAACGATTCAATTACCTCGAAATTTCTACTCCATATGTAAATACGGAAACACTTGGTAGATATCATTAATCTGTTTACACCATTTATAGACTACGTGTCGTTAAACGAGCATGAAAAGCATTTTATCAGTAGGCCTTAATTTCTTTTCAACTCTTCCCTGCGACCATTTCCCCTTCCTCGAAGATGATTTCACCGAAGATATTTTTATTACGTTAAAAAGAACAAACCAACACCCTCTTCACCACTGAACACCCAAAAATACATAGTTTTAAATACGGCGCCAAGGTGCCAAGAAATTGTAGAATAGCTCCAAAAGATGACACACCACAGTTATCGCATATACGTTGGGAGATACGAAGGGAAAAAACTTCACGTTCACTTTTATTCCGCAAATTACGAGAGGTAGGAAGGGGATGAGGAAGTATAGGTTTTTTTGACTTAAGGAAAAGGGGAATATGGGACAGAAAAACGAACATTTAATGCTAAAATGGCAGAATCAGGGAAAGTGAGGGGAAGGGAGTGAAAAAGAGCGCGTAAAAACGCTTAATCGTAAAAGTTGGACCATTTATAGCGGTACAGTACGATTTACAATCGTATTTTATCACGTAAGACAAGACGATGGTGCATAGAAATGTAAGAAAGGAAAAAAAAGGATAAAACTGTTGTATTTTAAAATACGTTGCCTACAATACGTTAATTTATACCTTCGAAGCGAAGAAGAATTTACGGATTACATCCGTAGATTACACAATTTTATGGGTACTGATTCACACACACACACATAATATTACGAATACCCAAAGCCTGTAGGGAAAAAGAATACCGGCGGCCAAATACCGGATGACGTGTCGGCTCCCTGATGAATTTTGAAGAACGAAAATTAAAACAACATTGATCGATATGAAACCCAGATTTTTATGACATGTCGGACTAAAATCTTTTGGAATTCGTTTTACGGGCATCATTACAATTATTAAACATATTTTGGGAATTCGAAAGAATAATACAGACTAAGGAGATATTTGTGACAACGAAAAATGACGAATAGAATAACTCTACTAATAATTCTCATTGTACCTATATTCAGAGGGAGAAAAAAACGTACTCAACGTCGCTGGAGGCCAAAAAGGGGAAATTCAACTTTGCCGAAAGCAAAACCAAATTTTTTCGTTACTATAAACAAGTACTTGGTTTCTGAGAAAAAATTCAAGATAATAATTTTTATTGAAAATTCTCAAACTGAGGAAGGAGGAGGAGAAGGATCTCTATGGACACCAAAGATCCCACAAAGAGAGAGATGAATTTTGTTTCTCAAGTTAGTTTTCTTTAAATTTTCCTACTTTTGGAAGAAAAAGAGGGAATTTCTCCTTCCATTATTAATACCTTTGATGATAATAAGTTGTAAAATAGATGCAAATAAGCAGCCCAGATATCACCTTAGACGAAAATTGAAAACATTACTGTTTTTCGAAAAATTTCGAGGAAGGAGTGAGCAAACATTTTCTCACAAATTCCACCAATTGTCTTTATGTACTATTATCAAATTAACTACAGGTAAGTTATTGAACCTTCAGTTAAAAATGCAAATCTGACATTTCTACAGTAACACTAATTATTTTTCTTAGGAACAGACATTCGGGATTCCAATTAAAAAACAAGAGTGAACGATTGGAAGAGAAGTTTATCTCAAATGGTACCACCTTTCCTAGCTCAAACATCCTGCAATTCGCGATAATTCAACTCTACCAATAATCTAAGCAAATAAGAAAAAATAAAATCATTTTAATTTTAGGTGATTTGAAAATATATCACAAAGACGATGTTTTCACGATAGAAAACAGTAAATTGCGAGCCAACAAATTAGAGGGGCGGAAAACAGAACGACTGTTTTCCACCATCTAAAATGAAAATATGGGGAAAACAAATTTTCCCTACAATCAAATAATTAGGTATTGATGACTGTTTCTTTTTTCGAACCGTTTACATTATCTTGGGCGATTATGTCATTCGGCTTCGCCACGCTCAGTGAAACTTTGCCCTCAGTAATCGCATACTTTCCGCTCCTGTCGCGTAATCGACTATTATTCGAGCAAATTTCTTTTTTCGGAAAATTGTTGAGAGTGGTCCACTAAACATCATATTAAAAATCCCACCCCTCACCTCTTCAGCTTATTTTTTATGTAGGTTTGAACCTCTCCAAAATTAACTTTTCAAGAAAATCTCGAAAACTAGAACATGGGTATATATGAAATTTTCAAACAAAACATTTTTTTTTTACTTAATTTACTTTAAAATTGTTCATTAAATATTTTTTCATTGAGTTAATCTTAAGCACTCAAAAGACAACTTACCTTAAAGTGAAGGAAATTTAATAAAAATATGAATTTTCTGTTGTCACAATAACTGATCTCTTCAGTCGATAAGAGTGAAATTCAGTATGTAGATATAATCTATGGCAGAGATTTACCCTATCAAGTTTGGTACAAATTGGACACATATCACTATAGGGGGAGAAACATTCGAACAATTTTTTTAAATTTATTACATACCATATGTTGGTATTACAATGTAGAAGAACCCTGTTGATCTAGATTTTTGATCGTTCGATTTATTCTGGAGTTATTAGCTATTTTGTGAGATTTAGTCTGAACAAAGAAAATTGATAAAAAACCTTTTTCTTTGGCAGATCATTGTTAAGAATGTGGTTCCATAAACATCGTATTAAAAACTATACTCCTCACCTCATGATCTAATTTGTTTAAGGGAGTTTAGACCCGTAATGTTAATCTTAGGAAAAAATCACTTAAACTACAAGCTGAAACGTCAAATTTTGGTTCCTATTTAGTTTTGATAAGTACCCTCAAATTATCCGATATCAAACTAAATTCTTCACACTGGCAGGGCGTTGCCTCACCAATCTGAATAAGTTTATCGACTTTCAACTATGCACTCGTGTCTCAAAAGTAATTAAAAATATTATTAGTCGTGGCGAAAATAATAAGAAACCAATTTATCTCAAATGCCTTTGACCGGGTTCGATAAGTGAAGTGTACCTACTGTAAATACCGTTCAATGAAAATAATGTTGGTTTTTTTTTATTTTGTTTCTATTTTTCATGCAGTAGGTACTTTGCACTTGAGATTACGTCCGCCGAGAATTTTTTTCGCTTTTCGCAAGAAGAAAATTTTAATTAAAAAGTTTCCGGAAGTGAAGTGGCGAAAGAAAAAATTGTACTTGTTGGAATTTATTCGTTACTGCCGTTCCTGATTCTTTTATTTTGATATTTTTCATTTCTTCGTCTTTTCTGCTTCTCGATTCAGAATGTGAACGTTTTATTTTTAGTTTTTCACTCTTTTCGAATTTTCATTACAACTTTGTGACAAGCAAATTCAGCTGTAGAAAGAGAGAAAAAAATTAATTTGAAAAAAAAATTTGAATGTAGCTAGTTGAGACTTTTTCGAAACGAACTGCATTTTTCTAAATGACAGAAGAGTGTACAAGAATTCTAGTTTTTTTATTTTTTTTATTTGATGCCATTCGCAGATTAGAATGGGGTAATAACTGCTAAATGATGAATACGATGTTTAAAAAAATTGGGTCACCTGTACAGCGGTATCAGGGTCGAATGCAAGAACGATACCTACTTATCATTAAGAAAATAAATTTCTACAAGAATTGGTCTCACCAGTAAGTACTTTTATAGACGAACGATTTTTCTTTTTCTAAGGTATGGCAAGAATTTTCTTCCATCAATTTCAACTGAATCAATCTATTTTAATTTTTAGAGTTTTAACCAAACTTTTAAAGAATTTTTCTCCTTTTTCACTATGCGACTGGCCACTACTAGTATCATAGAGTCGTTACATCAAACCATTCACCCAGGAGTAGGCGGAGAAGGGCACTCGTATTCAAGTAAGTAATTCTGAAGAAATGGTCTTGCATTCGGCCTACGACTTATATTCGAGAAAACGACTGCAGTATTTTTACCGACTGCGTACGGAAAAGGTTATATATTTGGTATGTCTATCTCCGGAACTAACGGAATTTCGTTCGCTCAGAACCTTACTTCATAGATTTCAATGAAAGTAGGCTTAAAATGTTCCTGACCATCCGGAGAATGTCTTAGGCTATTCATATTTGAAAATTTAAAAATCAGACGGGTGTAACTGAAGAATAAGAGAATTTAAAGACTGAAAAAATTACTGTCAAAAATTTGGGCATATCCACCAATCAGAGCTACGTATTCAAATTAACGCAATCAGTTTTTTTTTTAAATAAAATTTTTCTAAAAATTAACTGTAAGTAGTATTTTTTTAACATACAAATAAACAGAAACTGAATAATATGTTGTTCATACAAATCAATACAAATAAATAAGGAGTAAATAGAAATAAATTCTAAAACCAAACGAATTTTTCAACACTGTTTCGAAGGGGATATTATCTCCTTTATATACGCCTGTATTGTGGGTGGCCTTTAACTCATCAAGTTTCGAAAGTTTTCCAATATAAAAATAGTGCGATGTATTGAGTGTTTGGTACTCGAAGCCTACATACTTTAAAATTCTAGAGGTTTTTCAAGTTTCAAGCATGCCATCTCCATTTCCCAGATTCAAAGGCGCTATGGTCCTTACATATACACTCTTCATATAAAAGGAAGAACCCTGTAGGGTAGTTTTTGTTTCACGAAGCAGCAAAAATCGAATTCTTTCACCATCGAAGCGCGTTTCGTAAACTAAATTTCCTCCTCTTATTTTTATTCCCCTTCCTATACGACTATCATAAATTTACGTTAAAACGAGAAAGCACTACCGAACAGGAAAAGCTTGAGAAAATATAACTTCCGAAGTCGGGTATAACCGAGGCAAAATAAAAAAAAGTAATCAAAACGAATTTTCGAAAAAGTGTGGAAGTAAAATCGAAGCAATGCACGCTAAAAGACTATATAATACTATATCGGAGAAAAGCACTCGCCTTTGTCGAAATAAATACGTATTTAATTGCTTCCAACAAATTACTAAAATTCTTGAAAGAGAACAAAGAAACGGCGAATCTCATTTTCACCTTCGAAAAGACAATTGAGTACTGAAGGCAAAGATGAAGAGCACATAAATCGGTGTAACAAATGACGGCAAAAGAAAATTCCGAAATTAACTCCCAGAAATTATGAGAAGACCTACACGATTCAACATGCACTAAAAATTAAAACACATGACAATCGTCATTTACTAATTTCATGTGTGCCTCGAAACACATTTGCGAAATTGATTCGTTTTGATAACACATAATATTAGACTTAAGAAAAATGTACACCAGTCTAACTTCAACATCTGTTCAAGAAAAAATTATTTTTATGGTAATGATTACGAGATAAATGGTTCAAACTTTCGAATTAGTTTCGTCAACTTTTAATATGAAAGCAACTTTTACGCATAGAAGCAAATTTAATGGTAATCCAATTACTCGATTCACTGCAAAACCAAAATAATCTAGCAAGAAACAAAAATTCCAATATGAAGGCGTTGTATAATCGGCAAAATGAAGTATCTAAAAAAGCTCAAACGCGGAATTTTTTGAATAGAAAGAGTAACGAGTCAACAAAATGGAAAACGGAAACTGACAACTACTATACAACGATTTTCCAAGGAACGAAATTCAGAAACAATTTGCAAGTGAAAAATCTAGTTCTGGAAGTCAATTAGGGAAACAAATAAAACTAGATAACTAATAGAGTAGATGCAGGTTTAAGACTTTCTATAATCAGTGAAAGAAAATTTTTTTTCAGGATTTATAACATTTTCGTAATTTTTTTAATTTTACAATTGAAAACTTATCTCCGATCTTAACGGATTAAAAGTTAAAATGCAATAATAGTTGAAAGAGGGGGCACAATAAATTAAGTAACGATGCTCAGAGGCAAACACTCATATCAGACGTATGTTTCCAACCGATAATTCAAATCGCAGTAATGAGTAGAATAAAAACAACACATTTTTATCAACCAACAAATAAAAATGCACCAGTCCATAAAATATTCTTTGAAGTGGTCAACTGAAACATAATATACCAGCGCACAAATTTATTTTACCAGGGTCGGGCATAATTCTAATCATAAAATACAAGATTTGATTCGCGATTCCAATCGGTCGTAATTTTACCCAACTCTGAATCCGTTCAAAATTTTGTAACTTCCATGATAAAAACATCACTGTCTCTTCTCTCTCAATTTACTCTCACACAAAATGTTGTCTAAGCGAGAGCTAAGATATTTGCCTTTAAAAAACTTACTCTTTCCACATCATCATGTAAAATGAAAAATATCTCCGGCAAGGAAGAAACGAAGATATAGTCATCTTTTGTATGATAACAATAGGCCCCTCACCAGGCTGCAAAAATTTTTTTCAAAGGAAAAGAATAGGTACATACGACTAAAATTACTAAACTGACAAAGGAAAAAAAGAAAAAAAAACTGTCATCAAATAACTTTTTAGTGTCACAGAAAAGAAAAAATGAGAAAAAAGTGTAAAAAAATAGTTTTCAGTGAAAATTTGGATACTGAGAGTATGAAGAAAACAAAGAGAGTAAAGTGCCGTTTTTGACCAGAAGAGAGTTCTCTCTTCTTTTTTTTACGCAAAAAGAGAGTTAATACTCTGAAAAAGAGCACATCTGTGCACCCTGCCCCACACTGATATTTGCATCCAAAATTGAGAAATACTGCTGATTTTTTTTCTGATCTTTCAAATTAAAAGTTGGCACAATATCTTTTCAATTTATAAATAAAGTTTCTATACCAACCAAATACGTACTCACCGAAATTAATTTTTTCTAATATCTAACATGCTAACAGGATTGGCTCTTGACCGACTTAATGCAGAATGGGATGTACAAATTTGACTTGAACCATGAAAAGTGTATTGTAAATGGAACGACTGGAAATGAAACCGAGCTAACTGCAGTTTAGACCACACCACACCACACAATAGAGAATTTCAAAGCATACACTAGTCAGCACTATACAGAACAAGCTCGGAAGAATTTAGGATAGTGTGCTGTCCGACGTACTGCATTTTCACTGCTTTAGCACAGCCCAACCCTAAAGCTACGCAGGAATTTCCTGGCCTGGAACCTAATTTTCACTTAAATTGCCTATATTTATCTATGGGACAATGTAAAGTATACTGACTACAGTCCGCTATAAATTAAAAAAAAAACAACACGAAAACAGTAAATGGAAATGTTGTTTTTTTACTCGTTTCGACGCGTCATTTAATGGTTATAGTGACAGCCTTATAGTCCTATCGGGATTATTTAGTAGCGAGTCGTCAGCGAATACAACAGGAAATGCAGCAAAGGATATAATTACTGGGAGAACAAAAATGACGCAGCAGACGCACAGGCAATACCGAAAGGAGCCTGACAGAGAATTTTAATAAAAATCGCGCTGGTTAACCGAAGATAATATTCTTATTTGATAATGAAAAGTTAATGTGGGAATGACAATGGTTGGAAGAAAAGGTTGAATGCATACGCAAGTCAAAAAGAAGAAAAAGGAAATTAATTGGTGGAAATAAATTAATTTTTCACGCTTACGTTCCAGTTCGAATAGTGTTTTTCTTGCCCTAACAATGCATATCACACTTGACTTTCCATCATCATCAATGGCATCAGAAGCAACTAAATTCGTTGAAAAAAGTAATAAAATACAATGCACAATAATCTTGGCGATATTAAGTCGTATATTTGGAAGAACGTTTAGAAAGAAAGAACCAAGGGAAGCAGAAGAAAAAAAAAAGAGGAAGATAAAACACACAATCTGAACAGCTTTGAATGCGACTAGTTCTTTCTTTTTTCTTTTTCTCACGAAATAGGTAAATTTTAATTTCACAGGATTTCCTGTGTGCGCGGTTTCATCCGCTGGATATATTCGTATTACCTCTCCACGTAGAAGAAATAATGGGGTAAGGGTAAATAGTAACCCAAAAATAGAACCTAGACGAATCACAAAAACCGAATAAATTTGATTCAAGTACACATAGGAAAAATCTGTGAACGCTGGCACATTCTAGCGATGAAATAAGAGATTTGAACGAGTTTTCTGGAAGTGAGAGAAGAAAAGGAACTTTTAAGTAAGGTAAAAATTTTCTTACTTTTCAGTGTGGTTTCAAATGGTGGCTAGAAATAGGGTCAATCTTTGTAAAATATAATCAGAATAAAACTTAAAACGAAAAAACTAGGTGCCATGTAGGTTTCCGAGATTTTCAAGTGTATTTTGGATTTTAATTTTGACAGAGCTGAAAAATGTGTTCAACTTTATTGTACATTTTCTCCGTATGCAGTGAATCTATTTCAATGAAAATGAGGTGGGCGGTGGAAAACAAACATGCACCATACAAAAATTGTGGCATCCTAATAATATTTTTTGTTTATATTTCCAACAGCTGAATGCGAACCACTTCATTATTGTTTATTTAACTTTTATCAGGGCTGTAAAGAGGAAATTCGGTCTAAGCAGGGAGAAATTCATAAACCCTCCGAAAAATTGAGCATTACATCTGTGTCCATTTTCCCCTTTTTACTCTATGAAAATGCTGGGCTTCTCAATAACTCGGGCCTGGGGGAAATTCCCCAGGCCTGGCTTTTATTGAACACATATTAACATAGGTAGCACTTACGGTCTTTCAAAGTCAAGTCGTTTACAATTTTTTCAGCTATTTGACAATAAAAAGGACACACTGAACGATGATTTTCACATGAGTCATTATTCAATCTTTAAGCTTACTGAGTGTTGATTAACTTTGGCTCAGCAAGTGCTTTTATGTGAAATGAATAATAATAAAATTTGTAAAAGAGTAGCTACTCAATAGCACTTGTTGAGTAGAATCTAGAATACGACTTGGCCTTCAATTCTAAATAAAGGCCTACTTAATTTATGATTACGACAATTAAATGTTATCATTAAATTTTTCTTTTTAATATTTTCTCAAAATAAAACGTTTTTAATAACAATTGAAAAAATTGAAGCTAAAAAAAAATGCAAAATTACTTAATTTTGCTAAAAACTTTGTGCTTAATTTTGATATTTTTTCTATTCCCGAAACGGATTTAATAATTATTTCTGCGATTTTATTTTATGATACGAGGTATATGACCGAAAAATACTATAGCCACATTAATCGGAAAATACAAAAAACAATCGCATGAAAAATAAAATGTTTTTAAATTTACCATAACTGTGAACCTCCAAATTTTCAATTTTCTTAGAAACTTAATCATAGATAGCTTGAGAAAAATAAATTGCATGATAGGGATTTTACTGAAAAAAATTTATCTTAGAATGTTCGACTTGCTTATTAACTTACTCATGGTAAGTGAAATAATATAAACCTAGAATCAATCCGACGGACAAATGATCCTCTTCTTACATGAGACCAATAAAATATTTCTATTTTTAATGCATGATGATTTTATCAAAAAGTATTTTCGTGGAATGAAAACAAGATAATCACAAAATTTATGCTACCAGGTTTGAACAGTGAAGCTATAATACAATCTTTCGGTAATGGAACAATTCCTCGATGAAATTTTCTCAAAGGTGGAAGGATTCTCTTCACGAAATACTTGAGATCAGTTAAATAAAACTTGGTTGAACTTCAGTTATCGGTTAAACCAAAGTTTCCTCCATAAATTTTTGGACAAACCTGTGGTTTAACTGGAGACTGAGTTTTGCGTAACTAGTCTTCGTACATAATTTCTAAGCCTACTGCCAACAGTCACCTAATTCAGATGACCAAGGCGACAGAAAAAATTCTAAAACAAATTTTCAAGTACCTACTTAATTACTTGTTCTATTAAGATTTCGACTGCTATTTTAAGGATGTTCCATACGAAGAATAATTGATGGAGGACATGAAGTGCAATCACTGAAAGACAAGTGAATCTCGGCAAGGCTTGTTTCTGCACAGTCTATCAAGAGTGAAAACTGAGAATCCTCTGCTCTTGAGCAATATACCAAAACAAATAGGGAGAAATAATCATCTCTTCTCTTCATATTACGAAAGAACCAAACACTTAATGCAGCTCCTGTGAGTAATATGATGAGTAATGGTTTATGCAATGAAATTGGAAAAAAGAATCCTGATACTGATATATTTTCTCAGAATAATGCAAAATTCGACAAACAAATTCAGAATAAACGAGATGGAATTGGATATTTATGGTTGCTGTTCCTTCTATGCAAATGATGAAGGTCTTGGTGCCTCAGATGATATAAAGATGAGTTGTTAGAGGAAGCTCATTTTTCATAATCTTGATCAGTAACGTTTCTCTCAAGTAATAATTGGATCCGGAGTGTTTTCGACTTCTACACACAACCTTGATCTATACCGTTATTATTAGGTGCGGTAACTGGATCCGATGAATTCTCTACGTTCTCCTTAATTCCTTTGCTACTCTTTCAATTTTTTCTTCTTTTTCAAAATTATTATTACCTATATTTATACTATTTTTTTGTCTCTTTACACTACCCACATTCTTTTTTTTTCGCATTTCTTTCTTACGACTGAGCCTGTACTTGGTTCTTGGAATGTAAGCCCCTCTTATTTAAATGAAATAAATAAACAAATAAAAATAAGCAGCGTGGTGTCTTTAAAAATTAAAGAATGTGTTGCGAAAAGAAAATTGACTAGCGTACTCTAACGACTTTGTTTCTCATCTGCCACTGGGGAAATTCTCTAATGGTTCTGTTGTGTACATACACGATCGTGTGTCAGCTTTAGGCACTAGGTAGGTAATGATTTTTGGGAACCCTAAAAAGGTTAGCGTGGGGTAATTTATGAGACGACGAAACAGTGAAGAAATTGAAACAAATTACGGCGGTGTGAAAATGATGCGGGTAACTCGATAATGTCGATTCGTGTTTTGAATGTAACCCAAAGTGGAAAAGGATTGGCTGAATTTTACAGCTTCTACAAAGAAGACATTCACACTAACAATCTGAGATTGAGAAAAACAATACAACAAAAACGACGATTAAATAAAAGTAGTTCTCATTAGATTAGGAAAAATCACAATAAATTATTGGGCCGTTCTTAATGCGACGAATCAATGGGAAGAAAGGAGACTTATACATACAAATACACCTTCAACAAAACAAATTTTCAGAAGGAGTAAAACGTAAGCCGACACCTCTTTCGTTATGGCAATTGTTTTGTTGAGGAGGGATGCCTCCAATCGAGATATTTTAAACCCATGAAGAATTCTTCTGAAAACTCTTCTTTCAACGTAAAAAAGTCGAGAAAAACGAATGAAAGCTGATAGGATTTGATCGAATTAATGTCAAAGAAATAAAATGAGACCATTTTTTATCGCTCAGTTGCTTTGTATTCGGCGAGATTTATACGGAAAGTAATACAAGTTTTATTCTACCGAGTTGCAGATTCGAGAGCAATGTTGCAACAATTAGCATATAGAAAGAAGACAATTATATCGGGGATTAAAAGGCGCGGGATTGCTCTAAAAAGCATAAAAAATAGAAGGTGTACAGTAGAATTCCGATTATCCGATTTTACTTATTTTTTTTTAATTATTATTATAAATTACATATTATAAAAAAAAATCTTTACTGACCAACTATTTTAAGACTTGAATTTATTGTTCACCAAAATTACGATTTTGTTTTTTTGTTAGTTTTGATACTCATATAATTAATCTTTATGTTTTAGTGGCCATATTATTCTTTTTTTTTATTTTTTATTTTTTATATACAAATATGAACTAAAATATTTTATATTACATATGCATTTTGTTTTTTTTTGTTTTTTTTTCACAATAAAAACCATAATTCCTATTAACCGATATTTTGCAGTGTCGATCTTCCTCTACCTCGACTGACTTGGATAATCGGGATTCTACTGTAGGTATATACCATAGTAAAAAATTGAACGAAAGAAAGACTCGAGAACGTGGCAGTCTGTTGTAAGAGATTCATTAATTCCTAAATTTTAGTAGAGTGCAGACATCTAGTATTCGCAACTACCGAGTTTAGAATAATTTGGCTCCAAAGAATTTTGTTTTTTTTTTTAAACAAAAATTGAAAAAGGAAATTAAGAAAAGAGCAAAAAATGAAAAATTACAAAGTATAATAGCAGTTTCATCAAACAAGGATATTCGGGATGAGAAAGATTAAAAACGAGAATATCACAGAAAAAATTCATCTACGCATGATACAAGCCGCGGGGACAATTTGATTTATAATTCATATCGCTAAACGAAGAGATGGGCAGAAAATCAGTTATATAGCTTTGGTACACTTACTAAGTTTAAGACAAACACAACAGACTTCAAACAATATCGATACTAAAATTTATGATCATCCAAAAAAATAATAAATTTTGCTAAGCAAGCTGTAATTTGTTTCAAAATCAGAATTTTATTATTTTCACATCTTGGGAGAGATATCGCAACATTTTTCACAAATGTACACTTTTAAACTTACTGACTGGAAATAAGAACAGATTCAGAATATTAATACCAAAGTGACACGGTTGAAGAAGTTTACAGTCAACATTACAATGCTTAAATTGAATTTAACAATTAACTGAATTTAATATACAATAACTATCGATTTACCTAGGAATAAATAACAATGTCCGAGTTAAATAACCGATTTTTTAAATTATTTTCTGAATAACTCATATAGCTATTTCAATTGAATTATTTCATAACAAATTTCAATGTGGGTTGGCACAGTATTTGATATTTTAGCAGTAATCTCAACTAGATAAATTCAACAATATCTATCGAGAATTGTATGAAAAACTGAACGAGAAGAATTGAAACAGATTGGTTACCTCAGTGAATTGACTTCATCAAAGCAAGTACAGTAAAAATCGCTTATAACAGACCTCAAGAGATCATACGTTTTTGTTAACTACAAGCTTTAACCTGCAGCTTCGCTCGCAGTTATGCAGGAAATAGGTATGAAAGTCAACATTTAACAAGAAGTGTATGCTTAAATTCACGACACATAAAAATAAAAAATTTATTATGATCACTAAAGTAAGAAAGGCTAGTCCACTAATGCAAATTAACTTTTACATCAAGCGAAAATACATATCTACCCAAATAATTATGAAGGATGCAAAGATCACTTGATTAGACGATTAGTGTGTAGCTGTACACTATGCAAGAAAAATCATTAAGTTTCTACAGTAACCGAAAGTCTGTGGACCTAAAACTGTGTCAACAATAACCGACATGTCTACTGTAATTGATGTCAATTACAACTGATTCCCCATACATAATTTCTTATACACTCTAAAAGACAGGGAGTTCGGTCTACAATAGGTGATTGTCTGACCAGATTATAAACGATTTCTAATGTAATTGCTACCCTACTCAAGAACATAGAACACGTTGGGTATATTTCTCAGATAATTTTCCATCAAATTCACGTTTCATCAACGAAAATTTAACTTCAAAGCCTCAAAAAAGGAAGACCTAACTTCGGATTTTTTTTGTAAAGAATATTCCTAACCCAAACAAAGGGATGCCCTCAAATAAACGAAATAACGAAAGTGCTTGCTCCGTTTGCAAATTTATGAGCACTGTTAAAGTAGCACAAGTGCATCCAATTCGAGAGGATGACACAGACGTAAACAAAAAAATGAACCGCGAGTGGAGAAAAGGACAAGAGTGAAAAATGCAACACTTCTGGCGGAGAAGTCGTTAAATTCTCGACATCTCACGCGCCCAAATAGTACCTAGTCGTGAAGAGCAAATTCACATTCTTAATTACAATTCTCAATTAAAACTGAACAAAATAGAGCGTTCTGAGTATCCTTGACAGAAAAACGACGGTTTTTTCCTTCTCCCTATGTATTTTGCTACCGCTTTTTTTTGCCTCCGCCGTCATGTTTTCCTCGTTGGCTGATGATTCGCAATTTTCAAAATTCATTCTTACTAACGTACACTCCAATCGAAATTTTATCGTTAACATATACAAACACGTTCACGTAGTATCCTTTGACACGATTTCACGCATATACACAGCTTTCGTTCAACTCGAGCAGAAAAATCATAAAACCACAGTAGGTACTGATAGTAATAGCGGTAAAAGTTCACCTATAAAAAGAAAGCAAAAGAAAAAAAATGGGAAAGAGATTGAGAAAGAGAGGGAGAGAAAAAGAAAGAGAAGCAAAATACAATCCACAAGCATTCGCATAGAAAAGAAAAAAAGTAAAAATCCAAGATGTTACATTGATTAGGAGTAAAGGCTCTAGTTTCCATGGTAACTAATATTCGTCTCCACGTTCACAATGATAATGTTTTCATTCAATTCAACAGAACACTTAAGATATGATACACAAGAAAGAAACGATTATTTGCGATAAACATAGCGTATAAAGAATGCTTGATACAGATAAATAAAAAAACCACTAGATATACACGCTAAATTAATGACACAAAACGCCACTGGCATTACAATAAAGAGAGAGGGAAAGAAAGAGAGAGAGAGAGAGAAACAACAAGGTTTATATAAACTTATAAAGGCTAGATAATTAGCATTTGTGTGACAGCAGCGTGGAAAATGTAATTAAACGAGTGCTCCGGGTTGGTCAGCATTTAAACTGCAGACATGTAATGAAATATTAAATGCGATTAACTAGATTTAGTACCCCCGAGTTCAGCTTACAGTGACTGGAATGCATCATGCGAACACGAAAAACGTATTACGTCGAATGCATACATTTTTTATACCATTTTTGCAGTGACTGCGACTTCGACTTCGAGAACCACCCACAAAGGGTGAATGTTTGATGGTGAAAAAAGTTGGACGAAATACGAGAGGGAGCAAGCTTTCTCATTTTCGTGGAAAAATTTCGAAAAATTAATCCAATGAAGAAGAGAATCAAATTCGTCCAGAGCGAGCCTCTGAAAGGAGTGAACTTTAGCATAAGAACGGGAACAGATAAATCAATGCATCATCGCTCCACTAATTCATAATTTTCATCCTTCCAAGAAAAATTCATTCAAATGGCCAAGTATTCACCACCTATAATACAGGTAATTATTATAATTCGTTAAATTTTTCGACCAATAAAACTTGACGGTCCATCAATAATTACGATAACTTAATTCCAGGAAGAAAAGACACCATATCTCATTACCCTTGACAAATCTTTAAAGTGAATTTTTTAGAAAACCGTACCAATGAGTGAAGTGGTTATATTATAAAGCGAGTATTCATGTGCCACTCATGTAGAGGCATAACTAGAAAACAGTTTCAAGTAGGGGGTGACAAAGGCCCGAGAAAATTTGTGGGAACTATTGAGGAAGGCGGAAAGAGAGTTATAGGAACAAAAATTAGCAGTCGTAAAAATGATAACGTCTGAAAATTTCAACTTATGATTTGAATATTTGTTTGTTGGACGAGGAGGAAGAAAATTGGATCCACTCAATTTTAAGAGAAGACCTCTTTTCTCCACCTTTGGTTATGCCCTTGAATTCGTGAACCGTTAAATAACGAGTCAGTATATGATAGGTTCTGTTTATAGTGGCGTTCTGACAATGAAGAAAATTTTGAGACTGGGGCACGAAACAATGCTCAGTCAGTTATTTAAAGACAATAAAATTATTCAACTTGAACCTAAATTTTTAGAAAACTACAGTCATTTCTATGGCAAATATTAATTATACTTCGTTTCATCACATTTGAAAAGACTTGAACTCTTATTTTTGTTTATTTTGGTCATTAGTTTCTAAATGCGAAATTTTCTACATCGATTTCATCAATTGAACAAAAGTACCATTTAAATGGAGAAAAAATTCTAACACACTGACAGGAGAAGATGGAATAGTATAGGTTGGTTTTAGAAAATTCAAATAATGCCCTTTGATGCTAAGCTCAAAGTTGATTAAAAACACATAGCACCGCTAGGTTATTCTCGTAATTTTAGTGGACGGATCTTCACATACGAAAAAATGCCACTGAAAATGAAATCCCCGAGGTCAATAAAAAATTTGATATCTTTATGGTTGTCAGTTCTTGCATACAGGAATACTTACATGTGAGATTTAAACGTAAGTAAGCTTCAACTATGCTCAATTGAGACTGACAAAAATCAAAAAATTTTGAATATTGTTTTATGAGTCTTTAATAGGGTTGAAAAAAGACGTAGATAGAGTGAGAAGTAATGAATCAAATGTAAAGATTTTTCGAAAGATTTTTCATTTCTACCGCGTATTCATCTGGATATTGTGTCATACTTCCGTTTTTTCCCTTTGATTTTCTTCTTTTTCCTTTTTTTTGTATTTGGGTGGAGGGATTTTTCAATTTTTTCTATATCCGTCACTGGTGAAAGCAGCGAAAAATCTTCATATTCTGAATGTAAACGCTTAAAAATTGCAAAAAATCTAAAACCGCACGGTGGAACTACACCGAATAATCCTTTTTTTTTTTTTTACTTTTCATAATATTGTTTTTTAAGACTTTTGAAGTTTAGTAGCAAACCATCAAAAAAAGCCAAAAAAGACGTAGGAAAAACCAATTTGAAAAATGCGCAAAATTACATTAAAATACTGGAAAAGACGTAGATAATCAGATCTCGTAGATTTCACTGAAAGTCGTAGATTTTTCAATGTAAGGCATAAAATATAGGCCTACAACCAAAGATGCAGTCCTGACAAACCTACGTTCTTCTATCGGACATTCTCAACACGAGCCAAGTTAACAGTTTCATCAAGATCTATCAAAATTTCCTCAACTACATTTTAAACTATTCCGTCTTCTGCAGTAAATATATCGAAGTTAGAACATTTTTTTGCAACAAAGAGGCATTTCCGTTCAACACAGCCGAATCTCATCAACAGGCAACGATTTTTTTTACAAATCACGAATTCCGTTTTCCGAAACCTACACTTAATTCTTAACCACACACCACGTCGCTACCAAACGAGTGGAGAAAGATTACACCACCGGATTAAGACGACACATAACGTCACCTTGGAACGAAACGGAAAATCCGACAAATCATCTTCATGGGCCGGCGATCTGATACAGATACTATGACGAATGGTTGCATACAGGCTGGTGCATGACGTCATTCATGTCGTAGCAAATATGACGCATACCCAACGACTATAAGTACCTACTACCTATACCTACGTAGCGCGGATTTCTAATTATTAAAATTAGATGGATCACTTAGCCGTGAACTGGTGAGTTAAACATAAGCGCTAAAAATATGGATAACTTTCAAGATTAACGTTTAAAAGGATACGTATATGAGATCCTTCGAGTAACGTGCTCGAAGATTTTTATTAATTCCATCTTCGTCGATATCCGATATCACAGTCATGTCAGGTACACCTTCCGAACCTGCAACAAAAAAAGTAAGAACAAAAAATAAACATTAATACGAAATCAAAACGCTTCGACCAACAACCGGTGATGCTGACGAGAATGGCGGAAAGCAGAGATGGAAAAAATTTTAAATAACGAAAACAGACGTCAAGCAGGAGAGATGCTTTCAAGTTGGCGCCATGTTTGAAAGTTGTTGGACGAAAGTAATTTAAAGTTTTCTTGAGAGCGGGAGAGAGAAAAATAACAAGAAAAAAGCAATTGAATGCCTTGTCGTCATCGATGAGTGCCTATTTTTCTGACGTAGGTACGATGATACTACATCAGATGCACAACTGCATATTACAGGAAACACTTCGCACAATGCTGGAATGTAGACAGTCGATTTTCATATTACTACAACGTCGAGGCGAACTCTCGAGTGTTTCGCGCTGGAATATTTTTGCGTTTAAACTTCATATCAACTCTTACGACTTGTTCCATCAGTATTCTTAAAGGTCAAGTATTTTTGAATCACTTTTTAGAAAGTGATATGGTTCAATACGGACCTGCCTTATACAACCAAACCTAGTAATCCGATATAGTCAAATAACTCACACCGATAAAACAGGTAACTGGTGAACCAAACAATATTCTTTCATTGATAAACAAAGACATCGATCAAGCTTCCATTTTCTCCTATCACACGGATAATTGATTACAATTTTAGTACAATTTAGAGGTATTTAAAAGACGAGTCGAAATATTGAATGTGGGATAAAAAATATTAACACATCACACGTATGATTACACTGATAAAACCGTTTTCTCATCATCAGGAACCACGGTGTCCGCAGTTCATTCGGGTCATAACTACTGTGCAGAAAACACGAATTCATTTCCTCCATTTCACAAGATTTGCGGTTCAGCTTTAAGGTAGTAGATTATCAGATTTGAAAATTCTAAAAAACTAATACGTTCAATATTCTATTAAACATCAAATTTATCAAAACAGAACTTTTAAGGATTTCCACCATTAAAATTTTTGAAATTTTTTCTTGAAATTTTGTAACTCAGATAATTTACCGAAACGGTTCGGATTCATTGGTTATTAGTCTCTTCACACGAATTATTTGATGACATTTTAAAGCACAAAAGGACACAATGAAACAGATCGTCATTCATATTTTTTTCAGAAAGTGGTTGATCTCGAACGCATATACTAATCTGGTTGAAAAACCAAGTATGGTAACCACTACACCAAATAAATCGCTAATTTGTAACTTACTATTGATCCTATTAAATACTTCATTTTTTCTTGATTGGATTTAAGCTTATCTAGTTGTTACCCGCGGACTCTAACTCCGCATACCAATTTGATATTAGACTTATACTCCTCCTAATAGAAAGAGCTGCTTCTTCCACATTTTTTTTTTCCTTTTTCACTTTTTATTTTTCAGTTTACATATAATAAAGAAGTGAGGGATATACTCGGAAGAAAATCTAGAAATTTTCACTCAGGAAGGTTTATACAGACTTCCACTAAGGCTTAAAAACCTTCCTTTGAACAATCCACTTGGGCACTCGATAAGAGTAACCAACTCCTTTGCATAAAATCGCTCTCTTCCCTTTGTTTTCCTCCTTCTACTTAATTTCATTTTTAAACTAATTATTTGACTAAATCTGGTATACAGTAAGTATACCTACACTTCAATTTTTTAAATTTTTTGGCACTCCATACCTTGAGAAGGGGGTGATACAGAAGTATGAAATTTTGTAGAATTATATAACATTAAAGGAAATATGATGAGAGGGGAAAAAATTCTAAAAATATTTTTGAGGGTCGAAGGAGTCAAAATCTAAAAATTTTCATCCATTGCACTAGGAACTTTTTTCTTCAGATGACACTTATACATGGTGAAATCTTTCTTTTGACACAATAATCATGAAAATCGGCACATTTGTTATTTTTAACACGGTGCCACAGTACAAAAAATTTCATAAAAATTAAGATATACACACTTAAAAGCGCTTATGCAGCAAAAACAAACCAACTGATCGTACTTAATTCATTTTTAAGTAAATAGATCATGATGGAGTAGAACATAGAAAGTGGTAATGAGGGTGTGGAATACTTTACGTCGTGGAAAGTAAAACCAACAAAGAAGGTGTTCAACAGAACAATTTGCGTGTTTAATGCCAATATACCAAAAAGGTATGAGGGAGCCAAGACCTCGGCCAACACTGGCAATTTTGTCTATGATTTTTTCGTCTTATATAGCCGGCTCCCTACACGCACACATACACACTTATGTAATATTTACATAAGTATTGTGTAGATAATTTATTCGTACTTTATGGTTGCTATGGCAACGGTAAAGTACGGAGAATGCATCTTCGTATCGGTCCGTGACATCGCCGAGATATCTATCGATTCGTCACGGTCCGAGATTTGTAACTTGTCTATCTGCAAAAATAGACAAGTACAAACGAACATACATTTAGTGTTTGGTTTAACGTGCAAGGCACGAATAATTGTCACCGAAGGTGACGACTGTCGTCGATAGGCCGAGCCTATTTCCTCATACGAGTGATGGTCTAATCCCCACAGCTACTCCCCCCCAGTTTTTGCGCCGTAAAAACGATTAATCGCATGTCTGGGGGATTAGAGGTTTTTAACGCTGTTTTTGCTCCCTCTCCCATTTGGCAAGGGCACTTCCGACAGCTGCCCCAACGCATTCGTATGATTGCATACGTTGGGCTTGTCGTCGGAGGAAGGTGTCCCTGCTTTTCTGTCCTCGTTGTCGTGGTGGTCGGTATTGGGGACGACAGTATGGATGATTGCGGACAGGAATGGAGGGGCGAGGATAAAAATGTCCTGGGGTAGTCAGCAGTGGCGAATTGGATTTTGCCGTGAACTGCTGAGTCCGGATGTGTTTTGGGGCCGGAGGAGGAATTGCTTGGAAAGCAGGGTCCTCATCGGCAAAAAGGAATTTGGCTCGCTCCCGCATCGTCGGTTTAGGGGTTGCCATTTTTGGGGTTGCCAGAAATGGTGACTCTTTGACGGGCGTTTTGGGAGGCAAGATCAGGGGTGGCAGTTCCTTCGTCATGTGACTGACGATCTTTTCTACCGGGGACAAGTCCGTTTCCATCAATAATTCCTCTTCGATTCGGGCCAAATCTTTTTCGTGTTCCGTCAGACACTGTTGTTGCATATTTTCGATACGCACAACATTGTCTTTAGAACACGAAGGAATTTGTGGGTTGAAATCGGCG
This sequence comes from Ericerus pela, assembly GCA_011428145.1. Classification (NCBI taxonomy): domain Eukaryota; kingdom Metazoa; phylum Arthropoda; class Insecta; order Hemiptera; family Coccidae; genus Ericerus; species Ericerus pela. The sequence goes on from WOFM01000612.1 coordinate 424,288, forward strand.
GGCAATTGTTGGTGGTTTGTAGACGACATATTACAAGAAAAAGGAAAGAAAAAATACAAAAGAAAATTATATAAATTAGGAAAGCAAAGTTCGACAGTCGAGGCGACAGTAGAAAAAGCGAATGAGGACTTGGTGAGTTTTGATTTCGTCCGTTACGTTGAAACGTTGTCTTTATTTGAGCGAGTACGTCCGTGGAGGGGATAGATGTAAAAATTCTCTATCGTTTGCAGCTTTTCCCGAAAAATTTTGTTCATTTTCTGCAAAGTTAGGCGTGTTTGAACATTTTGAAGCTATAGGTAATTCGAGATGAATAGAAATTCATCTCCGCTTCTGACGTCATCAATAAGATGAACGTTTTTATTCTTTTTGTATTGTTTGACAACAGATACACGTTGCGATGTTTTTGTTGTCATCGAGCGCACGTGGGTTTGTTGATACCTGTCGTTGTTTTATTGTTCACGCACTTTTCTTATCGAGGGATTCCACAGTCGTCGTTTTTTTAGCGGGTTTTATTTTTGTGTGTTATATTAAGTTTTTGAACTATTTTTATTTTCTTTGCGCTAGTCGCTCAGATCTTCGTTTTGGAAGCTGGTTTTTCGCTTTTTTACTTCCTAGGGGCCTGCCTCTTTTACGAGGGTTTATTGGGTCCGTAGGGTCGTATTTTATTGTGACAATGTCGTCTGAAAATTTTACTGTCTTTTTCTTTTTTGTTAATTTATTTGTTTCTGAATTTTCTTTTGGTATTTCGACTGGTTCTTCCTGTACTATTTGTGTTTTAGTGATTTCGGAGGAATTGGTCTGTGTGTTTCCTTTTATTTTCCTTATTATTTTCCTGTCGTCTGTTACCAAATATGCAGGTTTCAATCTATCGATTGATATTGTTTTGTTTTCACCTGCTATGGATATCACAAAATTTTTGTTGTCACGTGATATCACTTTATAAGGACCGGCGTATGGTTTTTCCAGTGAAGATCTTATTTTTTCGTCTCTGACAAATACGTGTGAAGTAGTGGCCAAATGTTTCGAGACATAGATCTTTGGCTGGCCATGGCGAGCTGCCTGTGTTAGGAATTTATTGGCATCAGTTTGTATGTTTTGAACTAAGGTTTCGGGGCTAGTTTCTGTCGGATTTGTGAAAAAGTCCCCTGGTAGGCGTAGCTCTTCGCCGAACGCTAACTGCGCTGCAGAATGTCCTGTGTCTGATTGAAGGGCTGATCGTAGGCCTAAAAGGATGGTTGGAAGTACGTCCACCCATCTTTTTGTGTCATGAGCCATTATTGAGGCTTTTAAAGCTCTATGCCATCTCTCAACTTTTCCGTTTGCTTGAGGATGGTAAGCTGTGGTATGGTTATGTTGGATACCTAGCTTTTTTGATAACTCTTGGAAGAGTGAGCTTTCAAATTGGCGACCCTGGTCTGTAACTATGACTTCAGGTACGCCATATCGGGCAATCCAGTTTTCATATAGTTTGGCAGCTATAGTTGGTGCTGTCATTTCATATAATGGGATTGCCTCGGGCCATCGGGTTGCTCTGTCAATCATAGTGAGGTGATATCTGTGTCCTTGTGAAGGGGGCAATGGGCCCACCAAATCAATGTGGATTGTTTTGAACCGCTCTGTTTGTTTAAAAGATTTGAGTGGTGATCGAGTATGTCTTCCTACTTTGGACTCTTGGCAATTCAGGCAAGTGCGAGCCCAATTATTGCAGTCAGACTTGAGTCGAGGCCATACAAATCTTGATGATACCAGATTAGCAGTACTTTTGGGGCCAGAGTGTGATAAATTGTGCACACTGTTAAATGCCAATTTGCGATATTTTTTCGGCAAGAATGGCCTATTCTTGCCTGTACTGATGTCACATGTTAGTAAGACGTCAGTACCGGGAATTTTTTGTTGCCGCAATTTAAGAGATGTGTCTTCGTTTAACAGCAACTCTTGCAATTCTGCATCCTTAAGCTGTTCTTTAGCTATTTCAGCATAAGGTAATTGGGCAGGGGCCGAGATAGCTTCGATTCTACTGAGTGCATCAGCTGGAGTGTTGAGTTCTCCACTTATATACTGGATGTCAGTAGTTAGTTGACCTATGTAGTCTAACTGTCGTGCTCTTCTCGGTGATGCTGGCTCTGCTTTCTGCGTGAAGGCATGTGTTAGGGGTTTATGATCTGTATACACAGTAAAGCATCTACCCTCTAATTGGTGCCTGAAATGCTTCAGTGCAGCGAAGATTGCCAGTAATTCCCTATCGTAAGTACTGTAATTTTTTTCTGTTTTTGATAGCTTTCTAGAGAAGAAAGCGAGCGGGTATTTTTGGTCATTTTCCTTTTGGTACAGTGTTGCACCAATTGCAAAGTCGGAGGCATCGGAAGCGACACATAATGGTAGACTTTCGTCTGGGTGAGCCAAGAGGGCTGCATTGGCCAGTGAGTTTTTTATGTTCTCAAATGCTTTTTCAGCTTCTTCATTCCATTCGAGTGGAGTTTTATCTCTTTTCTTTGATGTTTTTATTAAAGCAAACAGCTTACTTTGTTCAGCTGCTGCGTTTTTCATGCAGCGTCTATAAAAATTTACCATCCCTAAGAAGCGTCTTAGTTCTGCTACGTTTGAGGGTTTTGGAAAATTTAGTATTGGCTCGACCTTGGTCTTTAGAGGGGCTATGCCTTCGGTTGAGACTTTGTAGCCGAGAAAGTCAATTTCGGTTTGTGCATATAAGCTTTTTCCTACATTGATAGTAAGGCCGGCAGCGTGTATATGTTGTATAACGGCTCTCACATTTTTCTCGTGCTGTTGCTCACCGCCTTCTGAGCATATGCAAATGTCATCCAGATATGCATATGCAAACGGCAAATCCCGAAACAGTCCATTGATGAATCTTTGGAAAGTTTGAGCTGAATTGCGGAGTCCAAAAGGCATTCGAAGGTATTCGAATAGTCCAAAGGGCGTTATGAGTGCCGTTTTTGGAATGTCCTGTTCGGCCATTGGTATTTGGTGGAATGCCCAGTTTATATCTATTTTAGAGTACATCGTTTTACCCTTCATGTTTGCATTGAAGTCCATTATGTTTGGAACTGGGTAACGATCTGGAACTGTTTTGGCATTTAGGGCTCTGTAGTCACCAACAATTCGCCATTCTCCACTTGCTTTTTTAGTCATGTGGATTGGGGAACTCCATGAACTGTTTGAAGGTCTGCAAATACCTTCTTTTATTATTCGATCATAGTATTCCTTGGCTGCTTTGAGCTTATCTGGCAAAAGCCGTCTTGCTCTAGCATGACATGGCGGCCCTTTTGTTTCTATATAGTGAACTGTATCATGTTTATAGGTAGGGTGCCTGCGAATTGATGGTTGAGTGACTCCAGAATAGTCTGACAGGATCCGTAAGAATCGTTCGTCGACTTTACTACAACTGGAAATGGCTGTGTCCAGTTGAGACACTAGTGTTTTGCCTTCCACACAAAGTTTTGTTTCATTATCGATCAATTTTCCATTTTTTAGATCGATGATTAGGCCGTAGTGTGCTAAGAAATCAGCACCCAGGATTGGATTTGGAACGTCCGCAATTGTAAAAGACCAAGTCATGTCTCTTCGCAATCCAATGTCGACTTTGATAGTTTCAAGTCCGTATGCTGGAAGGTTTTGACCGTTCACAGTACGGAGGTAGTATTTCGGAGTGTGTATCTTATGTTTCTTATTTACTGGCAATATGCTTAGGTCTGCGCCTGAGTCTATTAGATACTTTCTCCTACTTGTCCTGTCCTTTAGGAACAGGCGGCATGAGTAATTTTCCGAGGGGTCTTTGGCCGCGTAGATGGCCCCTCGTTTTAGTTTGACGGATTAGATTTATAAGTTTTGCCCCACCATTGGCATTTGTTGTTACATTTGGTGGAGGCCTCGCCAAATCTATTGTGGTAGAAGCAGTTCTTTTCATCCCATTTTCGAGAAGGAGAGTTGGATGAAGATTTTTTATTTTTCGGGGGAGTTGGACTCTGCCCCCTGCGAGAATTTCCGGTTCTTCGGTCTCTTGACCGGCTTTGTCTTTTCTTATCGGGTCTGCTTCTAGACCGGTTATTTCGCTGGTTATTATTTCTATTTTTATTGTTGTTATTTTGCACTTGTGAAGTGAGCTGGGCTATTTGTGCTTTCAGCTGTGCAATTTCTCCATTCTCTACTGATACTGCACTAATTGAAGGTGAATTCTTCGAATATTGTAGTGCGTTATCAGCGCTTTTGGCTAGGTAATCTAGGTCAGCGGATTCATTGATTATTGTTGATCCTACTGCTGCCAATGCCTGTACAACATGTTGAGGAAGTTGCTTACAGAATTGGTTTCCGATTACCGAAGGGGCTACTATGTGGTCAGCCTTTTTTCGTAATTTAGCCATGAAGATTGAGGGTTTATCGTCCCCTATCTTCATTCCACCCATTATTTCGTCTATTATTTCATTTTTCGATTTCCCAAATACGTTTCTTACTTGTTTGCAGAACCATGCGTATTTATCGGTTTCTGCCGAGGGCAATCCATGATATTCGGAATTCCTCTTATTATTTGTGGGGGCATGCCTCCACAAATATGTATATATCGTTGGTCGGCTTGAATATTCTCGGTTTTGAATCTTCCATCGAGAAGGGTCAGCCAGACATCGACTTCATTTGGGAGGAATTCTGGAATATCAATCCTCCGTCTGTAGAATGCCGGATTCTGCTCTGTACGTGTGTTCAGTAGCTGTATAACTTGGGCTATTATTTCGGGTGTTAGCACTTGCTGTGAGGATCCTGTTGCTGACATCGTGGGTGGGTTTTCGGTTGGTTGTGCCATTGAACCTTGTTGGCTAGTAGTCTCGGAAGTTCTAGATGCTTCGCCAAAAGTTGGGGCAGATCGTGTTTGCTGATCTGTTGGAGGAGTTGGTATGTTTCTACTCCTCAGAGATTTGGTGGACAATTCGTTTTGGTCAATTGTCACACCTAGACGTTCAAGTTCTGGACGTCTATTCCTCTTCTTATTTTCTGAGAGGTTGAGGTCTTCGAATTCTCTTTGGTGTGTCGAAGGTGGAGGAGTTGGTGGATGAGGCCAACTATGTCCTTCCAGGGTCTGCTGTTTTTCCTTCTGGTAATTATACTCTAGAAGGGGGGTATAAGTTCCCACTTAGCAGACACCTTCGAGAGCTCCTGGTGTCTTGTTGTAAAAATAAAATTTCTTGGAAAAAAAAATTTTATTTTTACTTTAATTAGAAAGCGAGTTACTCGCCAGCGCACCGCGCCACTTTAGTATAAGCGCACCGCGCCAAAAGACACCACGACGTGGCCAAAAAAATCACGTCGGGGTCACCACTGTGGAATACTTTACGTCGTGGAAAGTAAAACCAACAAAGAAGGTGTTCAACAGAACAATTTGCGTGTTTAATGCCAATATACCAAAAAGGTATGAGGGAGCCAAGACCTCGGCAAACACTGGCAATTTTGTCTATGATTTTTTCGTCTTATATAGCCGGCTCCCTACACGCACACATACACACTTATGTAATATTTACATAAGTATTGTGTAGATAATTTATTCGTACTTTATGGTTGCTATGGCAACGGTAAAGTACGGAGAATGCATCTTCGTATCGGTCCGTGACATCGCCGAGATAATTATCTATCGATTCGTCACGGTCCGAGATTTGTAACTTGTCTATCTGCAAAAATAGACAAGTACAAACGAACATACATTTAGTGTTTGGTTTAACGTGCAAGGCACGAATAATTGTCACCGAAGGTGACGACTGTCGTCGATAGGCCGAGCCTATTTCCTCATACGAGTGATGGTCTAATCCCCACAGAGGGTATCAAAGCCCCAAAATCCCCCGGAATGGTTTTCAATTTTTTAAAATTTTTTGAATAAATAAAATAACCGATCTAATGAACTAATAGATCCATATTATTTTTTTTTCTTACACATTTTCCGATTTTTCCTTTCATATTTTAAGCTTTACGATGGAGAAAAACCAGATAAGTAGGGCACTAACGTGGCTAATTTTTCTCGTTTGAAGATTATACCTTAAAATTTGTCAAATAGGTACGCTTATAAGTAAAAGTGTTTGAGTCGCAACTAAGTCATATTTTAGATAAGTATTTATAATAAATTAACGTAGTTAAATAAAAATTCGATTTTTTTTTTTTTAATTTTGGTTAAAGAAGTTGTTTTTTTAACTTCGAATTTTCGGTACAAACTACATTAATTTGGTTGATTTATGCAAACAATTTCCAAAAGAAATAAGTTAAAATATTTGCCCTCAAGTTTTCTTTCCTCTCATCATTGCAGACCATCAGGCAAGTATAAAGGAGAATGATAGTTTGATAGTCAAAACACAAAAAACTTTTTTTCGACTAAAATTTTCAACTTTCGTGCTTTATTATTCAAAAAAAGTCTACGTTTTCGCTGCCTTTGCAAATTTCCAAAAAAATCCCATCGACATTTTTTCTGCATACTCGTTTGCTGTCTTTTGAACAATTAATGGCACCATACTGAAAAATTATCAAATTGTCTGGATTACACCACTTTCCTAAAATAGACAAACTCTGCAACTAATAACGTGAAAACCCTCTGCTGATTTTTTTATCAGTGGAATAAATAATGCGAATACGGAAAGCATACACCCAACAACTCAATATTTCTGAAGCACTTCGTTATTAAATGTAACAAAAAGAAAAATAAAAAAAAATAGGAAAAAAAATTTAAAAAAATTCAATCTAATTACAGGTGAGGCAGATATTTTAGCAGAGTCATATGCTTGTGTGTACTCTGATAACACCGGATGTTCGATTAAAATTTTTATTTTTAATTGATAATAAGCTACTTTTAAACTTTTAAATCACACCGATCGTAGTGAGACGACATAAGTTACCTAAAAAAAAGAAAAGAGAAAAAAATTCTTGCGCAGAAAGCTTTGCAAGAAAAAGTAGATATCTTTGTTTAAAAATTACCTCTATCACCAACATTCTTCAATAAAGTAATATAGGTACTTATAAAATATCAGCGGAGATTCTAGTATACCTGTTTGAATCTAATGTACGGAAGAGGGCGAGGGATGGGTGAAAATTGTTGAGATCGAGTTATTTTTAGGCTAAAACGAGTGTTTCTCTCGATGAAGCTTCAAAAATAACTTTTTAACGACTATTATCCGAAGGATAAAAGAGGGAAAATCACACTGAATAGCTATAATTAGGGAACAAATTGACCAATCAAAACCAAAATTGGTAGGTCGGGTCCGTGTATGCAAGGTACTATTGAAAGAAAATTGCAATTTTTATTGAGATAACATGAAAAATTAGCACCTCCAACAGCCCCAAGGAATGAACCATAATTCCAATAGGAACCAAATTTGGAATTATGTTAGATATACTTCAGTCAATACCGGTACCAAATTTTGTGACTATAGCTCGAAAATTACTCCCTTTAGAGCCATTAATGGGCCAATAATGCAGCAAAATCGCTCCTACCAGACGTGTAGTAAAGTCTATCCGCACCAAATCTGGTAGTATTGCCTTTAACCTAAAACACATAAGTATACCAAATTTCAGCCCTATCGATTGAAAATTGGGACCTGTCTGCTGTTCAGCAAAAAATGTATATAAACTGACTTACCGGACGGACTATGGGCCCGATCCAGACCAAAAACAAAATGGTTTTTCCTTAGGTGAATCCGAATTTGTTTTCAAATTTCGAAACCACCCAATCAAAATTACACCTGGAAATAGACTCAACGCACAAGGGAGTACGTATTAAAAAAAAAAAATTAATTTTCAAAAATAGTGCTAAAATGATCAGAATATATCAAACGAAAAACGTACCCACTCCCATCCTTGAGTCTGAATACTCAGGTAATTTTAATAAATAGATTCTTTTTTTTAAATCTACTAAAAAAGTAGGACTTCACCGACTGTAACTTCTGCATGCCAAAACGGTTACATGCACAGCTGTTGTCATACTTGAAGCATAGACGCGGCCCACGCTCTAAATGGAGTTCGATAAATTTACCATATAAATGCAGCATCTTGTGTACGGAATTGACAACTATTTTCACCGTCTGACAGGTGAATTAAGAGCGCTTTTACATCCCTTTCACGTTTTTAGTCGACTGAACCAAAAATCTAGCTCTAAAAAGAAGAAAAAAAAGACGACAATCGTAGACGTACCTCTTGCAATATCTCCGACGTCGATCGAAATAGCGTGGAAAATGCAAGAACGAAAAAAAAATTAAGTAAATGTAAATTTTGAATTTTACGTAGGTTTACAATCGAATAAGGAGAAGAGTCGAACACGTTTCGCAGTGTAATGTAATGTAATGTTTACAAACGATGTCTACGAACTTTTCATTACATCGAACACGCAAATACAGGGTCAACAGGGTAGGAGAGGAGTAAAAACACCGACGAAAAAAAAACATCAAATAAAACAAAAAAAAAAAACAAAAAACCGTGACGTTTAAAATACGGAGCAAAATGCAACGACAGAGTGTATCAAAAAAATGAGTAGGTAGGAAGGTACTGGAAGTACATATTTAAAGCGCTTCCAGCTCTCACTGCTGGAAGTTCGTGGGAATACGAATTGGCGCAAATTTTACTTACGTACGGGCAGAACGCAGTTAGGGCATAGACGAGCCTATAATAATAATAATAATGACAATAAAATTACGATATACGGTACGCAGAATACAGTATAATTACACGCTGAATGAAGAACTCTAATTTTCCGATGTTTTTCGTCCTCATAGGGTGGGAGGATTCACAATACGGACAAGGTAGAAATATACTCAGTAGAGCAGAAAAATCGAAGCTTCAGAGCCAAAAAAAGAAGGTAGAACCCAGGCTCATAACTAAAAGGGGGCCAGGGGGCACCATCCCACTGGTGACGGCTCTTGTTCCCTCTAGCAAAAAAAGAAAAATTTTTCCCTCCAAGCTCAAACATACCCGTTTCCTTTAACTTCTTACTTTTGTGACTATTCAATACGGAAATTTTTTTGTGGCTACTGGCAACAGATTGTTTGATTCAATATATGTTAATTAATCTTATATGGTATTCAAGATTGTATCAACGTGAAATGAAAATGTGGTTGTCATTATTTTAAGGTTTTTTAGTTGATATTGCTCTCTTCTCCTACTACTAACCATATTTATACACAATGTTGAATTACATACTACAGGACATAATATAAATAGGTAATATGCAAGCTTGACGAGAGAGGAACGGGGGATTCCCTCGGGTCCGGACGTTTTAAGTGCCCAGCATAAAAAGAAAAAGAAAATTAAGTAGATTTTCGTGGAAAATCTACTGAAAAACCACCTATAAAAAGTTTTCGCAAACGGAGCGAGCGAAATTAGCTTTTTCAATATTATTAAACTTCTAAGACATACATATGTTCTAGGTACTACATTGAACAAAGATGTGATTTTTAATTTTTTGTTAGACTAATGAATTTTTCTTCCCGAGACCAAATTCCTCTCCACGACCACGCTGTATTATGATATAACTGAGAAAAAGAATCTTGCCCTCCTCAATGTGGTGTTTGTTCACCTTGGAATTTCGTTCTAGTTATAGGCCTGGTAGAACTGTAGAAGAAGAAGTTAACGTCCAAGACGTGGACTGAAATAATACCAAAAAGCCCAGTAGGAAATAATAAAATCACTGAGACTCTCAAGAGTCGAAGGGATGTGCTGAAACAGAATGATTTTCAAGTGTGGACCAAAATCATTCAGGATTTGCAAAAAAAAATTTGACAAACCGCGATGGGACTAAATATGATTGATAAATAATTTGAGATCAACGCGCGGTCTATACTCAAAACCAGGTCCATGCTTTTCTATACTTTATAACTCTTTTCATACGTATATTCGGTTTGCATAGGAGAGGCATCTTCCCCATCCAACATTTTTGTGACCCAATTCTTTGCTTGTAATCTTAGAAATGTCTCAGAGATGAGTCTTGAGGCCTGCCAAATCGAAAATGCATGCATCTCGAAATTCGCTCTAGTAATCACCACCGAAAAAATTAAAAGCCTATACAAGCTGAAGAATCTTTGAAAATATACGATTAATCGACAAATCTCTACGATGATTACACAGCAAAGCGAATGGAAAATGCAACGAAAATTTATCATCTAAATAAAAGGAGCCGCTACACATATAATAATGTTCGTCCCACGCATTTTTCATTTACAATTATATGTAACAAAAATGGTTTCATAGATAGACAGGGCTAAACTTGTTGGGAGTTATTTCTGTATACTGAAACAATAATAGCAAATCTATTAGCAGTAAATTTTTCTACGAATTGCCTAATTGTCTTTTCGCGTAATTCATTTTATAACACTGGCGTAACCTGTAACCAGGAGAGGGGGTTCGGGGGCCATGATCCCCACAAAATAACTAAGTGTTCTCAAATAACTCACATGATTTTGAAAATTTTTTTCATACAAAATATTTTTATTTACTTTTTAGTTTTATCCCCTCAAATGTTGGTTAGTTCTCATTTGACATCTTTTTCGAAAAAAATCGGATATGCTACAGTTTTGCACGTCCTTTAATACAGTATATGAAATACGTTGATTGCATAGTTCGTAGCAAATCACGATATTTAAGTAAAATTTTTTGAACACTTTCAATAGATATGTCGTAGGGACTTTGGAAAATAGAATTTCCAAACGTCGGCGCCGACACTTCGGAAGAAGCCGGCAATCCAGAAAATGAAAAAAACATTTTAGCCATTTTACAATGAGCTAAAACAAGTTTAGGCACTGGCCCAATTAGCCAGAACCAACTAGGCTTATTGTCATAGTTAGGCTAATTAAAAAATTGTTCCAATCAGGGGCGTAGCCAGGATTTCTTCAAGGGGGAAATTATTTAATGACCAGTTTTTTTTTGCTGTCACTTAAAATTTAGAAAATTTGAGAAATTCAGCATCTATGGAACCCGCTGTCGCATATTTATTACTAAAATTTCTTCTAAATTATAAAAGTTACAAACAAAAAATTAAATAAAAAAATTACGTCATGGGGACAACCGCCCCCTTTACCACCCTTGATTCTAATCAACCTAAAATTATCACATACACGTTGACACGTGCATCCGTACACACACGCCACGTATTTTAAGCTAATGCGCGTAGGTCTGCGGAATTGCGGGTGTGTGTGCGGATGCACGGGTGGGTGCGTATGCGCGAGTGTGTGATAATTTTAGGCTGATTTGAAAATTAGCCAAACTAGGTTTGGGCTTATTATTAAGTAATTTTTGAATTTCCAAAAGTCCTACTTGTTCGAGCTTATCGTAATAAAATGAATAAAATTATTGGGCTAATTGAAACTTTCGTTTATTTCGTATTCTGGATTGCCGGCTCTTGCCAAAATGAAGTGATTGATTGGAAAATGACGGATTTCCCAAATCGCCTCCGACAGATTTACGCAAACAAAATTTGTATTGGACATGTCAGCAATAAGTTGCACAGATACAAAGGATTTCAAGAGCCCATAAACAATTCAAAAATTTGGTTTCAGTCATAAGAGAACAACCTTACTGGCTGACCGGCAACAGATGACATATAACTGAAGCCATTATATAACGAAGAATAATGATTCATACAATAAACAAAGCTAATTGCAAGGTACATGCAATTATCTGCTTGACTTCTCTTCATTGTAAATCATCTCCGCGTTATTCTGAGGTACACTTCACGCTTCGGCTCAATTTTGCTTATAAATCATTCAATCAAAGCAAAATTCACGTGGATAGAACATTAGCTCCATTAGGACTAGCGGTATGCAAAAAAGGTATAATCATAAGACCAAACGCAAAACTAAAGAAAAAAAAACGAACAAACAACGAACAATTAATTAAATTTTCATAATCAATCTACGCAAATAATTTACAGTATTTAGTGGTCCTTCCTTTTTATATAAGAACATTGACAGATTATTGCAACAAATTCAAGGTTTCGTAGACTATTTTGGAAAGACATGAATAATACTTTAACCATCAAATAAAGTAATACATTGGTTGGTTCAGTATGTAATAAGTAAGACTTAGACTTTACTATGCAACGGTCAAGACCAAGCCAACTATGATCTTTGACTAAAAATACTTCTTCGTCTTGATTTTGATGATCAGTGATGATATACCCTCGTAGAACTGTTCGACAAAATTTAGTCAATTTGTGGCTTATAGACTCTTACTTTTAACTTCAGGAATAGGTTATGTTGATTTTTATTACCTTATTTTATTTTTACCACTAAATGAAGTCACTCAGATAAGTCAGATGATTGAATGATTCTTCTAACTGTCTCTATCTAAACTAATTGAATACGTATGAAATTGGCAGTTATATCTCGTTTCCCAAGGGTCCATGACCACGATTTCAAACGTCAAAGATTTTTTAAATCATTTTATAAGCAAGTATCAATTTTTGTTCAAGAAATAATTCTTCGGATTCGAAATGATGGGCAATTTTTTTTTCATACAGTAAGAATGAAAAGGCTAAAATGGAACCAAAGAGCCATATATCAAAGGCAAAACGTTCAACTGGAAAAAACGTGGCAAAAAATTTCTCGAGCTGAAATTATTTTTCTTACAAGTTTAAAACCAAAGTACAGAAGCCAACCGCTTATTTCGCAGTTGGTGGTTTGTTCCTTTAGAGGTAGGTGCAAAAAAGCCGGAAGAGCCAAAAAAAGAACAATAACAATAACAGTACATTTTATAGGCGGCTTTAAGAGTAAAAACATTTTAACAACTCTGTCACGAGAATACTTTAATATCGATCAGGCGTTGGGTAAAACGCCTGGATAAGGAAGCGGCGGCGGCCGCGACGGCGGCGATGAAATCAACACACAAATTCGAATTTAGGGTGAAATGCGGCCAAGTATAAGGTCGATGGCGGCAAACGGAGAGAATACTCCTTTCTCTCGTTTTACTATTTTTTTCTTTTTATTTTTTTGGCTCGCTGGTCTGGTCTCCTTCCTCTTTCTTTCCTCCTTCCGCTAACAACCCCAACCATCTTCTCGACCCACGCGCCTAAATTATTTTGATACGATGCCAGCGCCTGCCGAATATAGCGGTATAGCGCAATGGAACGTTCACACTGGAAGTGAATCGAGGGTTATGCGTAGGTACGACACTGTCCAGCGCATTCAGCAAACACGTATGTAATAACAATTGCACACACACTAAAAAAAAAAAAAATCACGAGCTTTTGTTTTACAACAAAATTCGAGTAACACGAGACGTTTTTTTATTCGTGGTGGGCAGGGAGAAGGTGTGAAGGATACTTTACTCGTGAGTTGTCGACTCTTGTCAGCATGAAATCTTGGTACGTCAGCCTTACGTTCGGCACATTTAATTTAATTTCGTTATTTCATTACGGAGAACATAAATTTAACAATTTAATCCATCGGAATTTGATATGGGCAAACGAAGATTTAAATTCGCTCAAAATCTTTATCATTATGTTTGATACACGCGATCGGGCGTGAGACAAATAGATGCGAAGCATTCCATTAAAAATATTTCACTGCGTATTCTGTGCTAGAAATTACAAAACTTATCAACGAGTAAATTCGTGGAATCGAACCAAATTAGATAATAGCAAGAGCGAAAGTAATGTACAGGTCTGACGCTCAGATCCAAATCTGGACCACAGTTATGGAATGGCATTTTGTCTATTCACCGAAATTAAGGACTGTCATTGCCACACAAAACTTGAATATCATTTTTGTGTACTGATTAATTATTATTAGACATTGTGTTAGGAACTGAGACAGACTCAAACTTTATAGGCTTACACTATAAGACTAAAATTGTCAGAAATAATACGGAAGTAATATTGGAACACGGATCAGCAACAAATTCATAAAATACCCTCTCTCGTTTCGAAATTCTAAAAAAATGATACTGAAATATTGCCAAGCTTTTTTCTCCCGAAAAATTATACGCCTGTTCTACATAATGAAATCAACTCTTAAAATTAAATTTAATATTTGAAAATATAAATAAATGATCTTTAGCACAGGGTCAAAATTAAATTTGGAGAGATATAATATCGATTGATTTTTTTTCAGATTATAATCGCAAAAAAGTCACACACACTTAACGCACAGCAATCGTGGTAAATCAAATCAAAAATACTTAGTACATAGGTAATTGTCGAAGAAAATCAAAAATCCTTGAAAACCAAAAATAAAACATTTTTTTAATATTAATTAACAATTCCACAGTACAATCGCATAGTAATGGTGTTGTATTCGCATGCCCACTTCTAAAACCGATTAAAATTAATTTTCGACGCGTTATAGCAAATTTTTTCTTTTTGCTTTCCCAATTTGGACAAGTCCTAGCTCCTGAACGATTCGATGCACGCACGTTTCACCTGCGATTTCCTCTCACCAGAATGTTATTTTAGAAAGAACAAAAATTTTGCGACACATGACACAAACGCTGGTCGGCCATCGAGTCCAGTAACTGTCGATTTATTCAATTTCAACGGATTCATGAATACGAATATAAAAAAAAACACACATGACGTTCCTAAAGACGGCTACGAGACGCAGGACAACCGAATGAAGCAGATGTTCGACTGTCGATGACATGTTTTATTTTTTTCTGCTATCTCACTACCGGTATGTTTTTTCTTTTGCACAAATTCTAATGATCCACAAACGACTCATCTCACACACAGAAAAGAGGTGTTCCGAATTCCGAACCAGTTTCTTCTGTTTGCGTCGATTAGAAGACATACGCGTGGCCACTTCAATGAACTTCGTGGCTGGCAAAAAGAAAAACATCGTCCGTTATCTAATCGCATTACTCACCTACCTTCAACGACCTTCATTCTACTTATTTATCTCGGACTCGTTTTTTTAAAGTTTTGATAATATCTTGCAATTACCGTTAAGAATATTCGCGATCCTATCTACATTATAAACTGTAGTTGCTTTTTTGTCACATCATCACGCCTCTCCCACTCGACGGATTTTCTCAAAATTTTAGCCTCACGTATATGTCTACTCTTCCATGGTGTGTGAGAAGTTTCGTTTCGAAAACTCTATTTTAAAAGGTATAATCAAGTTCGGAAGTTTCAGTTCTGATTACGTTCCTTTTAAAGTTAGTTCTCAATTCTACTAAATGGTTTTTGTATTAGTGTCAATTCTGAGCAGTAAAAACTCAAACAACGTAGAGTTTTAGTCAAGTTCGAAAGTTTTCACCAATAGTTTCAGTTCTTGACCCGTTCTGTTTGAAAGTCAATTCTCAGTATTATTTTATAATTTTAGCGTCAGTTCTGAGAAGTAAGAATTCAAAATATCAAAGTTCAAGCGCCACACTTTACCAAATTAAATAGCCAGTTTGGAAAAAAAAAAAAAAAAAAAAAAAAAAAAAAACAATCTATATAGGAAGGTAAACTAAGTAAAATTGCTGCATTCTTTATGTCGAATCAAACAAACTCTCACACAATCATACAGTTTTTTACAGTTATCTAATATGAATTGAAGACGACTTTTTCTATCAGCATTCCGCCCTTACCACTAGATAGATTTTTACAAAATTTTGGTTCCATGTAGGTGTCTATATTTATACTTTTTTGTGAAAAGTTTTTACTAATAGTTTTTAGTTTCGGATCCGTTTTTTTGAAAAAGAGTTCTCACTTCGCCTTCAGGATTGTACGCTGTCAATTATGAAAAGGGATAACTCAAATAATCTGGAAGCTGTAATCATGTTCAAATGTTTTCACTGAAAATTTTATTCACAGACCTGTTTGAATGTGAATTCTTAGTTCTCCTCAAGGGTTTTACTTCAATGACAGTCCTGAGAAGTAAAATCGCGATACACTGAACGCTCTAATTAAGTTCGAAGGTTTTCACTTAAAGTTTTAGTTCTGTATTTCTTCTGTTTGACTAATAGTTCTCAGTTCTATTCAAGGGTTCTACTTTATTGTGGTATCTATGAGACAGAAACTAAAAAAAATTAATTCTACAATAAAGTTTAAAAGTCATCATTGAAAATTTCAGTTCCAGCCACAAGTTACTATCTCACACCTGCTCGAAGAGCGGGTGCAGCTTGATATCTATAAAACGAAAAATTGAGTTTCTCAAGTAATACAGTATACAGTTTGTAGGCTATATAGATACTAGAGGTACTCGATAAACAGTATATCTCAACTAAAGCAGAATGAACTTTGTTTTGGAAAAAACTAGCCAATCCAATCTAAATCGCAATACTTTCATTGCAACTCGTGAAATTAGTTTTCAGTTTTAAAAAACATACATTCGAGAGGAAAAAGAAACTAATACAAATTATATTAAAGCAAAACAAAAAATACGTTAATTCATTCATATTTCACGAATAAAGTATCACGAACATAATGAAATTATAACAATGGGTTCCCAAAATTCTTCACTAGCGGACTACCATGCGCACAAGCCACGACTTTATGAACCCTTCGGTACACTAACATACGTGAAAAATTTAATAAATAAAAAAACTCCTGCGCAAAAAGCATCGCAAAAAAGGTAGGTGTTCAAACAAGCACGTTGAAATCATCAAAACATTATAGCTGTAATAATATAGAGGAACTCAACTAAAACTGGCAGGATTAATTTATGACCTATTGACCCTTCATATCAAACCAGAACATGAACGGTACAGCCAATTACAATTAAATTTGGTTGCATGTTAGAATAATTCTAAATCAATGTTTGTTCAAAATTTTTTATGACTATTGACCAAAAGTTATAAATTTTAGTCATTAAACTACCAAAAGAGCAACATAATCGAAACTACCAGACGCGCAAGGCCGATACGAACCAAAATAAATAAGTCTCGCTCTTGTCAGTCCTTATATTCGTAACAAATTTCGGAACCACGAAACAAAAATTGCGACCTGTGCCACCATTGATAGAAAATCCTATTTCGCATAAATTCACAGGACAGGCTGCCCCTTCCAAATCCTAGAACACGAACAGCGAAGCCAATCGAAACGAAATTTGGTAGATTATTGATGCAAAGTCAATTAGGAGTTTCAAGTTTTTTAATTGTTACTCGACAGTCGAGCATTTTAGATCATTTTAACTGTCAAAAATTAACATAATCGAATATACAGTCACGTATCCACCTTCACCACTAGGTCTGTATACCGGGTCAATTTTAATAAGTAAATTTTATTATTCGAAAACCAGTGGCGGTTCTAGGGGGAAATGGGAAAATTTCCCCTAAATGACGAAAAAAATTAAGAAAAAAAGAATGAAGAGGAAAAACTCTGGCGCAGCAAGCCTCGCTACAAAAAGTAGGTGTTTGATAAAGAAAAATTACGAATCTTGATTGTCACATTTATCGTCTCTAAATTCATATGTGTAAATGGTATGTATTAAATTTGTTAGCTGCTGACAAAATATTAGACAATGTGAAATTTGAAAGAATTATTTCTTGAAAAAATGAAAAATTAATTAAGATGATAAAGTAAGTATAGTAAATAATCATATAATTTAAAATCAAAAATAAAGTTATTAAAAAAAAAATGAACATGTGGAAAATTTTGGTAAAAGTAATTTTCATGCAAATTAGAAAAAAAAGAGGAAAAAAACAGCTAACCTGAAGTACCGTCCGGACGATCCGGGCCAAAATTAGTACTATGCTACAGTAAATTATTATAAATATTTGTTTCAAATTTCGTATATATTATTCTATAATTCCTCATTTTATGACCAGTATAAAAACAAAAATAGCTGTACCGGAAATACCGTCCGGCCAATTCGCACAAAAATTAATAGGTCTGTTCCTTGGCTTAGTACAAATGTTCGTACCGAATTTCGTGATTATCAGACAAAATTGCGACTTGTCTCGTAATGGTATACATATGAATTTAAGTTACTGGTGCTAAATTTTTCCTGGGGTCATGAAAAACTTACGTACCAAGCGTAATAAGTAAATTTTCTAAAGAAAACATATTTATAAATGAAATACGACCTCAGAGTTCAGATAAAAACAGTAAAAAAATTAGTTGAACAGCACAAAAAAAAAAAATCTCAACTCCCCAAAAATTTTATTTCCTCCCCAAAATGACTTTCTGAATTCGCCACTGTCGGAAACCCACTAAAAACGTTGTTAACACAGTAGCTAGTCGCGGACAATCGGAGGGTTGGCGGACCACAGTTGGAAACAGCTGATATAAGCGTTTCTAGCTTTGCACTGCTGGAAGAGCTGTATCTCTGAAGTTACACTTACCAAAAATTATAAAAAATCGAACATTGCAAACAATACCCAAGATATTTTTTTGCTGACAATTTTTCCATTCAGAATTGGTGACTTCGTTGAAAAACAACTTCTAATGACGTTGCTAAATTCCTTTAGAAAATGATAGGAAGGAAAAAAATAAGCTAACGCGGGTTCACAAATTTTATCTATTACATTCGAAATATCTACGAAGTTTTGGTTATAACAAAAGACTAAAGAAAATAAACAAAACTAAAGCAGTAATGCTGGAAAATGAACTTTCAACCTCCTTCAACTCAAGTTCAATGGAATTTTCATTTTTCACCCAGTTTGCTTGCAAACGGGGTATTAAAATTGACCTCATGGAAAGGTTAGGGCTGGTGATGATTTAAATTATCTGTATCATGAGAAAAGAAAATGCTTGGTACTATTTTTTCATTTTGACCAAATTTTTTTTAATGTGCATATATAAACGCGCGCGCGCGTGTGTATGCGTGTGTGTGAGTGTATATTACCCAAAATTTTGCATTCATGATTCTGAGAAAACTACCTAATGGATAAGGCTGTAATTATCAAGACAGACTTTTTTTATGTTGATGCAAGTTTCTTAGAAGTTTGGTGCCAATTAATTCAATAGTTCCCAAGAAAACTGGAAAAGAGAAATTTCTTTAAAAAATTTTGTGTTCACGGTTTTGAGAAAACTACCAAACAAACAGGGCTGAAATTTTTGCGAACGACAGCTATTGTATGGGAGAAAATCTGAAAGAAGTTTGGTGGTGATCATGGGTTCAGTTGTTTTCGAAAAAACTGGAAACAAAAAATCTCTGGAAAAGCGGTTTTTAGCGATAAAACATCAACAGATCGATATTTTTGTTAAAGATATGGTTAATTGGCGATAGTTTTTCATAATTTCTTAACCTGAAACTAGAAATGAAATATAGATATATCGATAACTATCGATATAATATCAAGCAAAGTAGGTTTTCTAGCGAAGCACTGCTGTGCTAGTTTTTTTCCGTATAATTTTCTGAATTAAACTTTCCTCATTCATTAAAAAAAAATTAATCCTCGAAGGGTCACGTAACTTGAGAGGTTGCTCAAACTGTTTCGACCAAAATATTTACATCTTATTAGATATAACGCATGACGGCATGATGATGATAATGCCACTGGGAAATTATATTACTGTGTCGAATAAAAAAAAATTAATAAAAAATCTATTCTCTTTAATGGGATTTACGGCACGAAGGTCATTTTATCCGATTCTGAAATTTAATTAATATAAAAACAACAAAATTCGTCAAATTTTTGATGGCTTGAGGTCTCCAAATAAAATTCTTTTAATCGCACCAGGGAGTACTACTTAATGAAGTTAACCGGACAGACCGCCAATATGAGTTATAAATTATAATTTTTTTGACAAAGAAATACGAAAACAGTGATAAGTTGAACTTGAAAGAATGGAAGAATAAATTTATCAACAAAATATTAAATTTTTTATAAATTTAAGATGACCTGTACGCTGTACTCACGTATTAAGAATTGTTTGAAAAACCGAGTATCTTATTAATTTATGATTCGAGAAGTCTACGCATGAAAACAGCAAAACTGTAGGTACTCATCATAAACCATAATTCGAAAAAAAATTATTAACATGTAAGTAGCTTCTTCATAATACAAATGTCATAAACAGCACTTAAAATAAACCAAAAAAAAAACAAACACCTATCCGGCTATTCTTTTACTCATTGTCTGAGGTTGTTCTCTGCGCGCTTACACATGCTTCCTTCGGATTTAATTTCCGGTTCGTGAGTTCGTTGATAAAACGAGATAGTATCGAACAGGTAGGGTTAGAACGTTACAGGATATTGGTGAAGAAGGCTAAAATGACTAATGAATAATACATGAGTGAAGGCACGTATAGGTTACCAAAAGATTAAATAGGGATTTACAATGCTGAGGGGTCCTTTGGTAGGCCCTTCATGAAAGAAGTTCACGTCACGTAGTCAAGGAGTAAAGATAAGTAGTTCGCGAATGCCTTCCACGATTTCCAGGACAATCGGAGAAATCGTTCGCAAAAACGTCAATTCGTGACGCACCCAGCGCTCATCTACCCAACAACTTACTGCAGGATATACAATACGGCCAAATAATGTCAACAAAATAACCACCACGAAAGGGTCACCCGTGCTTTGCATCTGATTAATACGAATCAAATTGTGCTAGCCGAATGAGTAGGCCGAACTTTTCACGATGGGAAAAAAACATTTTTTCTTCATCGAAGGTAAAATGCGTTCCTTAAACAAAATTTTTCAACGGAAAATGCGAATTTTTATTGATAGTGAATTGAAAATATTGCCGACTATAAACTAATCAAATGAAGGAAAAAAGATCTGGAGCATGAACCACCCACAGACGGGAGTTTCAAACGACAGCATTCTAAACCACAACCAAAGAAACGCCTGTTTACTCTCATAGGTAACTTTAAATAATTGCTGTGTACAACATAAGGAAAATATGGAGGCAGAGGACACAAGAGCTAAAAGGGAAGTACAATAGAAAAGTCATTTTATTGAAGCTATTTTGTTATTTTTTGGGTAAGACAGGGCTTCTCGTACATCAATAGATGTACAGCCAAAGCTTTGATCCCTGAATAATATTTTCATGGCGTGAAATGTAGTCTTATCTTTTTCCGACGTTAATAACTCGCGGTTAAGAAATAACACGATTAAATTTTGCTGAATTTTTGTGTGAAAATGAAGAACATTTAAGTCTTAATTTGTAAAAATTAGAATTGTACACATTTTAATATCACCTGGACGAGTGAAAAAAAATTTCTCTTGGGACGTAAAACTTAGTTCTATGCAGAGTCAAATGAAAGATTAAAATCTGTCGTAAAAGCTTCCTGACAAATACTGAATAACTACAGTAGGTACGGTAAACTAGCCAAAAATGGAACGTAAAGTGCAAAAAAGTATAAATTTGCCTCGTTGAATACACATTTTTGCGTCAATCGATCATGCGGAAACAAATAATTCGTCAACACTTTAAATAGCATTCAAACATACGCCAAATGTTTACGGTAAATTACTGAAACGAGTCACTTGCAAAAATGCATGAAATTAAGTTTACATTCTTACACGTACTCAAAATCTTGGTAAATACAGAGGCGAGCACACAAATCAACATTTGAAGTTGAAAAAATCGCGCGTTCGTCGTCGATAATGGTTATAAACATTTCTACTTTCTCTGTTGGTACCTAAGTACACAGATATAACAAAGGGGTGAAGAAAAAGAGAAAAATATTTCATCGATCCAGGTGGTATTTTAGAGGCACCATTCTTATAGCGTTTGAGCACATCACTAAGAATCTGGCCGATGTATTTTCTCAAAACGAGAAATAGGCAACAGAAAAAGAAGAAAAACTAATTAAAATCTCAACTGCACGCAGTTATCACGAATTTTTGATTTTTTAGGAAGAACTGGCGTTTCCAGAAATATCTGTGCCGGCCAGCATCGGACGGTGTTTTTTGCACAGTTTTCACCTTTTTACGAATAATTCAACAGTAAATTGCAAAACTGTAAACAAAGCCTGAATATCTCACATTGTTTGAAGTTATGCAGCAAAAAAAAAATATTAATAAAGTTCATCCTAGACAAACTGGAGAACGCAATGACGCGAATAAATTTTGTCACGATACGAAAAATTATGCTTTTACATTCGAGGGCGTACCCAAGAATTCTTCAATGGAAAAGGGACAAAGCAATTTGATGACATTTCTTCTTGCTCATCACTTTTGAAAATTTTGAAAATCTGAGAAATTCAGCACGTATGGAACCTACTGTCGCATATTTATAACTAAAATTTTTTCCAAATTTAAAAAGTGACAAGCATAAAAAAATAAAACAATGAGGTTATGGGGCGATTGCCCCCTTTTCCCCCTTTGCTACGACTTTGCTTACAATACCGATATTTAAATACTTCCGATGCTGTATTACGATTCTGTACAACGAACATGTACTTAATAAAAAATACAGGCAATCATGACGATGATTAAGTTTTCTACGAGTCTTGATTTTTGAATAAGAAATTACCTCATAGCGGATGACTAAAAAATGGATGCGTTACGATAAATGGACGACAGTTTATAGGCCGAAGGTATAATGCGGATGCATTCCCACATTAGATAAGCAACTAACTCTGATTCACTCATGCGCGTAATATTTGTATTTTGATCATTTCAATTCCAATAGTCATGAATAGAGCAGGGAAGTAGCCAAGGGGGAAATGGGGAGAGGCTCCCCAAAAAATATTTTTTGAGTTGGAAAAGATGATTAGTTGCATGTATAGTTGGAAAATTATGGCAGTTGATGACTTTTTTTTTTAAACAGCTGCTGCTAATTTTAAGAATTTCAGTTAGAAATTTTCGTTTTTCTCCTCCTTGTAAAACAGACTTTCGCTACGTCCCTTAGATAAAGCATCAAAATTACAAACTAAAAATTTAGGTATAAATATAAGTCAAGCTGATCAATTAAATTCATTCCAACTGGTGTTGAATTGCTCCCAGATAACTCGATCAATCCAAAAAAGATGAGATTGACTTGACACTAGATGTTTTATTCAAGTTGACACAGAATCGAAGCAAATGGTTGACGCAAAGAAATTTATGATTCCTCATGAAAACATTGAGGCTGAAAATATAAAAAACATTAAATCAGTTGTGTTTTATTACTTTATTTTCTACTGATCCGATCGTACGATTTCACTCCAATAACATGCAATTCAATTTACAAAGTAGACCAGTAATACGTCATTGAAATGGCGGAGAATGAAAAACAGGAAAAAAAATTTCGAAAAAATAATCTTGCGCGAGTAAAAATAAAATTGTACTTTCAGTCTCGTCAGATAATTTTTTTTTTTTAAAGCTGATAGTAAAATCAAATCATCTGAACAACCTCGTCCTAGTTTTTCTAATCTTGTTTCAATCAACTCACACAATTTATCAACTACACATTCCAAAAAATTTTCATTTTTATACGCTTTTATTCTACTCACTCAATTTGTTGAAGCTCACCGGATGACCAACGTCAGCTGCTTTCACGTGTTGCGACACACGCACACATACATACATATCCGTTTTTATCAGTTGTTTTTTTCAACTTTTGTTTGTTTCTGTATCAGAAAAAAATGTGAAAAATTTTATTTTCTCTTTTGCCGTTATTTTCTTCTTCAAATTATAAAAGCGTATTTTTTAAAAACTCGTTTTTAAACTAACTTATTAACGATGGGTACGCGCTTTCTGTAAATGATACTGGAAATAAGCTCTCAATTAAATTTTTATTGAAATTTTTTTCAGACAAACGTCGAACACAAAAAAAAAGCAATTTCGTAGTTCATTAAATCTGAAAAGTTATAATTTCTAAATCAACTTTTTAGAGATAAGCTGACATAGCCTTCAAATATGTTCTACACAATGTTGCAACTTTCGACATTACCATCTCACAACCTAAGAAATTCGAATTAGTTAGACCATCTCGTCATATGACGATACTTCTACCCATTATTTAGGAAAAGATCAGAATGTAAGGTTCCTGAGCTTATTGCAACGTAGGAATAGGTCTTTCAAAAATTTTAAAGATAGAAAAAAATTGTCGTACTCTCGTAGAGTGACACAAAAGTTGTCCTAGCGAACGAATGGTTAGAAAATTAAATTTCTCAAATTTCTGTCCGTCAAATTTCGTCTTCATGGAAAGAAAACCAATGACAGTGACGAACACCAGGGCAAGATTATACGAAAAAATTTGATTTTAATAATTCACAGAGGTTAGAAAAGAAATTTGGAATTTTTTCCTGCCTCTCTTGTTTTTGAATTGTGGAAGAGGAAACTTCACCTCTCGAATGTTTCTCAATATATAAATCTTTGCTACATTCAAACAAATTATTATATAAGTACATCGAATATACGCGTCATTCCTTCGAAGATGACGTTCTCTTTAAGCATGGTTTAAACTTACATCTCTATTTTCCAATCTCTAATCTGTATTCTGTAAAGTTGGGAAATTTCAACTTTTAGAAAATAAATCAAGAAAAACATTATAAACCATAACTCAGTGTTTCCCTTTAGTGAACTTTATACGTATTAGGTCGTGGAGAATGAATCAGCGAATATAAACCATCCTTTAGCAGAGTCAATACATATCATCACCGAGTAAGGTTCGAAAATCGATAGACGATATTCCATATCAAAGATTCAGCATAATGTGTTTATAACTCCGAATTTCACGTTTGTAACTTAAAATAAAGCCATCGGATCTCAATCTTTCGATTTTAAACCTACGTTTTACACACGTCCCGCTTCGTCAGTGTCGCACGTAATTTAATCTCTTAAACTTTCTTCCGATCCGCTAAAATACAACGCTGAAAATCAAATTATGTCTTTCCAAGTTTGAAAGTTTCACTTTTATTCGTAAAAATACTCGACTGTTTTACACGTACAAAATGTTTTTAAACTTTACAGAACCTACTTAATCATTTTTTCGAGCCAAGTAAGAAAGATTAATCGGAACAGATTTCTTTCGGGTACATTTTAATGCACGAAGTAAATTAGTCACATCAAAAATTAACGACAAATTTTAGGTTCGAATAGAATTTTTGATGGGGTCTGAAGAACTTTTTTCAATCTTTAAAATGATATAAAAACATGGAAGAAATGAATAAAATATTTTCGTCTAATGTTTATTCAGCGGCGCATCACCGCCGGATAGAACCAACGGAATCCTTCTAGAATAAGCAAGATTTTCAGATAGGCACCTACTTATTTTATTCCATAATAGATGGTGACTATAAACTTTAGTATCGTGGATAAAACTTCAACACTAAATACTTTTTCCCATCGAACAAATCTACCGTTATTGATGAAAATAAAACTTTTGTTTACTTTGGCGGTTTATTATTTAAATCATCTCAGTAATTCGTACATGGACATTACGGGTAAGGATTGACGGCGCAGCGAGAATTTTATTCCGTTGGGAAAGGATGGATGAATTTCATTTTCCAACTTTTTTATGAAATTTTTTTTATACCTTTCATTTTTCTGCATCTCTTTTTTCCCCCTCTTTTTTCCTTTTTTTCTCAGCTAGGAGGGGTGTGTGTTTTATCCCAAAGCCTCCCTTTCGCAACGTCACAGGGTGGAACAGAGCTCTATACACTCAGTTGGAAACAATAACCGCGAATTTACTCACATCGAAGGAGTTCTAAAAAAATTGAAATATTTTACAATCAAACGTGATTGTAATGAAAAAATTACAACAGTTCAGATAAGTGAAAAGAAAGTCACATAAAAAACTGAGCTTACAAAACAAAACCATACCGATTTTTAGTTTATTTCTCATGATTTATGACATATTCTAACTATACGGGGTCACGACTTTTTCAAACTTTGAAAACCATACAATAATAATTTATCATTGTTTAAATGTGCACAAAAATTATCGGTTTTATGGGAGCGTAAAAAAATATTTTTGATTCTTAAGAAATTGAATTTTTTCAGTAGGCCCACCATTGAATAAATTTAAGTTTTTTCCGGCACCTATCATGCTCAACTTTCATTTAAATCTATTGTTTATGATAAACTACCAATTAGATTATTAAGTTAAATTATATCAACTGATCAATTTTCTACCTAATTCAGGTTATGTAGAAGTACTAACACCACAAATTTTGTGACTTCAATTAACCTCTAAGTGGCCACAAAATGGAAAGTGAAGGTAGATGAATTCATTTCACATACTTAGTTGTAGTAATATAACGACTAAATCCTCAACCTTTAAAATCCC
Organism: Ericerus pela; assembly: GCA_011428145.1. Lineage (NCBI taxonomy): Eukaryota > Metazoa > Arthropoda > Insecta > Hemiptera > Coccidae > Ericerus > Ericerus pela. The sequence continues at coordinate 450,346 of WOFM01000612.1, forward strand.
ATCTATATATGATGAAACGGGCCTGGAAATACGATAATTTTCAAAATTTGATGTGATGAAAAACCTGAATTTCCGGAATCATCAGAGGTTGTCCAGGGTTTCCCTTCAAATATTATGTTTATTTCATGAGTTTGTAACATCATACGTGGAAAAAATGAAGTATTAACAAACTCCATTAAAACAAGTACGAAAATCTGAAAATAACTAGAAAATCTATTTTTGCTTTTATGTAATCCATCCAGATTGGACAAAATCCATTTCTAAATTTGTTCCATATTATCATAAACAGTAATCACAGTGGGACACACGTACAGATTGGATTTAGCATAAAGATTTTTCTAGACCCACAACCATAACTAGATCAAACTGAAAAAACAATGAGCACAGGCGTGAAAAAGAGAAAAAATGAGACATGCGAGAAAAAACATTGGCATGTTTGTTGCCTGTCAACATTTCCCACTTAGACAGTACTTGAAGTGTTTTCATCATTTTAATAGAAAACATTTCAAAAGAATAACCTGATATTACAATATTATTACATTAAATCATGAAAGTTTAATTTAACTTTTCAAGCGCACACGTGACCTCAAAATTAGAGTCTGTAACGTACAAAGGGTAACTTTCCACATACAAGGTCGAAAAACATCGTTCGCTAAATCAAAATGTGGAACTTTCAATTTCGACGAAGAAACAGAACATTTAAATACATCGATCCAGATTCCAGACACATTTTATGGTAGAAATATTGTATCATTAGCAGAAAATTCAATAAGTTAGAAATGATTTTAGAGAAATAAAATTAAACATATAATAAATTTTATTATACTTCTTCTTGACATAAAATAGAGCGTAGTTGGGCGTCACTCGAGTACATATCAATTATGAGCAACTAAAGATGTAAAGTGTTCATTAGCGTAGATTAGATCTAGACTTTGAAATTATAAGTTAGGTTTAACTTTGAATTGGTTTTTAATGCATTTTAACAGAGACAGAAAATCATGGGTCAGGTTGAAAAAACAGTGTTTTTAGGGGCTGTCGGAGGAAAATCGCATGACATAAATTGTAGGTCAGGTCTACCTTTCAGTTATTATTAAAGAGAGAAAAATTACAAAAGGGGTAGGATGAAGATATTTTGAATTAAGACGATTAATGAGGGTTGAAAAAATTGAGTCAGGTTTAAAGAGATACGTATAAAATCGTACGTTTTCCCGACCTCATCTGCGTTTTTTTCTCGCATTCAAAACACATTGGAAATCAGTACAAGATCAAATCTATCCAACAATTTTTTCAAAATCAGGACTTGACAGATGGTTATGAAAACTTTATACCTACTCTCGATTAATTTTTTTTTTATCTCTTATGAAGAATTATTATCATTATCATCACTCATGCAGAGTGAATAAAAACTATCAGTAAATTACTAAAGAGGAGGAAGCTACTCTGTATCTCTCTCGAATTTCGTTAAGCTATTTTTTATTGAAGTTATCAACGAGTGATACTCCTGAGTGATGAGTGATGAATAAATTAATTACTGCAAGTAACGATTACATTACTCATCATTTATCACTCAATTATTAGGGAGAAAAATGTCCAACACTGAAATGGGCATAATTTACAGTAAAATGGACTATCGGAATAGCATTCACTCATTATTCCTCACACTATTTGACTAATCTCTTACGATACCTTCGCTTTTGTGATCCACTCGATTTTTGCATTTCTATTAATTATCACACCTGCAATAGCCTAATAGGTACCTATCATAAAATACACGTTCAAGTTCTATATTAAATTATAGTAAAATCTTAGTGGTTCACAAGTGACAATTTCGAAAAATGACTTTCTGAATATTATATTCAAAATCACGAAACTTTTGGGGTTCGAATAATCTGCAGTAGAAAAAAAAAATTTTCTAACTGAACTTAAGTTTGAGGTAGCAGAATATTAGAAAAGGTGAGTAGAAGATAAAGTCAACAGTGAATTCAAAGCGGTGATTAGCGTACATGGAGTGTGAGAAAGAAAATAATTAACGGTAATTTATCGTTTCAATTAATGAACATTAATATACCCTAGACCTGAACGATGAGTGATTTTATTTGTAGAGGGAAAATGGCTCAAGAGTATTATTTTAAATGCACGTATGTAATGCCATTGACAGCAATCATGTCGCTCCTTTCATAGTTTTTCTTACGGAGAAAATACAGTAGATCTGAGTATAGTGGGTACCAAAATGAAACTGATGTGCCATACAAAAAAATGTCATAATATTTTGAGAATGAAAAATTAATTTTTCATCTTCTCTAAACTAAAATGCAAAAATATAGCAACTCAATAATTTTTCAAAGATGAAAGTTTAGAAAATCGATTATTTCTGGGTGGGGCTTGCTGCTCAAATCGGAATTTATTTGTTTGAATTAGTACACAGAAATAATTTTTGGCAACACATGCACAAAAGAACGAGTTTTACACGCATGTATAGCGAATGTAAAAGAACGAATTTTTAGCCTGCTAAGTGGACGATAATTTTACAATTTCTCACGCATCAAAATCCTGCGCGAGAGAGTGTAAAATATTCAAACATATATTGAGCATTTAGATATTATTATTTACATTACTTCGTGAAAACCTATTCAAGTTGCCACTCCAATCAAACACATTTTAATTTTCGAAAAAACGTCTCAAATGATTCCTCAACCTCTAATTAGGTTAGAGAGCTGGGGTTCGTAATAATCGAAAGCGGATGAAATTTAAAAAATTTCCATATAATTTTCTAATTATCTAGCTATTTTACAACAAATAAACGAAAAAAACGCAAATTAATGCGAGATTTTATATTTTTTGGAATATAGAAACTTCTCCTCTTTCCTTCAATGATTCCCCAGTTGCTATTTAAGCTAGAGAGCTGGAAATAATACCTCTGAAAAGAGGAGAAAATTTACCTAAATTTAGTTTTTGTTTAATTTTTTAATCATCTTTAACAATTTGATAATAATCAAACAAAAAAAAAAATTGATTGAAATTTTTTTTTTTGAAATCTAGAAACCTCTCTTCTTTTACTCAATGATTCCTCAGCCTTGTTTAAGCTAGAAATCTAGCATTAGTACTACTAGAAAATGGAAAAATTTACTTAAAACTACTTCCCTTTGTGTATTAGTTACAAAAAGTATGGTGGGCGACAAGTGCTTGAGGGCTTTTTCAAATTGTGTTAAGTTTGCAGCACTCGCCTTCGGCTTGTCTGCAAATTCTTCCTACTCAGTAAAAAAATAGCCCACATTACGCACTTATCACATAATATACTATTTTTGCACGTTCTGACATACACCAATTAACTGAAAAATATCCAGTTACATCCCAGCACCTTCGATACTTCTAGATGAAATAAGTATTATTACGACATATTATCTCCTGAAGAAAAACAATAGTTGAATATGGTATCAAAATTCTACGAAAAATTTCAGGAAATTAGACGGAGCATGCGAAATCTCAACTAACAATCAAATAGATATAAACAATTATCGAACATTGAATATTTCGTCGATATTATGTCGATTAAAGTATCAGACAAAGTTCATATTTATTCTTGAAATATGAAAAAATAAATTGAAACATCCGTTTGGCTTCAAGTTTTTCCTCACCACTATCTCCGCTTATCACTAATTATTTTCACTTCCTCGCTCATCTTCCCAATGGCAGACAGTCAAAACAAAGTAATTGTGAAAGAAAATTTCTATAAAACAGGAGCAATAAAACCATTTAATAGTGTGCACACTTTTTAAAAGACGGCATTTCAAATACCTAAGCTCTTCTTATGCAGCTATATACACAGTTTGACGATAAATACTTTGAATGAACTGCTTAAAGATAAAAAAAGAAAAAAGCAGGTTTTCGCGATGCTCGAAAAAAACGGAACGTTTTTCGGCCTCTTTTATATTCACCTTCAACCATAGAAAATGGTTTTAGGAAATTTAGGCAATAAATATAAACACTCTAGCGCAGCACGCCTCGCTAGAAAAAGTATGTTTTTGAGAAAAAGAATTATGAATTTTGATGGTCACATTAATTGTCAGTAAGTTTATATGCGTTAATGGTAATTATTATGATTGTATAAAATTTGTTGAATGCTGACAAAATGTTGGACAAAGTGAAATTTAAAAGCATTATTTCTTGAAATGAAAAATTAACTATGATGATAAAATATGGTAAATAATCATACAATTTCAAAAAAAACAAAAAATATATATAAAGTTAAGAAATAAAGAAAAGAAAACATAATGTAATTAATTTTTGTAAAAAGAAAACTTCATACAAATTAGAAAAAAAAAGGCAAAAAAAGCTTTACCGGAAATATCGTCAAGTCGATTGGCACCAAAATTGGTAGCATGCTACAATAAATTATAATATATATTTGTTTCAAATTTCGTACATATGGTTCTAAAATTTTGCATTTTATGACCAACATAAAAACAAAAACAGCGGTACCGGAAGTACTTTCGGGCCGATCCACGCCAAAATTAGTAACGTACTACAAATGAATTAAAATAAATATTTATTCCGAATTTCTTGGCTATTGTTGCTAAATTGAGAAAAATGGTGGCATTGAAAATACCGCCCGGGTGATCCACACCAAAATCAATATATGTATGGTCTTTGGCTTAGCATAAATTTTCGTACCAAATTTCGCGATTATCGGACAAAAATTGCGACTTGCACCGTGGGAACAAGAAACTGACTTATATTTATATATTTATAATATATGAATTTGAGTTATTGGTGCTAAAATTTTTCTGAGGTCATGAAACAAAAATCGTACCCACCCCCAACCCTTGGGAATAACACCGCTAGGCGTAATAAGTAGATTTTCTAAAGAAAACCTGTTTAAATACGAAAAATGAAATAAATGTAAACACCGGTTCCAGAGGTAGAAATAAAAAAAAAAAAAACCATCTTCAGTGGTTAAACTGCGTTTATTATATCATTTTTTTGCCTTACGACTCTTACAAGTTTTTATTTGAGGTCGTTATCCTTAAAAGTAAATTTACTGGAAGTCATGACCAATATTGTTTCCGCTACCATGATTAATATGAAACACGCTGATAAAAGCTGACATCGAATTAATTCGTTTTCGACAAAATATTGAAAGTGATGCAGAGGAAATGTTGTTCGAAGAAACACAAAACAATTGATTTCCAAAGGAATAATTACATTTGTTAGAGGCCATAATTATTGAATCTTTTTCAAAAACGAGCACATGTAACAAAAAGAAATGATATTTCCTTCTTTTTCAAATTAATTTTCTAAAATTTTACATTCAAGAACATAAAATTACTAGGTACGTTTCTGTCACTGATCAAAGCACACCATCTACATGATATCTGCTAAGCTGAAAATTTTGCAGAACTAAGTTTGATTGATGCACCTTTTCAATTACATATCGTATTTGTCATTCGACTGTTTTTAAGTAGGTTTTTTTGTAATTTTATTTCAAATTTCAGAAGAAAAATATCGAAAATCCATGGTCCAAATTAGGGCAACATTACTTAATTTTTATCATTCAAAATTTCATGTAAAATGGAATTGTAAATGTAGCGGCTACCACACATCGGCGTAAAGGACTTCATCTCTCTCATTTACCATCACCCAGCGCCGTGGCCGAGTGAGAACGGTGCCGAATTTTGAGTAGTGTTGAGGGGGGGACTTTAGTTACTCAGCCAATATGGGTTCAAATCCCCTTGCCACCTGAATACCTAAAGGGGTGACCTCGACATGATGCAATCACCACCAAAAATGTGATTGCGCTGTAGGTTGTGTGCCATAGGGTGGTGATGAGAAGGGGCATCTACCACACTCTGCTGCACACACCTACTAACTTGGCGCCTCTGTATTGGCCATATTACGCTCCTCTATACTGGGGGGAGTGGTGTGGTGGCTACCATACATTTGTGTAAAGGACTTCATCTCTCTCGTTCACTGTCACCCAGTGCCATGGCGGAGTGAGAACGATGCTGTATTAAGGTGGCAGTGGGAGTTTAGGTATTCAGCCAGTACGGGTTTGAATCCCTACGCCTCCTGAATATCTAAAGTAATAAAAACTCTAATGTAGCAAGTCCCGCTAGAAAAAGTAGGTTTTGAGAAAAAGAAAAATTAATTTTGATGGTCATATTGTCTGTAAGTTTATATAATGTTAATGGTATTGTGGGTGTGTGTGTGTGTAGACGTATACAACACCATACAATAGCAGAAGGCAGAGAGTATTCTTCTCATATATGTGTAGATGTGTCAACCTAGATCAGTATGAAATTTGGAAGTACGGACAAAATGTAAAGCCGTGAGCACAAAAAGGTATTTGTGGACTATAAGTCCACTGGCCCGCTAAGTGATTGATGAGTGTGTAATACATTTGTTTGTCAACGATTGTCCATCACCACAGATATATACAATGATTGTATGAAATTTGTTAGCTACTGACAAAATGTTAGACGATGTGAAATTTAAAGCATTATTTCTGGAAATAAAAAATTGATTAAGATAATAAAGTATGGTAAATAATCATATAATTTCAAATAAAACCAAATAAATATTATAAAGTTATGAAATAAAAAAAAGAATACATGAACATGTGGTTAATTTTTGTAAAAAGAAAAGTTCATGCAAATTCGAAGGAAAAAAAAGAGGAAAAAAAGCTTTACTGGAACTACCAATTGGTCAATCCGCAACATAATTGGTAGCATGCTATAATAAATTATAATAAATATTTGTTATATATAAAACCACGCACACGACGATCAAAATTCTACGATCAAAAATAGAAATGAACACTCTCGGAACATCCGGCTCGATGTTCTAATTCTTTTAGAAGTTAGAATAAATCCCTGATGCTAAGAATCTGCAAGAGAAACAGAAGACTTTTCCAGAAGAACAAAATAATATAATTAAAACCTTCGGTGCGCTTTCCTGTACACCATCTTACGATGACATATGTTCGTCTGACACGAAAAGAAATGATATTTCACATGAGCCTACCTTCATATTTTCATTTTGTTCCCTTCTTTCATTCGACTGCGAAATCATCACATGACCTTCTGTTTTTGTAACCATGATACAGTATCAGTATGAAATGTAAGTTGACATAAGAAACTGACGGGAGGGAGAGGAATGTGGCGTCCATACCAGATGTAAAATTTGAGAATGGTTATAAATTTACTCGTGAATTTTTAATTTCGTCGCAAATAAAAAGACTCATGAAAGACCAGCTGTAAATGCCGGCCCATAAAGCTTTTTGTAGGGCATCTTTTCCTATCCACTCGAAACTTACTTCAAATTATTTCAAATTGAGATATTCCACTATTTCACTTCCTTTCGTAATAAAATTGTGAATCATTTATGAATGGAGCGAGAGAGACTTGAGGTCCAAGTAAGGACAAATTTGTGACTATCTTGATGAACACAAGGAAAGAACAACCCTCATGTAGGGGTTGCCGTCACCGGGGTTTGAACCCGACACACCTACATGAGATCAAATAAGAATAGGTCAGGTTAAAAACGAATTTTTAAAAATTACCCTTATATTTTATTATATTGTAATTCGAAATTAGCTTTGTTTAGAACGAATTTTGCAGTGCAATTCTGTAAATATAAAAACGTAACACTCTTTAACTGCCCTAATATTTACAGAATAGCACCGAATCATAGCTGATAACAACAAACTCGATAAAAGCGATCCCAGTGGTCTGGTACCAAATTACGTCATATTTCATTGCGTCATAACTGCAATAAAAGCGTATAAAAATCAACCGTTTTATGCGTGTAATCATGGTCGCTGCCTGTTTGCTTTCTAGTTAATTCAGCTAGATATGTGTTTATAATCATATACATTCCTTACATAACTTCCCCATAGTTCATTAAAGCTGAATGGATGACACATCAACGGTGATTGTTATGAATGACTAGAGCGAATTAAATGAGATGATGTGTGGAGTATAAGAGAGCCTCGGGCTAGCTGTTATGATTATTATGATACTGCCGAACTGTATTAACCCATCTTAACATATTAGACACACTCTTGAAGCCAATGCCCGATTATCAACTAACCACAATAGTGAGTTACCTTTATTGATTGAAGAGCTGTGGGAGGGTGAGGTATAGTGTACTTTTTACTTCTTTACGATGCTGATAGATGGCGTATATTTACCTAACTCAATTTTTGAATTGACACAGACATTTAGGCAGATCATGCCCACTATTTGTGCACACAGACACATTTAATTGTTATTTAATTTTTGGTTAATTTCCTTGTAGGGTTCTAATGCATTTTAAATGCAGTTTTTTTTTTCTAAAAAGAATAAATGTTATTAAAAGTCGGAGGTCACTAGTATGTAGGTGTTACTGATACTGAGGTTTGAACCCGGTACACTTAGGTGTGACCACGTAGGAAAATCAGCACTCTAATCCATGCCGCCATGGTTGCTGTCTACTTGCTCTCTACTTAATTCAGGTTGATTTTGCGATCATACAAAATCCCTACAGCTCAAAAACATCAAGTGAACTTTTCAAACAGAATCCTTACGACAACAATGTACCAAGGGTTGCGGAAGTGAGATGCCATTTGGAAGAAAGACGTTCCTGAATTTAGAAGTAAATAATTAACCCCACCGCAATTCCATCCATCATCCATCCCTCAGAATAGTTTTTGAAGGATGGAAAACACAATGGAAAATACTGACGAAAAAAAATCTCATGGAACCTTTTGAAGAAAATTTTATGTATTAGAAGAGACAATAATGACATCTGTAGAGATAATTTACATCAACATTTTATCAACATCCTCATTATCAATTTTAATAGGTAGGTACTATTTCGAAAAACGGTTTAGTTTATATGTACTTATTATGGTAAAATATAGAATAGTGGAAACTTGAATTTTAAAACAGCAATAGATGATGCATTTTTGATAAGAAGATCACCAGGTAAATGGGAAACAACCCATTCAAGTTAATTTTTCAAGCGAATTTCAACTTATAGATGACCATTGATGGACTGAACAAGTCAAAATGTCTTTTTTATACATTTCAAATAAGCAGAATCACACCACTTCTCGATCATAAACAAAATATAATAAAACCATTTCCCACATCCCATGCAAAGTGGCCTTTTTCAAATAATGCCACAGCAAATTCGAAACCGGGGTTATATAAACCAGCTTTCTCAAACGGGCCAACATAAATACACACAAACACACGCACCTTCGTTAATTTAGACAATTTTTTTAGGCACGAATGTCAAACCACTCTTTTTTTCCCTTTTTTCTTTCTGACTGCATTGTTAGTTGTTACGGTACAGAGCAACAATTGGTACCTAAAAATAGTTGAATACGAAGGCTTTAGCTGTACAACATTCTATTGAAGTTTTATTTATTTCGTATACATATGAGCCCATTTTTTCTTTTTTTTTCTTTTTCCTTTTCGAATTTAATATCTTCTTCACTCTTTCTATCACCTTCTCATATTCCATCGATTTCGTAAAACAACCCTCATCTTCTACACTCATTACACAGCAACACCGACCATTCATCCATCCAACCATTCGACGTTGATAAATGGACGACTGGTTAAGAAGTTCGTGCACGCCGGAGGTTTAAAGGTACCTTCTGATTTATATGCAACTATGGTGATGTGCATCAGTTTTTTCGTTGTTTCTTCTCTTTCTAACTTATGGTACACGCTTGGACAAGCACTTTAGCGACAATTTTTATTTTCCGCTTTGGAAAAATCATTCGCTTTTCTCCGGAAAAATTATTCTATTATGCTAGGGGAATTTTTTAAGGGGTTTTCGGCATTGAAATCATACTTGCGAGCTTTTAGAGGTTACTTTAAAACAAATGTAAGGGGCAGGGAGAACGTGAGAGTATTCGGAATCTGGCAGTCGGTGGTCTTCCAACAAAAAAGTTTCGATCATCTGCAAGAGCACCAAAAATGCCAAACTAAACTCACCTTCATTTTTCATTGGAGGTTTAGGCCAACGACAGCTGGTCTCGAACCTATAACTTCACGTTTTTGCGGCTGAGTACCTAAATTACTACGTCACAATAGAACGACTTTTTTCCTGCAGTTATAGTAAATACCTTTTACTATGCAGGGAAACAGCACCCTATGTCTAGGAATAACAAATATATCTACCGAGAATAAAAGTCGCAGCTCTGCGAATTCTCACTTAAAATCCTGTCAGTGCTGTTATGAGACGACTCAATGGTATTTGTTCTGAGTTGAGAGAAGCTCAATTGGAGAAAATTTTGACGACAAATAAAATAGAATATTTGATTTGCATCATAATGAGGAATTTTAATAAATAAAATTCATAACTTTTATACACAAGAATTCTAAAAAAGAATAATTATAGCCTCTAACTTGGCTTAAAATAATATTAATAAATATGAGCTTAGACTTTGATCACGATGAGAAAACAATATAAGTATTTTGTCTGATCAAGAGAATAAATTTTTAGAGAAATGTCAAACTCGGCCAGGCAGTAAGAGATTTCTATTTGGAATTGAGTATTTGGAGTTGGTTTGAATTTGAGGGTTTTGGCAGGCAAGGTATGGTGGCTTCCTTTAGGAGAGTAGGCGAGGCTGTCAAAACCCTGATTTAATAGAAGAATTTCTATGAATTTTGGTACATTAGGGCGAATATCAAGTAGCTGGATCACACAACAGGTTAATGGATACATGTACGCCTCTTTAGATTACCAAGGAATATACTTGATATTCGAACTGATCGAATTTTTAGTAATTTTTTATACACTGTTTTTCAATATTTATCTATATTTGTATTATCAAATAAATATAGTAAAAACATAGAAAAATAGTAGGTGTTCTAGTTAGTCCAGTAGTCAAAAGTGTTCGTTTAAAAGTGTCAACCTCGACGCGTTGTAAGGTGTCCAATTTTATTACTCTCCGTAAGTTGAATAGAGGGTGAAATTGGAATGAAGGTATAAAAAATGGCAGGTGCCTATAGGTGTGTTTAGAGTGGCGAGAACTCGTTGGGAAACAAACGAGGACAATGAAAGTAAAAGGTAAAATGAAGGGTAAGGGTGGTACACAACAGTACTTATCGCTCACATACAGTAAAATTATGAAAAATCGTCGACAGTTTTAATTTAGCAGGTCTCAAGCGCACAAAATTTTCAAAACTTTCACTTTAAAATTATTCAGAACAAGATATACAGCATAATTTTTGTAGCAAAGATATAAACTAATAAGCTAATCATCTATTTTCGTCATTGGGTATTTTTTTTTATACTATTATTTTGACTTCGAATACCATTGTGATTTTAGGTTTAGGTAATTCACTCACAAAAATTTTATTCACAGTTTGTAATCAAGAGAATCAAGGTCAAAGCTTACGGACAAGTCTTTAGCAGTTACAAGTGAATACTGTTCTATAATTAAAAATGTCCGATTTTGGCAACAGAGTCTAGAATGAAATGTTATGGTAGAAGAGACCCAGCTTATACAAAAACAGAGATAAATGAGTTTGATACACCTTTTTTCAAAATATCTCATTCACTGGAACAGAGTTTCATTTTAAAAAATCGTTTTACTGATACAACTCTCGGAGTTGCGGGAGACTGAGTACAAATACTTTTCTTTAACTCATATAATTCTTTTACTCACATCCGACTTAGATATAAGTCCAACGTACGTCAAACTTTGCCGGTTAAAGAAACCATTCAATGTTTAAATGAAGAATGGAATAAAATGAAATGTACAGGAAGCACTTGGTGATATCTTACTAGTCCAATTTTCTCATATAAGAGATTAATCAGTCATCATTACTCAGTGCGTAAAATAATTTAATATTAAATCCAGACCAGCTGTAATTATTAAATTTGTTTATAAATCTTTGTGCAATCAAACGGTCGAATATTATGACTCATAAGCTATACTGAAATTATTGCCAATAAAATTTTTTAACAATTTGGTTCAGGAACAAATAATAATTGACAGCTGACATATTTTTTGATAGTTCGCGGGTTCTGTAAACATCAAATGCGAGATATCTTTCAAACATTCTTTTTAACTCACTCAAACTGAAAAAAAAAATGAAAATAACATTAACACACCGTACTTAAAATATTTTTGAATCACTTTTGAAAAGTAGTCGTCAAAATTGATTTGGAATTTCTGAGTCTTTTTGGAAACTAAATGAGAATATGAAATTTGAGAATGATCAGAATAATCAACGATGCAACATTTTCAATATACATGAGTTTTCTAACTCTGGCTGTTCGTGTTCATGATGATAATGTTTTCAAGTAACTACAGATTCCTCCAAAAGCTAATTTTAAAAACTCTAACGCAACAGCAGCTCCATTAGAAAAGGTGGGTTTTCGAAAACTAGAAAATTAGTTACTAAAAAGTTATTAATAGATCATAATTGCCACGATTGTATTAAATTTTGTAACTGTTGACGTACAATTACGCAGCAAAAAACAATGACCTCTTTGAAAATCGAAACAAAAATACATTTTTTGCAAGTACCTTCCGGCCGATACGCATCAAAATTGCTAGCATGTCGCAATAAATTATGGTTGATATTTTTCGCAAATTTTTCAGTTATTGATTCAAAATCAAGCATTTTATTCCAAAAATAATATCTAAAATAGCTTCACAATAATTACCGTAGGGCCAATCTGCAACGAAATCAGTAGGTCAGGTCCTTGGCTTCGTAAATATATTCGTTCCAAATTTTTGATTACCTATCAGACGAAAATTGACCTGTACCGCGGTAACATGAAATCGGCTTATATATGAATTTGAGTTTTTTGTGTCAAAAGTTTCCTTGAATTATGAAACGAAAAACGTGTCTACCACCACCTCAGGTCGTTTCATGATATCAAGATTAATAAGCAGATTTTCACAGAAAACCTACTTAAAAATAGGTTTTCAAAATACAACACCAATACTTCGAAAGGCATCAAATCTTCCCGAAACTTACTAAAAATATATGTACTCTCAGAATTCAGTTCATAAGATTAGTTCTTCTTAGAAAAGAACATATTTTGTACATATTCACGGCAATAGACAAATCATTAGTAAATTTTCATTACCATTATGTTTCAGACTATAGTATAAAAACAATACATAAATACGGATTGAATTGATAAATTCCTCCTTTCTTTGAAGAAGGTTAAAAATGTGCAACGCTATTTCTAGGCTTATGGTTCAGATAAAGCCACTTATCGCAATCAAAGAAAATATTTAGTCCATAAAATACGAATTTCTGGAAAAGACGAAAAACAAATAGATACAAGAGGGTATGGTAATCGAACGGAAATTTATGTAATCATAATTGTCGTATTACTTAACGGCAATTAAACTTGCAATCAAAAAGTAAGTAATCATCAATTACGATAAAGAGGAATTTAAAATATCTGGAAACAATGAACAATGCAATGAAGAAGCCATTAAAAGATAGCGTATATTATCATTGGCATACCTACTTATAACTGAGAACAGAAATCGAAAATAGCATGTTATAATTATTTTTCTGCAGATTCCCGCAGACAAACATACAAAGGATCAAATCTTACACTATAAGATTTTCTATTGAATTAAAATAACTATGATCGACCATGAAACAGTGAACGCAGATGCGTATTGGGCTGCCATTTTGATACTTTTTTCTTTCTTTCGTTCATTTTTAAGCAAAATCGATACCATATCGAACGAATTTAGGAAGGCAATTAACGATAATAGCGTCGAAAACGCAAAGAAACAAAAGAGCATAATCAAATTCCAAAACAAGCAAAGACAGCAACGAATACAGAGCACATACCGCTTATACTATATATTACTATAGAAGAGCAAGTAATTTTAATGTTGGGCCTAGCTAGCATAAGAATTCACCAGATAACAATCAACTCCTTGCATAGCAAGTACAATAAAAAACTATGCGGCTATTGTTCAAGCTCCAGCAAAAAAGAGAAAGACAAGATGAAAAAAATTGATTCAGTCCATGCAGACACATTTTCTAATACAATTCACCCACAAGGTGAATTCACAAATCAAGGTTATCCTTTGGACGACGATAATGGAGGATGATACTTCAACATATTACTCCAATCGGTTGCTGGTCATAATAATGCGGAATGAGGAAAAAATTCACCATACATTATGTGGATAAATTTTTGACGCGGCGTGCATTGAATACATTCTTTGAGGCCCCAATAAGCTGGTGCGCACGGTCAAAGTAATACATTTTAGAGAAAGAGATGACAATAAAATAAAGAATACAAAATATGAAACACATATTATAAAAAAACTGAAATAGATTACTACCGCAAAAGGTTCTCCATTCGTTCATTATAATGGCATACATGAACACGAGATAAGGTATATTGGTCGATTTTTAATCACTGAACAAAAAAAAAAAAAAAAAAAAAAACAAATAGTGCAGGAAGCCTTGATAGAAAAAATATGTTTTCGAGAAAAAATAATTGTGAATTTTGATGGTCACATTTATTGTCTGTAAGTTCATATGTATAAATGGTATGTTATGATTGCATGAAATTTGTTAGCTACTGACGAAATATTAGACAATGTGAAATTTAAAAGAATTATTTCTTGAAATGAAAAATTAATTAGGATGATGAAGAATGGTGAATAATCATATAATTTCAAATCAAAACAAAGGAAATACCAGAAAGTTATAAAACAGAAGAGAAGAAAACACGAACATGCGGATAATTTTTGTAGAAAGAAAAGTTCATGCAAATTTGAAAAAAAAAAAAAAGAAAATGAAAAAAAACCTTTTCGGGAAGCACCGTTTAGTCGATCCGCACCAAACTTTGTAGCATGCTACAATAAATTATAAACATCACCACTCGTTTTCAACTCATTTTTCTGCTTTTAACATACCCATTTCCCAGCCACCGACGTCTGAGAAGGGACTCTTCCTAGTAATCTGATTATTTCCCAAATTTTCGACCTGTGCATGTGTTTTCAGAATGATTGATTTTAAATTTTCCATTTTCCTTCACAATATATCCTGCCGAGTTCCATCTGGTCTTGAAATAGGCTTTTTTTTCTTACTTTAACTTCAATTTCGGGGTTTTACATCTATATCGTTACCTACACCAATACATGTGCCTTTCACTAGCTAAATCAACAGTTTACCTCTTTGACTATTTATAGTATTTAGTACCGAAACAGTAAAACACGATGATTTCTGGTTATATATTCCGGCACTAAAGAGGCAACGACTGCTTACCACTTGACGGACTTTCTTTAAACTACGTTTATACATGCTATCCTTGTGAATTTAAGGAATGATTTTATCAGATGTATTCTAAATTGTACACATGAAATACCCTCTGGTTGCCTACTTTTACATCGGCATATATTGACATTAAAAAGTACATTGGGCTTACCGTGCTTTACTGGTCCAGTTCTATATAGTCGTACTTTCATTTATTTTTCGGTTTTGTTCTTTACAACTCCTCTCCCGAATTAAAATTTATAGTATTCTGAGACTCTCACGATATGTTGGGCTCTGTTCGTTATCATTAAGCTGACACAACTTCAGTTTCTATTTTACCTGCTCATTTTTCTTGGAACATTCAACTCGGTCAATAATAAGACATTTCAGAGACATACATTAGGACGTATCCAGATCGCACATTCAGTCTCTAGCCAATAAAAATATTCTCAATGAAACCAGGGGTAACCGCACAACTGCCCACGCAGATCCTCGGTCCATTAATCCAATAACACGTGGCACCCTTCCTCACGAGTGAAAGACGAAAAGTGACACCCTTCCCCACACCATCCCTTAAAGATGACAACGAGAACGGTCACTGAATTACCAGAAATCCAATAATGTTCGAAGAGGAAGCGTACGAATATATTTAGCGCACGTACAGTCGTCATCGAATCGATAAAATGTTAATGAGACTCGGCTTTATCGTCCCACCGTTTATTTTAATCCTCTTCTTCCACAGTCAACAACCCTTCTCAACTCTACAATCAAATACGCGCACACACAAAATCGAAGAGAGTTAAAAATGAGAATGCAAAAACAACGAGCACGACCATAAAAATGATCTCGACTCCTTTGTAAATTATTGCAAAAAAAAAAAAAAAGTGCGTAACAGGAGTTATATAAAGATTTTGGAGCACCGCGTCAACGCACAGATGAACTAGAAAACAAAATTTTGAACGCCTCTCCTCGCAGACAACCACGCATTGATGCAGAGCAAATAACAGCTGTTCGCCTCTAATATCATTACAAACTTAATTTTTTTCTTTAGTGCCCTCGCCTGCCCTTCCCACTGCATCAGATCTTTTTCTCCCTCGCACTCGTTTTCTCCTCTATAACACCAAAACGCCATGTGGCACGTGCATGGCAGCTAACTACTATAATTGTATTCTTCCAGCAGCTGCCGTTGGAATATGAAAATAAAATAAAAAAAAATAAAGAAAAACTTAGGGAAGAGATAAAGATGGAGAATGTAAAAAAGTATTCCTAAACGCACAAAAACGAAGGGTACGAAATGTTGAAAGGTGCTCACGGACGACAGTTCATAGATGTTTGTACAGTTCGTGTTGCTACTTCTTTTTTTATTCTTTTTTTTTTTCAGTTATCCTCTTCTTCCCCTCAATCGGACCTCAATAAAATGCAAAACAAAATATTATTTATATTATTTATTGATGTAATGCTATTGTATGCACTTGTACGCACAGGTTTGGATACAATATTAATCAACACTCGCGAACAGGTAGGTGCATTTTTACAGCAATAGCAAATCTCCTTACAATGGTACGTCTTCATCGCCGCATAAAATCTCGTAAGTACCAAATTTAAATTTTCGTTTCGTCAAGGCGAATAAATTGCACACCAGTCGTTAACCTTTCTGTTTAACATACCGCTGACTTTGACCTTGCTAATTCTAGTGATAATAAGGCCAGAAATATGTAATTACACGATGGTAAAAATAAACGCTAATTTTTGCTAGTGCAGTCGATCAAATAAAATGGATATAGGTTATACGAAAGTAATAAAAGAAAATAAGAGTTAATTTTTGAAGCACTGAATGGGGTGGAGAAAAAATGACGTGGTGCGGGTTCGTATGATGATACCATATTATTATGGACGCGAACATGGGCAAAAGTAAGCAACTATTTTCGGGTTATTTTTATGATAAATTCAACTTTTCAGAAGCGTATAAGTTTAAAATGGTGGATTGACAAGATAAGCAAAAGAACAACAGTGAATTAGGTCTACTTTCAAAGAAAGTTCTGCTGTTCTCAGCCCGGTAAGTAAGTGTAATATCTATGTAACTATATATATAAAAATGAAACCATTATTTAGCTTGTATGTTGGCTCTGGAACCACGAGTCGATTCATATCACAACTTCAGAAAAATTTCATTACAATTTTTCTGATCACGGTCCGCAGACTCCAAAAAAAACCTTCCCAAAAGTTTATATATATATTTTATTTAATGCTGAGTAGTCAACGCACATTCTATTTTTTACTTTCACACCTTCGGCGTTTTTTTTATAAGACAAAGTCACAGGTGCAGCGAAAGGTGAGGTCAATTCCTCAATCATGTCAGCTGCCAGAAGCTTTGAAATTTGACTCTCCATCTCCTTTTGGTCAATAATGTTACATCGATATGGTTTGCGAGAGACATATTTATGTTCGGTTAGCTTAATTACAGCGCAATAGTCTGTGACTTTACCGACGTCATATTTACTCTTTGCAAAAACATAATCATAATCTTGAATGACCTTTCTTAATTTCTCTCTTTTTTTATCGTCTAAATGTTCTAAGTTTAACTCTGTTTTGGAAATTTTTACGTTACAATTTTCTAAATTATTATTTTTCTCAAAAAAATTTTCAATATTCTCTTTTTGTTTGTGAAAAATTTTTAAATTTTCGTCTTGGCAAAGGCTAAATTCTCGAATTAGGTCTAAGCCTATTAAAAAGTCGTAATTAAATTCCTTTTCATCAAGAACGAAAACATAAACTTCTTTGCTTTGTGAAAAAATTTTTACTTTTATTTTGGCTATTCCTAAAACTTTACCATACCTGCTGATCATCCGAAAAGATTTATTAACGAATTTGAAAGCCTTAACTTTTATGGAATTGATCAGGTTTCTATTGATTATAGAAATATTCAAACCTGAATCATAAATTCCTTTACAAAAAATGTTATCGTTAAGGCATAAATTTATTTTAATCAGCGGGGGATAATTTAGTTTTTTGTTTAGTCATCAGTTAAAGAGTTTTCGATTTCTGATTTATTAATTGTTTTTTGATTATTAGGCTTATCTTTGAACCAACATAGAGCCTCCGGATGGTACCTCTCAGAAAAGACTCTTTTTTCGCAATTCAGACAAGGTTTCTTTTCTGCACCACCTGACTTTTTCTCATGTTGGTTATTTTTTTTATTCATTATTTCAAATTTATTTACGTTAGGGGTTTTGTTTTTATTTGAAAAAGTTATGTTTTTATTATTTAGGTCATTAATTTTGTCTTCCGTCTCAAATTTTTTTAGTTTATCGTGCAAAATACGAAGAGATGTGACAAGGTTTTTTTTTAAAGAATTTTGTAAGTGGACAGGAACTCCCAAAATTATTAAATCCAAAATTACTATGTCGGGCAGGTTTCTATCGATTTCTAATAATAATTTTTCTTTTTTTACAACAAATTCTATGTATGAACCACTCAAATACCTGTAGTTGTAGGCGTACCATATTGGTTTCCAGGAGGAGTCAGCGAAGGTAGCAATCAGGTCGGCTCTCCTGTCAGACCTTGCAGTGATTAGTCCGAGTTTCCTCTGATTGATGGTGAACCAATCTGCCATCGACGTTTCTAAACAGCTTTTGAAGACTTCAATTTGTTTTTGGCCATTAAGCTTGAACCGCTGTGACTCTCTTTCGAAGGCGTCGCACCAAGTGATGACGTTTTTGTTTTTTGGAGAAAATTTTTCTATGAGGAAATGTTTCATTATGCTGGTCACTGACTCATCTTTGTCTCTCTTTGAGGTGGTCATAGATTGATCGGCGTCTTCTTTCAGTTTTGCTTGGTTAGAGGGTGAAAACTCTGGGAGCAGGTAGTCCTTGAATACAAAATTCTCATTGGTGTCTAAGTATAACTTCGCAACATCAGGAGGGATGGAAACATTTATAGTTCTGTATTGTCCTCTTGATTGTAGGACTGATGCAGCACTTTTCGGAGGACCTAAGGCCATAAGTTCTTAATGAAGTATGGCCTTTTGGAGTTCCTCTGGGAAAGCGAACCAAATTCCATCACCAAATAATCGTATTTTCTTTAAGTTGACTGTTGTTGTTTTGTCGGTACCCTCAGTCATCATCAGCAGTTGTATTTTGGAAATTTTGTTTTGAACTTAAAAGAATTTTCTAATTTGTAAGTTCGTTTCCAGGTATTCCACTCGATCTAATTTGCACTTAAATAAAAGTTTCGTGTACTCATAATCAAAAGCAGAGTTTATTGACACGATTAAAAAAAGTAGTGAAATTAGAAAAATCAAGATTATTATACACAATGGAAACGAACGAAGATACGACAATGGTTATCTATCTATCTGAAACGACGATGAGCGAACGAATAAATGAATGAATGAATTTGATAAACGAAATCGACGTTCGATACAAAGGAAAATAGTCATGTTGAGTATGGTCAAAAATGATGTCATTTAACAATAAGATGGTCGGGTCAAGAATACATGAAATAACGTAACTTAAAGATAACAGGATTAAATACAGTAAATATTAGATAGTCGAATTGTGTTGATTTCTTAATGTGGGTCAAACAAAAATAAACATTACAAATTCATGAAAGGACGAGAGTAAAGTACAAAATTGTAGTCATTCGAAAAAGAAGAGTGTTCTTTTTTCATATATATATAAAATATGCATATACATACACGGGATACAGCGACATAAGTCAACAAACTGGAGTGCATATTTATAAGAGAATACACTATATGTATAACAACATGCTTTGTGTATCATACAGCCAATACCCAATTGCAGCGCTAAAAAACTCTGCAGTGTTTAAAACCGAACAAACAAAATGGCGTAATGAGTAATTTAAATAAAAGTTTAAAAAAACTGAATTTCATGATTTGTGACTTTGTGATACATATATAATGTCCCAAGTTGCAATAGAAAATACTACAGCCCTCACCCGATTTATCAGGTGGAATTTAATAAAATTGAAAGTAATAATGCTTTCAATGTATTGTAAGTAATGACAAATAAATCGAAAAATAACTATTTTAAAATATCGTCAGCAAGGTCTACTGGAATTATAATGAAACAAAAAAGCACTAGGCTAAATTAAAAATTTATCTCAAAAAATAGAACCAATAAAAATTAGCTATAAGTAGAAAAATAAATCCCTTTTAAATTTCTCCACCAAGATATAGAGACTGGAATTACTGAGGTCGACGCCGATTAAAAAGTTTTGTAAGAAAATTAAAAGGAATTAATGTAAAGCCTACCAACATGAAAAAGGAAAAGTGCGCGGAGTTTACTAATTCCAATCTGTGGGTCTTGCTGGAGAAATTTCCAAAAAGTCGTTTTTCTTCTTTCAACACATTTTAGTGTATATTTTCCTTGAAAATACAAATATTTATTGTTTTTGTTTTTTTTTATGATATTTTTACAATGGTGACTGATGCAACTAATATCAGACATGTTACAAAGCTGTTGTAACGAAGAAGAGTCCGCATAGCCGCAAAACTGCGTATACACCACTTAGAAACATAATTATACCAAAACAAATTCAACACTACAGAAATTTTTGAGAGGGGTTTGGGGTATCACACGATAGTGTTTAGTCATGCGCGTGCCACTTGTCAAAAATAAGTTTATCGGCCATGAAAGAGGCTACCATCTAACTGATGTTTGTAATGAACCTGAAAATTCTTGAGAACGTCTACTCGATGAAATTTCCACTAGGTCAAAGAACTTGCGACAGTAACATACAGAATACTTAACAAAAACAATGGGGAAAAACACCTCTAAAAATCAATCGCAATTCTATTCCATGAAAAACTAAACATCATATAGATGTTATCGTAATCACTTTTCATACGAAACAACAACAAACTACAATATTCTGGCAATGATAATTTGTAAACTATGTCAACGGGCGTTATCACAAAAATAATTGAGATAGCGACCGTCAAAATAAGGTATTTTTCAATTACACCTTGGCACAATTATCTCATCTCGCAGATATCTATAAATTTGTTCATATTTTTTATAAAATAGATGAAAGTAGTTTTCATTTTTTGGTGAATAACTAACGAGAACTAAAACAAAAACTACAGAGATCAGAATTGGTTGTAGAGGGGTGGATAGAAAATTGAATCTGAAAGCTTTTAACCTAGTCAAATAAGAAGTTTAAAAATTAATTAATATCTACATAATAAAGGTTCAACACCTGGATTACGGCGGGGTTGTGACTTAAACAAAGGATGGAAATTCTCATCCCCATTCCTTGTGCTTTCATAAGGGAAGGGGAGAGGCCCAACGCGCAACTGCTTTTTTATTATTTTTAAATTTTCCTCAATAACTATGCGATATACATATAGTATAAAAATGATATGCATTTATTAATCAGGGACTGAGAACCGCTATATTTTTTCTTTTTTTTTTTCCATAGTGGAGCTTCTGGAATTTACTATAATGTTAGTTATTTTTGGTTTCGGTTTCCATCATTTTGGTTTCCTTTTCCATTACCTTTACTGGTTTTACCAAAAATTTTCAGTCAGTTTCCATTTCCTTTTCCACATTTAAGAAAAAATTTTTTCTGCATTTAAAATTTTCCAAAACCTATTCAAACATTGATATATCTATCGACGTTTTTTCGATATTTTCCCTAAATTATTGATATTCCCCCAAAAATGTCATTATTTTTACAAATTTTTTCTCACAGATCAAAAATTATTCAACTGAGAAATGGAAATAAAAACGATTCATCAATCAGTTTCCGTTACGTTTTCGTAGTCGGTCTCTTCAACTAATTAGTTAATTATTTCCATTAATTAGATTTCTGTTTTAGAATTTTAGTGTTTCAATTTATTTCAGTTTCCAGTGTAAACATATATAATTCGCGATTTCAAAAAATTTGTTTTCATCAATTTCCATTTCTCAATTTCTGATATTAACACAAAAATTGGAATACAGGGTAGTACACAAAGATTGAAATACAGGGTAGTACTCGAGGGTACCATAATCTGTACCATTTTCTGATTACTGAGAATCCAAAAATTAACATGGACATGACGTCGGTCAAGTAAATTAACATACAGAGATAAGGTTCCTGTCAGTATGTATCTGTTCACACTAAGTGCGTGATATCACAAACCATATCCCTGACCTGACGAGAGGGGAGGAGAAGGGTGACTTCCCCGGGCCCAGGATTTCTAGAAAGCCGATATTTAAAAAAAAAATGAAGAGAAATAACTAGATTTTTCATGAAATTCTACTGAAAAACCATAAAAAAATTTTTTTTTTCGCGAGTGGAATGAGTGAAACAGACTTTCCCAGTATTATAAAATCCCCAAAGATAAATCCTGTTACTACAACTGTACGTAAATACAATTTCAATTTTTTAGAGGGCCCATAAATTTTCTCTCCCTTCTGACATCTTCAAAAGACGAGAAAGACATAAGTAGTTTTTCATGGAAAACCTACTTAAAAATGGACACAGGCAATTTTAAATTTTTTAGAAGGCTCATAAATTTTTCCTCTAGGCCCGAATTTCTTCTCTACGACCCTGGATTACCCACAGGCGGCAAAAAAGTAATCTTTCATTCATTATTCATGATTCACGTTATGTTTCGTCGTGATTGAAAATTTAGTTGATAAATGTTCAACTGTACCTGTACCAATCAGTAGTTAATTCGAGCATGCAGGTGTTCCTTTTCTAATGAAATATTTAAATTACGTAACGACTATACAAACAACTGATTCAAAAATCTCCTATACATGTCAAACTCCAGTCTAATAAGACGAATATCATAGACACAGTTTCGGCCTGGTTGAAGGCTATCTTCCTAACAGAACATAAATATTGAGGTGTAGTGATCTACATATCTTGAAGAAATCCAAGGGATGAGGCGAGGATAATTCTAAACTATATCGACACGTTTTCTTAATAATTTACTTCAACCACCAACCTCGTGGTTAATATAATGTGAATTATGAAGACACAAGGTCAGTTCGACACTCGTGCCTCACTTGGGAAAATCTTACTCTAATATATTTTATTAATATGAGCGACAATTTTCTGGTTCGTGTGGTTAACGCAGTGATTCCATAAACAAAACATTATGTTCCTTGAACTGCTGTAACCTCAGTTTTAATTCGAACTAATGGTCAATATTCAATAATAAATGTTCAATTACTAAAATTTTACTTCCAACGGAGAATTTACAAGTAGATATTAAGACGAAAGTTGTACATAACAAATGCCAAAATTTCCTTACCCATTCTGTCGGCGGTCATCTGACGAAGCTTGCGTTTAACGAATGCCACAAGACGAAAACTGATCACCGATCAGCAAAATATTAGAGCTTTTTCAACACTTCACCCACCGCGCGCACATACATACACGAACGCACGATCATTTGCACGCAAAACGCACGAATATGATACAAAAAAAACCCGCATTACGACGACAAAAAATTCGAATTTCCACGCATTTCGAAGTGAAAAAAATGGAGCCTTTTCGAATGAACAATGAACATCGAACAAAACTGAAGTGAGAAAAAAAGAAGAAAAAAATCTATAAAATAAAATGATGAATACGAAAAATTCTTAACAACGTTTTCGACACTATTTTAGCTAAAACAGCTATCGCCTATGAGGGTGCTAAGAAATGGAAGAAAAAAAAACCACATTGAAGACAGGCAACAACACACACATGCACGACAATAATGGCCGACGACAAGCGAGGCACAGCGAGTAGCGACAGCGTTAGCGAGTGTACGAAACCGAAGAAGAAAGTGCGTTACCGCCTGATTCACCACCACGATCACAGATCACTGGAAAAACATTGAAACACACGGTTGGCACATTGTTCGAAAAAAAAGCACGCGCATCAGTGCAAAAGAGAGAAAGAGATGACGACAGGTTGAAACAAATAAAACGGAGTGAGAAAAAGAAACGAAAGCCACCACCCAAATGCTGGAAAATCAGTGTTGCCATTTTTCAAGTTTAAAATTTTAATCATCATTCTAGATGACTGAGTATGATAATAAACTGCATGAAGGAAAATCAACTTCGGTCCGGTCACAATAATATTATAGATTTTAATTTTTAAGGATTAATTGCGATCTTTCTTTTTCGACCTCGATTTTTTGGGTAGTGTTTGCTAGTTTATTTTATATCGTATAATGATACAATTTTCAGGAGCCGTTTTATCTAATCTTTCTCTACTATAATTCGCTATTTTTGATATGAGAAAACGTAGCGTCTACTCAAACACGTACACACATCGTGTGAAGAAGAGTGATTACTTTCAGAATGCGAATTGCGAACTTGTATTCGTCCACGATGATGGACGAAGTTAAATAATGGTCCTCATTTTCCACTTCTTCGCTCTCTTCTTTGATCAGATAAATGACCTTTTATTTCCAGTTAGGTATATATAATCAGTATCCGTGAAATTATGAAGGTAAATGCTAAATGGTAAGAAGTTGTGGTTGGCATCGGCCCGTCGGGCCTGTAGGGGGAAAATGGTCTTGTAGGTTCGAGTCCAAGAATGATGCTCAAGGCAACGTCTACATACCAAACAGCAAGCAGCGACAGCAACTTCAAACAGCTTGAACCCGTGTAAATTTGCTGTCAACATCAAACAGCACAACCAAAATATTTTGTTTCTGCTCCTTGCTGTTAGCTATGTAAGCGTAACCTAAGTATTAACAGTGGCTTCAGAATTACTTACCAAAGTTATATCTATATAGGTATCTTTATATTTAGGTATAATTGATAAGGAAAAAAATGTAAGAATTACCCAAGTATTGTTCTTTCATTCGGCTCTTGGAGACGGATTTAAAATTTTTGTGAATGAAGAGGGAGCCTCTTGATTGATAAATTTTGTTTGGAAAGCTTCGAAATTTTTCATTTTAGTCGACTCTGACACTCGCTTGCGTAGTCCTTTAAAGTCATAGGTGCCGGAGAAATTGCGGAAAAATATTTTTCTCCACAATTTTTTCCACATTCGAATTTTACCTTTTCTCTCCTTCCCCAATTTTTGAGTCCCTTAATTTTTGCCCATGCGTAGTTTTCGTTTTTTTTTCTTTTATTTTGTCTTCTTGATGTCATACAGCGTAGGTATTCACATAATTATTTAATCGCTACTCAATGTGTAATGAAATGAAGGTTATTATATAAGAATTTTCAACATTTGATATTACTTAGGTTGTCATGGATGCCGGGCACCCACAGGAACCCACGTGCGCACGCCTATGGACTATTATATGTAACTGTTATAAACGATTGAATGAGGGATATCTTTAAACATGAGAATTTTCTCATAATAAAAAAACTAGCTTTGTTAGACATCCCTAAATTTGTCTCAGTACCTTTATTCTTCCTAGATAAAGTGAAGAACTTATATTAGACAGTTTTATGTAGAAGAAGAGCGTGGAACTAGTTCCTATCTGAAAAGGTTCTTCAAAAATCTCATAGGGTTGAACGGAGTTCTTACTTCTAAATTTTTAACTGAAGTTGTTGGGAACTTAAAGCTTAGTTCCGCACTTTTGTGTCATGAAGATTGAAGAACTGAGATGATGGCTTTCTCTAAATTAAAAGTTTTTGATTTTTGCGAAAGAAAATGGAAGACATTATCTTTCTACTATAGATAGGTTTTTTGCTATAAAACTTCCCTAATAATGCCTTTTTTTTTCTTTTTTTTTTAAACGTGCGAAATAAAAGCCTCGTTTTTGCCAACAATTTTTTCAAGAAAAAAATTCAAATTATCGTAAATAATATTTCTATATTGAGATGCCTGACCTTTAATTTGAATTTTGTTAATTTTTATGTTTTCTCTCTTACCTCTCATCATATTCTTACTATGTCGTTCATCCCTCAGTCATTCATTAATTTCCATACATTTTTTTATTCATTTTATTTTATCTTACAACTGCTTTTAATTTAGTGATTTGTTGTGTTCTTCTCCTCACTTCATTGCATTTAGTTAAATGTACCTACTTGCTTTTGCATATCCATGCTTATCCTTGCTCCACATTTTGTATTGTTTTGTTTTATTTCTGCTTCCCTTGTAGTTTAAAATGGCTCAACTGTTTTTATTTGAACTTGCTGCTTTTATCTATAATTAATACTTGCTTGCAGCAGCCAATGAAATCGCTTTTTTTTTAAGGTATTTGGCTGTAAAATATATCGTACGATGTATGAAGCGATGTGGTTCAATGTGGTGGTGGTTCAGATTGTGATCAGGACTATTTTTTTGGTCGCCTACTTTGTTATTGTCGGGTTCTCAAATCATGCTGTGTAGGAGTCTTTGCTCTAAATGTGCTCTTTCTAAACTTGGTAATTCTCACAAAATTCTTATTTGTTTGCCTTCTAAAAATAGCAACATCTAATGAAATAACTAAATAATCGTGAATTGTATGTGTAAAATTTCTTTGTTCTCAAAGTTTCAAGTAAAATAACTGAGTTATGTTCAAAATTGTGATGCCATTATACACACCACTTTTTCACCCAGTTTAGGCACTGATTCACTAGTTTTTAATGTGTAGTTGAAAATTGTGTTTTTATTAATATCAATCTATCTACAGTGATCAGTGGGAATATTTTATCCTATCAAAATCAAAATTTAGTTTTCAATACCTTCACAAATCTCAAATCATGCGTGATATTACATTAGCAGCCAGGAGGAGCATTTTGAGCAGTTGCTTAAATTTATTGTTTTTGGCAAGTTTTTCAACTCTTGCTGTCAGCAGCTGATTGATCATCTATCAGTAGAGCTTCTTCAGTGGAATCAATTTTGGATTATAACTGTACCATATCCATAGAAGATCGCATTGTTTCAAGGCTGTTGCTAGGTCTATAAACTGTAATACAGTAATATAAACTTCATTTTTATCCTTTTTGTTCTGTTCTGTTCATTTGCTTAGGAATCCGAAATAAATATAGGTAAATGGTGGGAGAGGGTGGTTGGATTTTCTGATTCATTTGGTGTTTTATTGGTTGTGGTGCTTCCCCTTTTCCCTCCTAAAAATGTCTTTCCCATACTTGGACATGCAGGTATCTATACCTTTTTACTTTTGCCTTTCTGTTGGTTTGTTTTGTTTTGTTGTGTGACTTTTTTGGATGTCACATTATTATTTCTTTTCTCCCTTTGAAATATTGAAATCTCCCTATGAGTACCTACAATAATTGCTTCCAACTTGCCACAATTACATGTCTGAAGACCTGTTTTTTGAAAAAGCTATAGTGTATTTTTTTAAATTTTGCCTAAAAAAATATAATAAAATTGAATAATTCTACCATAAAACCAACAGTTCAATCTACATTTTTTACTTCACGTTGAACTAGGGCCATAGAGGGGAAATTGGAGGCCTGGGAAGAAAAAAATTTATGGATTCTCCACAAAAATTTTAAATTTTATTAGTGTCCTATGCAGTATTTGGGATTTACCTGAGGAAGGGATTTCACAATAGGTATTTGAAATGCCAATTTTGATCATTCTGCGAGTGAAATAAATTTTTAGGCCTTTTTCAGAAATATTCTATAAAAATTTACTTATTTATCTTTTTTTTTTTTTTTTGAAAATTTCAGGACTGTAAAAAACCCAGATCTGGGGGAAATCCCCATTTCACATATTTTTCAGAAATTCAAAAAATTCGGTGAAAAGTTCTTTTGACTTGGGTCCTCAATGTTTTAATTTCCTGATTACAAGGAAAAATACTTGATAGCAAATCTTAAAATTTACATTAAGCTGAAAAAGTAGTAGATGGCCAACCTGATGACTGAAGCTTCATATATTTATTGAAAATTCGATTAAAATATTACATGGATGTGTAATTTTGAGAAAATTTTAAAAACTCATTTACAATAACTCAGATACTCCTTCCTGTTTTTGATGGAAAATGTCTTTCAAAGATGGGTATCTCATAAAAAAAATGTAACAAAAAATATGTGATAGAAAAAACGTAACAGAAATAATGTAACAACCAAAATTATGACATCATCAATTCCTCCAGAAGTAGATGACGGAAAAGGTCGTTAAAAAAGGGTACTTCATAAAATAAAATGTGTTGGGATACGATTCCCTCACTACCTCACGAACACGGGACATCACTATGACTAACACTGTATGTAACATTCTATTACCTTATTCGTTTTACATGTGGCGACACTGATCGCCAATATAATATTCGTTCCGCCACTGCTCGACGGAGAATGTTCTCCACTCGTCAGTCGTTGTACTAACGTTGGTGTTATTAAACATTTTTCCAAGATGGAAGTTCGTACTTATTTTTCTGGGTAAAGTAACTAAACCTCACCTCAACATGGTAGCCAGAGCTGCGTACCAGTGAAAATAAGTGCGTGAATCGAAATATGTTCGTGTTAATCATGTAATTTGTCAAAAGTAAAAAGTTTATGTGTCACGCAAAAGTGAAAAATTTAGTATTGTGTAATACCTCCACGCAAAGTGGAAGGATAATTAAAAGTTCGTGAACGCAAAGTTCGGTTCCAGTGATTAAAGGAATTATCCTGGAAAAGTTGAAAAAGTCGAAAATTAAATGAATCAAAGGTAAAAGGTAAAGTTGATGAAAACTTCAGTGAAATCTTGGGCGCCTGTGAAAACGTCAAAGTCAAAAGTCTGGAGAAAACAAGTCAGATTCGAGAGAATTCTATGGTTCGGTAGACCAGCACACACAGTGAAAAACGGTTGGCAGTTGTTTGTGCTGTGTTCTGGAGATTGAAACAGCGGAGATCGAAGATTGCTGAGTGAAAATCGTCGAAAATTGGTGTCATCTGGCTGAGCAAGCAGAAGGAAGACTTCGAAAAAACACGAAAAAGAAGCAGAAATTTAAGATAAGTAGAAAAAATTTAAGTTAATTTGAATGTTTTTCGTGTGATTTGGCCCAAAATTAACGTAAAAATTTAATATTACAAAGAAATTGATATAACATTTTAGTATATTTCAGGAAAATTCTCAACCAGAAAATTAAACAAAGTCGAAACTTGAAAGGTGGTTTTGATAGCCTTCATATTTTATCTAGTTGGTTGAGAATTGAATGAAAGAGGAAATCTTTGTTGGATGAGAATTATCGAATCCAACAAAAGAAAACTCATTCTCGAACACTGACACAAGTGACAGATTTTTTCATGTTCATATTGAATAATAGATCGATAAGTAGTTCTCTTTCAGTAATCACTATCTCACATTTGTTGAATATTTTTGCATGGAATATTAATTTGAACTTTTATATGTTGAATAGAATGATCGACGATATGATATAAGATTTGGAAATTCATTTGACTTGACTTTGGAAATTTTTTTTGACAAATCGAAATCACAGTAATTTGACAGCTCAAGAAGCAGTAACAACGGCGGAGAGATCACCTCATCGTCGGCAGCACATATAGTAAGAATTAATTTAGAATATTGACCAATTTATGATAATTATAATATAATATTTTGTAACTTGCATTCCCAATCGAGCGGCTGAGACCGTGTTTTGCATTATCGTGCGGTTAAGACCGTGTTACCCTTTAAACTTAAGTTCTCGTGTTTCTGAGGTAGGGCATAAACTCCCAAATTCCCGAATATAATAATAAAATGTCGAGATTCGACACGAAAAAAGTATTTGATGGGAGAAACTACGATGCCTGGAGGACCATGATGGTGTCAACATTGTATGCAGAGGGATTGTACCCAGTAATGCATGATGTTGAAACCGAAGTGCTGTTTCTGGGGTTGGAATTGAACAGTTTTTTAAACCCGGAGTCTGGAAATGCCAGCCCGGCAAATAGGATGGCATATTTCCGTAACCAAAGGAAAGGCAAGGCATTGATTTATCAAGGATTAAATAATGAGCTGATAGAAAGGGTAAAAGACTTAAAAACTATAAATCAAATTCTAAAGGTCTTAGATGAAAGGTATAAAAGCTGTACGCAAGTTACGTATATAAATGCGAAGCAGGCCTTTCAGAGGTTAAAATTTAGTAGTGAAGGCAACATGAGAAGCTATCTGGATGTGTTTTCTCGGGCGGCCCAGAAAATAAGGGACTGCGGGAAATGTTTAGACAAACAGGAGGAGATAGAACAACTCCTGATATCTTTAAATATGGATTACAACATGACAAGGCTTGAATTTAATACATTGAGCCAAGATCAAAAAACAATAGAGACTCTTCATGCAATGTTGATCGAAAGATCAGACAGGTTGTACGACGAGAAAAAGTCGAAATATAATAATAATAGATATCGTAATTTTAATTATAATAATAGAAATCAAAGATTCCAATTTGGAGGAAACTATAATAGATACAATAACACAAATAGGAATCAAAATTATAATCAAAATGTAGATCAGGGGAAAATGACATATAATAATAGTAATCAAAAGTCAGAAATGCCTCATAATAATAATAATAATTATGATAATAGAAAATATAATAACAACTAAAACCAAAATAATTTGCCTAATCAGAACGAAGTAGTATGTTTTAAGTGCCATGGAAAAGGGCACATAGCTAAGGTATGTCCGTCAAACAAAGAGGGCATAAAACCCCAAGAAAAATTAGATGGTCCTGCACAGAATACAAGATACGGACGAAATAATCAGAATAATAGTAATAATAAAAATAAAAAAGAACATGACGTGCAATGGTCAATGATGATCAGATATAGGGACCAAGAACCTAATAACAACACTAATAATAAATTAATAAACCTTATAACATCGAATGACACAAAACAGGAGTCAGCTTCCGATTATGTTCCTCTCACTAAGAGAATAATGTTAGATGGTGGAGCTGTGGCTCATGTAATCTCTGATATATCGAAATTATCTAATCCTATAATGCTGGAAAAGCCGATCGAGCTAGAATGTGCCATCCAAGACACCTTACTGATTGCCACCCACATAGGAACAATGTTTATCAGGGTGGAAAATTCAGAGAGAAACCAGACCGTTATAAGATTAAAAAACGTTCATTACGTACCATCACTTAACGTAGACCTAATGTCAGGCATTAAAATAACAGACAATAGGGCGCTGGGGATAGACCAGAATTTTTCTGCAGCGCACATATACGTCCGCGGGACGAACGAAGTTATATTTTCAGCCCCAAAAATCAGGGGGGTATACATGGTTAAGTACGAGATCGTACCGGAATCAATGGTCAATATTATAGATAGGGAGGATGATTTAAATAAAATATGTCCTTATAATAATAAATCGAATAAACTGGCATGTATGCCTAATATAAATTCCCAAGATGAATGGATGGAATATGAGATAGAGGAAGAAATTATTGAGGAGAGTCAGAATGGAGTGGAAGAGAATATAGAGAACACAAATAATAATACACAAAATAATATAAATAATAGTAACTTAAATAATAATGACATAATAAATGTCAGTGACGAATATAGTAATAATGAATCACAGAATAACGAGATGGATGAAGGTGGTATAGGACCGAATGAGGATGTAGGCGTGAATAATAATGATATAATAAATAATAATAATATAATAGATAATAATCAAGAAGTAAGCCAGGATATAGAAAGGCCAAAAATAGATAAAAAAATGATATGGCATAGGAGATTGGGACATTTGTCTGGTAAAAACTTAAAGTTATTAACAAAAGTCTCAAGAGGCATTCCGAATGGAATCACATTCCGAGATGCCAAGTTTAGTTTGTGTGAGGTATGCGTTAAGGCCAATTCAAAAAGGTTAGGGCATAACGGCACTAGAACCAGACCTGAAAGGAAGCTAGAACTCGTTTCATCGGACACAATGGGCCCCTTCTCACCAGGAATATATGGTGAAAAGTACGTGTTAATATTTGTGGACCACGCTACGAAATATACCTTCGTCTCCACCATCGAGAAAAAGTCAATGGTGTGTGAAGAATTTAAAAAACTTTATACGAAACTAAAGTCAAAATTTCCTGATCAACCCATTGCCACTTTAAGATGTGACAATGCGAAAGAATATTTAGATACACATATGAAGACATTTTGTGAGGAAAACGGTGTAAGCCTTGAGCCGGTCGTTCCATATTTGCCGGAGTTGAATGCGATGGCCAAAAGGCAAAATCAAACAATCATGGCTAGAACTAGAGCTATGCTGTTTGATTCTGATTTGGACTTCAAATTTTGGTCATTGGCTGTCCTGACGGCGGTATATGTCATAAATAGGAGCCCAACTAGGGCAAACAAAGATAGTAAAACCCCGTTTGAAATGTTTTATGGCATAAAGCCAGATTTATCAAATATGAGAGTTTTTGGGTCTCTCGCCTATAGACATATTCCTATGGAAGTACGCCAACAACAAGTCACAAGAAATAAAAAAAAGAAAACAAATAGCGAACATCCAAAACTCACACAACGAGCCGAAAAGGGAGTGTTCGTAGGTTACACAAATAGTGGGTACTGTATAAGGGACCCATTAATAGACAAATCGCATGTCACTTGCGACGTCAGGTTCGATGAAGCGAGAAATATAACACAAATAGATAATACAAATAATAATAAAGAAATAATACAGGCAAATAATAATATAATAGAAACGCCTGTAATATTAAACTTATTTAAATCAAGATATAAAAACTATATTGAGGATCACATCCCTCAAAAATGGGATGATGTAGATAATAATCCTTTTAACAAAGAAAGGCAGCAAGCAATTGACGACGAGCTTAGGTCTTTATCTGATATGGGCGTGTGGGAGGTCGTTCCCAAAGAAAGAAATGTGAGGTTAGTGGATACGAAGTGGTGTTTTACCACGAAACCAAACAGCCAGGGCATTCATATACCAAAAGCCAGATTGGTTGCGAGAGGTTTTAAAGATCCAACTCACTATTCTTTAACAGAAACGTATGCCCCGGTGGTCCAATACTGGTTAATAAGGTGGATACTGTCTATAACAAACAAATATAATTTAAATATAACACAGTTTGATATAAAAACTGCGTTTTTGAATTCACAAATAAAATATCCTATATATATATCAAACCCTAAGGGATGCCAACTGGGTGAAAGTAATTGCCTGAGACTAATGAAGTCCATATATGGACTGAAGACGTCTTCGGAAAGTTGGAATGACCTGTTGAATTCAACTATAATTCAAGCTGGATTCACACAATCAAAAATAGATAGATGTCTATATATTAAAAAAGACAATAGTGGTGCTATGGCATTTCTGATAGTCTATGTGGATGACATGTTGTTGGCTAGTAACCATAACAAGTGGACACAAGACTTGGTAAATGCATTTAACAATAATTTTACACTAAAAATAGAAGATAATCCAAGTTTTTTTGTAGGATTCGAAATAAATAGGGATACTTCAAAGAAACAAATCATATTAACACAAAATAGATATATAGATAAGATTCTGCGAAAATTTGGTATGACAGAATGTAATCCGTCTTCCACACCTATCAAGACCGGATTAAAAATAAATAAGCCGAAAAACGGATTGGATGACACCAAATATAGGGCTATGATTGCGAATTTGCTATATGTGGCAAGACTGACCCGCCCGGATATTGCCTTCGCCGTCAATTACTTGTCGCGGTTTCAGGCATCCTCAAACCCTGAAATAAAAAATTATGTTCGTTGTATCATTAGATACCTCAAAACCACAAGAGATTTCTCTCTGGTCTTCCACTCTGACCAAACCAATATAAAAGCTTTTGTCGATGTGTCGTATGCACCCGACGTAGACAACTCACCCATAGATATGAATAATCTGGAGAAAGGGTGCTCCACAACTGGCTACATGATTTTCGTTAACGGAGACTTGTTAAATTGGGCCGTTCACCGGCAAAACACGGTTGCAACGTCGTCAACTGCAGCCGAACTAATTGCGTTGAATGACGCACTAGACGATGTATATGTGATCTGGAGACTCACTGAGAGCGTTTTCTCTGTAACCGACCCAGTGCAAGTCTATGAGGACAACATATCAGCGTCCAGAATTGCATCTGGGGGAGGCCAGAAACGCTCCAGGTCCCTAGCGATCAAGTGTTATGCAGTTTTGGAAGCTTTCCAGAATAAATTAATAAAGTTCAATGATATTAGGTCGCCTGATCAAGTTGCTGACATACTTACGAAAGCACTTGATCATAAAACCTTCCAAAATATCGTTATGAGAATACTCCGGACAAGTCAACTTTTCGGCCAATAGTCTTAATTGACGCAACCTGCAAAATTTTTGATATTTGGTTTTGGACTGCGGATGGGCGTCGGTCTTTTAGCGCCTATCGTAAACCGAGCGGTCCATATGTCGTCTCACAATTCACATCATCTTTTTCAATAGGTTCCTCGTCGCTGCTCTGCCTCTCTTACTGGCATCAGCATTCCCTAAGATATACAATTGATTCCCCCAATAGAATACTTACACAATATAGACCCACACGACCAATTATAGGGACATATATATAATAATATTATTTCTCCACAGCTGACGATGAGGAGATATTGATCTCTCCGACCTGCATTTTGTTTATATATTTTATTAAACTAAAATCACACTATACTTATAAGACGTGACATAACAACATAGAGTAAAATGTATACCTAATGTTGATAATTACACAATATATTTAAGATAAAACACAAATACATACTTCCACACAAATTAATTATATATTATAACACTAGTCAACGACACATTTATCTATATTTATTTTTACCATTTTTATATATATATAGCAATTGTATATGACATCTACGTGTAATAATTTTGACTGCTATTGCTTATTTTTAAATTTTTTTTATATTTTTTTTAAATACATACAATGTGTGACGAATTTTTTTAACTTATATGTTCGTTCGTCCGTTTTGAATCGCAGGGGGGTGTTGGGATACGATTCCCTCACTACCTCACGAACACGGGACATCACTATGACTAACACTGTATGTAACATTCTATTACCTTATTTGTTTTACATGTGGCGACACTGATCGCCAATATAATATTCGTTCCGCCACTGCTCGACGGAGAATGTTCTCCGCTCGTCAGTCGTACTAACGTTGGTGTTATTAAACATTTTTCCAAGATGGAAGTTTGTACTTATTTTTCTGGGTAAAGTAACTAAACCTCACCTCAACAAAATGTAACAGAAGAAATGTGACAGAGAAAATGTGCCAGACAAAATTATGACATCATCATCCATTCCAGCCGCTAAAATTTTCAGTGCCAAAATTTTTTCACAATCAGTCCAAAATTATGACCGTCATACCTTCCACCTGCTAACAGAATTATGACGTCGTCAATCCCTCCTGCTGCTAAACTTTTCAAGTCCAAAATTATGACGTCATCAGCTCATTCTCCTACCAAGGTTTCTAAGTTTAAAATTATGACGTCATTAACCCTTTCAGCTGATAAAATATCCAAGTCCAAAATTATGATCAGTGTATAATATTTTTCCTGACGAGCCTCGCAATATCTTCAGACGGCCCTCTAAATAATTAGACAAATAAATAAATAAGTAAAATGAATGAATAGATATGTACCTACCTACATGGTGATGGGCATTATCGCAAGGGCACCTGAAAGGGCTTATTACATCATAATTTTGGACTTGAAAATTTCAGGGTATTGTCAGCGGTTAAAGCAAGATTGTAAGAGGAAATTCAGGCCTGGGGAGAAAAAATTTATTGAAAAATTGAAAATTGTATTTATGTGCAGGGGTAGTAACAAGAATTTATCTTTGGAAAAGGTTTTATAATACAGAAAAAGCTTATTTCAGAGACGGAGCGACAGAAAAAATTTTTTTAACCCCTACAACACTGAAAATCATGTGTCTGTAAATCGCCGCATATGCAAAGTGATGTTTTAATAGCCGCTTTTTCTTGCGCTGTTAGCTGCGTAAGAGTTTTATGAATGGTTCAAATTTAAAAGTTCCCTTTCATTAAGACAGGATCGATTAGAAAATGTTCTAATATTTTGAATGTACCATCAATAACGATTATTTATTATATTAATTAATTTTTTTATTGGGGTAGGATATTTTGTACATTTAGAACGAAAATATTTAGGTTTAATGCAGTTTCGTTTAGGGCCAAGTAAAATTTTATTTAAAGGGTATTTACAATTTATGATAGATTTATTGAAATTACTAAATAAATTTATACTAAATTTATTTAATTATTCACTCGTACGTCTTAAACATCGCGGATCGTTATGGTGAGTAATGAGCTTCAAGTTCGATTATTAAAGTAGGAAATAATGTTTTTCATGGGTTACCGCAGAATATAAGATTGTTCATTATAATTTTCGCAGACTATGAGCAGCGCATGAATTTTGAAAACATAAATTTACCAAAAAGGTAATTTTTATACATCCCTCCAACAAAAAGGCAGAACCTTTTTTCAAATTTTATAAGTTATTTTGGGAAATTCATTAAATATTTTAACGAATGATAATAACAAATTCAATGGAAATTTGCGGACTACATAAATTAATAATATTCTTAGAGCGTAAAATATAGACGCTAAGAGGATTAATCATAAGAATTTAACGAGTTACAAAATATTTTTGGGCGGAATGCTTTGTTAATTCGTCGATATTACAGATAGATGTTTCAAAATTGAATATCAACAGCAGACGTACCAATTAAAGTTATTGTTTTACAGGATTTTCTTATTTACTGACAAAGTAGCACGATGTCTGAATACAATATAAATATAATTTACAAAATAAAGACGGTATTATGACAAAGAACACAACATTTATTTATTCAATTCAAAAGACGTAGGTACAAAAAACAAAACATAGAAAGTATAAATTGACATAATTAACATTTAGGACTACAACTGAGCGAATCAAATTTTTTTCTTAATTTTCAACAAGCGTATACTAATATCATCATGAATGAAATAATGTCGAAGAATGAAATTCAAAGTCGAAGAGTAAAGCGAAATAGGTATACAAAAATTATTAGAAGATATTCACGCGTTATAATGATTATTTCTCGATAACTCGAATAGCAACGGTTCAAAGTATAGCCGCTGTTTGGTGTAGACAAGTAACTGCAGTTTAGTACGAACGTCATTCAGATGCTGTTGGAATTGCTCGAATACGGCCTTAACTGTTTTGAAATTCGTATGATACAGAAAATTAACTTGCACATTTCGATGCCAGGTGCCAGCATGCAGAGCGGCATGGTACTGCAGCACAGACGACAACAGATTCAACACGGATTCACGACATGTTTCCGACATATCACATAAAAAGCATCTGAAAATGAATAAATAGCAAATAATCTCAACATACGAGTAATATTAGAGAAACAATAAAATAGAGGGGCGATGCTTTGGAGTTGAAAAATTATCTCGTATTCTGAGCAAATGAGCGACCGAGTGAATGAGTTCATGTCGGGTTTGAAAGAAAATTCAGAAAATTTCATCAGGATTCACATTTTTGACTCTTGCTTCGATAGCTTAATTTATGACAATTTAAGAATTTTTATTTTTGTTTTTTCTACATTTCACTAAAATTGATCCAAGAGCTACTCATTAAAAGCGATGGTACCCTACGCTGTGACTTCAGTTTCCAATCCACTTCGTACCTTTGTAAAATTTTGTTAACGTATTTCAAGTGTGATATGTACAATCCGTCCAATGTTATCTCCGAACCCCCGATGTACTCGACTAATTCGTTCCAGCATCTCTGGATGCCTTCTCTCATGACGAATTCGTGCAAAATTCGAACAACATGGGTCATGGCATGCCGATAAAGCTGAATCTGCAAAATTTAACAAGATGAAAAATGTATTATTGCGTTAAGTATATATATTTATATTAAAATAACGAAGCAGGAAGTAAAACGATCTACCTGAGTGTACTGCAAGCTTTTGCCACGTTTTAAATTTTTTAACCCTTTGAAATCGTCTTTTAACGTCCACAAAGCACGTTGAATCTGCATCAGAAATTTGAATATTCGCGAATACTTTTTGATAATCGGCTCTGTTATGAGAACGTTAACCGGCCATTTGACAGAATAGTTTAACGAGACGCATTTTAACGCCTGTAAAAAAATATAATAAAATACTGTGAATAAACTGCACAGCGTACTCTCTGCAAGTCTACACCATTAATAATAAGTAATTATCAATAAAAGATGTACGGGGAGGAGGGAATAAAAAGTTGACGACAAAAACGACAAAAGTTTGCAAATTATGAGAAAAAGAAAACGAAATTGTAGGACAAGAATGTCTTCAGTTATGAACTTGTATTTTTTCTTTCAAGTTCACAAAAATCATGCAGAATTTTCATTCTGAATACCAATTTAAAAATAAGTACCGAATCAAGATCAAGCGATTTGGCATCGAGAAAAGAGAAATATTCAGTTTTGAAAATTAAGATTTTTTAACGAAAGAATGCAAGGTTTTGTTTTTTTGAATTTTGTCAGAAATAAACGTCGGATTTTGGATTCAAATTTACAATTAATCGTATTTTACTTGATACAAATTACGATTAGCGACCAAACCTCATATTGCAGAAAATGGAGGTTTTAAAAATGCGTTTGAGAAGCTCAGGAGCCAAGGGATGTATGTGACCAAGTTCACTTAAGGAAAATATTAAGGGCAAAGTGTATGTTTTCTGTAGAATTAAAAAGCTGCTATTTTTATTTTATTGATGCATTATGGCACAGGTGGAATGAGACACTTTTATTTCTTTAACTGCTAACAGTTGAATGGTTCATGTAATTCTACTTTCAATTACAGTAGAAATCACTACAATGAATACCGGCTACAGCAAACGGCTGGTTACAACACTTAAAATGCCTGGTCTCGGCAGAACTCCATTATTTATATGTTAAGGAAAATCGGCTAAGACAAATTTGGTTACTACAAACTACTGGCTACTACAAACAGATTTTAAAGCCAAGAAACCAGCTATAACATATTTATTCACCTATGCTTTCTTAATTTCTTTCATATAACAAGCCATTTTGTCCATCCGATCCCAATGTTCTTTCAGTGGTCACTTTTGTGCTTCTATATATTACCATGTGTGATTAATTAAAACGCACATAATTGCATTTTAATGAATAGTGAGAGTAAAAATTCATGTCCTTATTTGTATTGTTCATGATTTGTACTAATCGATTCGCAACTACCATTATTTTATAGGCCAACATACCCATTACAATCCGGTTACTGCAATCTGTTTGTTGTAGCCAGTGCTATGAAAAACTCAGGCTACAACAAACAAATTTCACAGTTCCTTGGAATTCTTTGTAACCAATTTCTACCCTATCTTGATTTATTTCATTTCGTCAAACGCTTCCTGCGGCTTCAAAATCTCCAATTAGAGCTACAAAGATTCGACTTAAAACAATTAGATTCAAGTTTGGGACCTTCTGTAGGAGGGAAATTATCGAGGTCTTTTAAAAAAAAATTATATTTAGTTATTCTAGAAATTAAGACATTTTCCGAAAGTAATTTCGATTATTAAGACGAATTAGGCTCGCTAATTTTTCCAAGAATATCACCTCCAGGCAACAAGAAAGAGAAATACTGCCATGACGGATTTGATGTTAGATACATTTCTTTTTTTCTTACACTCCATAAAAATTAGTTCCAAATAAGTTCTGATTATCATTATGTCAAACCTTCATTAACAAATGTCAGATAAATGGCTTAAAAGATTCTAGCAGACATAATACCCCTATATATGGAGTAGGGGAAAATTTGAATGCGATTTTTAGAAACATTCTAATTAGAAGATTTTTGTCATTAATCCTTGAATTTTCGACCACATTTTACAATTTTAGTAGCTGAAGTCCGTAAAGCATACGACTCACTTTGATGTCTTGCAAATCGAAGGCCTGCGGTATGACGTCGTCGATGACGAAAAACAGTTTACGCTCGAAGCGAATAGACTCGCGCGAATTGCCAGCGAGCAACGCCTGTTGCAGCAGACAGCTGAGCGTGTAGTTGTTCAGCAACAAGTACGGCGTCTTCACCTTCTCCGCCATTTTGAACATGGTGTTCGTCAGCAGAATGCAGAATTCGGATTTACGCAGAAACAGGTAATTGCGTAACGTTGTCAAGTGCTCGAGGTAGCCCTCTTCCTCGATGAACACGCGTAAAATGGCGTCATTTACGATTTTTGACTGCACCTGTAACGGAATAGCGATGCTCTGCGACAAATAGTACAGCAACGACGTTCGATCGACGTCGTGCACCGACCTAGCAGCGGCTCGCAGACAGGCAGCAGTGTCCGAGTCACGTTGTACGAACGCCGCCGGACCGTAGGAGACGTATTTTTTCATATTCAGAACATCGTTCACGTTGGCTTGAGGAACTGGTTCGTGGTGACTCCGCTTAATCGAGTCACTTGATGGTGACAGTGCGTCTTGTACAACATTTTCGACAATAGTAACTTGATCCTCAGATTCCTGATCTTCGCTGACCGTTTCTAGTTCCTCAGCAATTTCTTCGTCTGTATTAAACGTATCGTTCGCTGCCGAAGCTGAAGAGGCTGTTTTAAGCGGTGATGTACAGTCGTCGATTCCTAATAAAAAAATAAGAGAAAAAAAATCTATCATCCAGAAATCTGATCACAGAAACGATTCGCACCATTAATTTTTGGGAAAAGTTTTACTTGAATATATGCTATTCAAAAGCAATATTGAATAAGAAATTTAATTTTCATAAATCATACTTTTAAATTAGATGTTTTGGCTGCACTAGTTAGCTTCAATTATTTTGTTGATGGATGGGATTCAATGAAAAAACTCATTCAGATTAGACACCGCAAAAGATACGTAGAAAAAAATATTAAATTAAAAATGCGACGAATGAAATAAAGTGTCACCATTTTAAGCGACCAAGGAGTCAAAAAAAGGTCAAACGGAAAATACGATTACAAAACATTTCTCGAACGAATCCTATCAGGACATCACATCGAAAATGGGATGAATTTGGCTACATTTTCTTATTCTGAAATGCAGGGGGACCAAGGATGGGTTCACTGAAATTTCATTTTACTTGTAATAATTACAGGAAACATAGCAGTTAGTGGAAGAATCTTATTTTTGAATGGTTTTTTGGTTAACTGCAGAGAGGCAAACAAATTTTCTTTATTGCCAAAGAAAAAATGTAAGTTTAAAAACATTCATAAAATTTCTTAAACACATGAGCGAAGAATTTTCGGTTAATAATTTCATTTTTTCAAAACTGTAATTGGTACTTAATTTTCTGGGCTGCATTATTGGTGTATTGAGGTCAAATCAAATACAGTGTAACTTCTCGATTAAACGAACTTCTCTGTGTAACGAATTTCTTTACGGAATCACACTGCTACTCGTATTCAGCAAAATAAAAATTATATTTAACGAAGTAATACAGATTTTAGTGAAGTATAGCTATTTACGCTACCCCAAAAACAATGCAACATTCAAGTTTTATGTTCTACACAAGTTTGGTTAAAAATGAGTTCCCAGTTCAACTTTACGTTTTTAGTTTTTTTCAAGTTCTACAATACGAATACCTCATTCTTTGAAAAACTGATGTTTCTAAATGGAGCTATTGAAAGATTGTTTGTAACAAGGGCGGCACGTACTCTTGGAAACGATTTTTTTCATCCACTTTTTCTAGAAAAATATGTTAAAAGTAAAATAAAAAGTATTATTTATTGCCATCATAAAATAAAGGGAAACTTGATAAAATTAACCTTTTAGTAGAACTTGTTCAATAAATTTTCTGAATTTTTTCACTCTCAAAGAATCGGTTCTCGAGCTGTTTTTCCGTCAGTTCAAGGTCACGCTCACATAGGTAACCAACTTCTGTTCAGCTTAAATTGAACGAATTACAGAAACAATGTCCTCAAATAAAAGCATTCCACTGCAATTCGTGCATTTCGTTAATTGTCGATTAATTATACCGTTTACCTTTTTCCAAAGATGGACCACTATGTGAAGGAGAAATCGGCACGGTTTCCAATGGCAAATGATGGTTGGCAACCATAAGATTGTGCTGGTCAAGTTGGCACTCGTTCGGATTATTTGCAACTTTCGCACTCAACTTCGCCGCCACACGTTTATCATGACTGACGCAGTCCAACAGTCGCAAATGATATTCGCTCGACATGACTTTCAGTTTATTCCTCTCGCAGTCGCTGAGTTCTCGCGGTGGGTTGACGGCTGCTGAATTGACATCTGGT
Organism: Ericerus pela; assembly: GCA_011428145.1. Lineage (NCBI taxonomy): Eukaryota > Metazoa > Arthropoda > Insecta > Hemiptera > Coccidae > Ericerus > Ericerus pela. The sequence goes on from WOFM01000612.1 coordinate 492,773, forward strand.
GGCGTCATCTTTTGCGTGTTCAGTCTTTGATGGTACTCACTGGACATTACCTTTAGTTTATTTTGATCACGAGCATTAAGGGGCGTTGACGCAGGATTCTTTTCGCAAGTGACATCAACATCGCCCAACAAATTCAGATAATCACTGGACATGTATTTCAACTGACTCAGCTGTCGAGACGTCAGCTGAGACGAGTCTGTTTTCGTCTCAAGGCAAACTTCGTCGGTGATATTTAACATGTTTTGTTGGTCACTGTACACAGATCGAAGTCGATTACGTTGTAAATCGCTCAACTGTGCAGGAGTTGTAACGGGATCTGAAAAAGTGGAGCGCATCAGACTCGACGACTCTATGTTTTTCTCAAGGCCCACTTGATCGGTGACATTTAACAGGTTTTGTTGATCACTATACACAGATCGAAGTTGATTACGTTGTAAATCGCTCAATTGTGCTGCAGTTGTAACGGGATCTAAAAAAGTAGAGCGAATCAGACTCGGTGAGTCTGTGTTTTTCTCAAGGTCTACTTGATCGGTTACGTTTAACAGGTTTTGTTGATCGCTGTACTCCGATCGTAGTCGATTACGTTGTAAATCGCTCAATTGCGTAGGGGATGTAACGGAGTCCAGAAGAGTGGAGCGCATCAGACTCGGTGCGTCGCCACAGGCATTTGGCATTTGCGAGAACGTAGTAGTTTCAGCAACGGGCAAAGCAAAATCACCACCACCACTGATGTTGAACGCCATCGATTTTTCGGATCGATTTAAATCTTTGGTCGCAGGAGTAGAGGTTTTTATTTCGCGACCTATTTCTGATCCGCCCTTGTAGTCACTGAATTGAGAAGGTGAGTCGACTTCAAAAATGTGAGTTGGTGTGTTTTCTCCTTTCTCTATTAACTCAATTGGTTTCAGCGACCGGCCGATGATTTTGGGCGATCTTCTAGGTGTCTTTTTGGGGGAGGTCGAGCTGGTGTTGAGATGCTCATAGAATTCCACAAGTCTCTTCCTGCAAAGACAAAGGCACAAACAATAATTTTCCGTAAGGCTAATCAAGAAAGAAAAATATTAAACCCAGCACCTTTGAAATATTATATGCACCGACGTAAATTGTTACAAACATTAAAAATGGGTAGCGAAAAACTATTCTTTAAGCCACAAAAGAAGTCTACAGATAAGAAAAATACAAAATTTGAGAGCACTCATTTAGTTTTCAGGGAGCCGAAAAACAATCTTAAAATGTTAATACAAAATTTGAACTTTATTATTCTGAGAAGAATCTGCTGATCAAAAATAATAAATTTAAAAAAAAGTATCCCTAAAATTTTTGAATAAAAATTCTAAAATCATATAAGACTTGTCAAAATTTTTCATTGCTCTTTAGGCGTAAAGGCTATAGTTAATTAATGATTTCCCGTTCTCGTTGGATGTGAAGTACCAATGACGAATACAGTTACGGTTCAGTTTATTCTCCAATTACTAAAAAGCTATAGACTGTCGCATCTTGCACAATTTGTTATGGGAATACATATATAAAAATTTTTACGTTTTTAACTTTGGATTTTCTTCCTGCGAGTCAACAGTTGAGGCTTTTTCATCTTTGTTCACGGGTTCCACTTCGCTTTCCACTTCAATAATTTCAACACACGTCTCCACTTCAGATGATTTTGATTCAGATGTTTTTTCGGCAGTTTCTGTTTTTTTTTTGAAACTATTTTCTTCACATAAAGACATGTCTGGTTTTAAGCGACCTGAAAAAAAAATTGGGGTTCATAGTAGGTAGAAAAAATAAGCTCTGGTTTTTCAGGCAGTTCATAAAAAATTAGAATATATTTCACAAAACCATGTAACTGTTCAAAGAAAAAAAATCAACGATTCAGTATATAAATGAAAAAAAAAACGTAAAATAAGGGCAAAAGGGGAAAAAAAGTAAAATAGACATAATATTTGCAGGAAACACTGAATCCAAATAATGCCAAGACAGAAAAAACTAACGATGGTATCGGAAAACTACCTAAATTGCACCAAAATATATGTACCGGCAGAAAATTTAACTGTTTAGGCCATTGGAAATATTAGATAAGAATTGGTAAGAATTACAATTTAATTTTAAGTCTATTTCATAACGATGCAAAAAATGGTTAGTAGCTAACAGTTACAATATTCTTATTGAGCATCACTAATAACGGTTTTTTAAATGGACTAGCAAATTTTATTTCCGGAGATAGTAACAAATGATGCATTGTTAGATGAACTGGTCTGAAACGTTGTAGATGATATTGTATTCGGTCTAAGAATTTATCAGGAAAAAAAAAATTCATACATTTTTGATAAAATTTATAGCAATTCTATCCAACATGAGTGATCTTTCGGCTCATTTTCGGAGAATTTAGCAAGAGCATATTCACACTTAATTTTCCTCAATTTTCATTTACTTTCATAATTTGTAAACCATGCTTCACGAACTCGTTTCACATTAGTATAAAACTCTGGATCGTAAGTCTTGAATAAAATATCTTTAACTTTTTTTTGTGTATTATAGTTGTCACTATTAGCTTGTTGAAATTTTTGCCAATTCAACATATATTCGTCTAGTTGACTTTTGTTGAAGCAACATTTTATAGCTGGATAACTTTTTTGTAAAATCGTATCTAAAACATCCTGGAATAAAGAAAAAGAAACATTCAAGTAAAAATAAAAGCTTCAGATCGCCGGAAAAATTGCAAGCCTTACACGACGAGTGAAAATTTTCAACAAATTAACTGATTTTCCGCAAATAAACAAATCTTTGTAGAATTTCTCTAAAAATTTCGGTACTTGTTTCTCTTTTATTTTTATACAGCTTACGCGTCGCCAGTCTCGACACAACTCATCTTGTTGGCGAATTTCGATGAAAAACTCAGCATAATTAGTTGGACTAGAGAAACAGCCCTCGAAAATCCACTCGGAGAGAATTCTAAAAGTAGACAAATATAAATTAGTATCGTATTATGAACAGAATTAGTAGTGTAGCCAAAAGATTTCCGGAGGTTACATGGAAAATAGCTTTTTAATCTAGAATATTGGAAATAAATTATATTTCTAGAATATTAGGGGATTTTCAGGTTTTTGAAGAAAAATTCCAATTTAATGAAGTAGCTGTACTAAAAAAATGAGATAAATATAACTCTCAAATTTCTTTAGCAACACCACTAACTGGAAAATAAAATTAACAACTCACTTCAGGTACATATTACAGCATTTTTCAAACAGGTGAATCAGAATACAACTAAAATCCGAACGAAATACTTTCATTACATTCGTGAACAAATAGTCTAATAATTGCACTCCGGACGGGAAACTGGAGCCTGCTATTTCCTCGCCGACGGTAATCAGGCAAAATTTGGTCAGAAATTGCAACCGTCGTTGAAAGGGCATGATCAAGGAATCGAGCTGAACAACATAGTGGATGTCGGTCCAGTTCAGATTTAACAAGGAGAATCGGTACACGTTGAGTATTTCGAGAAGAGAACGACAGAAAACCTGTAAAAGTAACGTACAAAATAAGACGAGGGTACTTTTAAAAAAGTAGACAAATTATATTTTTGAATTCAATACTTCAGAGCATATCACGTGCGTTATTATGGACTAAAAATTGAATACGCTTACAGATAAAATATTATACCAGAAAATATGGTTCAATTTGCAACTGTTTAAATGATATATCGCACATATAATACAACACAGTCATAACTCAAAAAACTTGATTTTTCTAGAGAGGATTTTTAAAGTTTGAATGCCTGTAGATTCAGTTGGAAGTGAGATAGAAATTTCAATCCAATGCTAATTTATCAAGAAATCTATGGTGATAAGAATTATGTATAGCATTACTTTCCATTGTCATCAAGTGGTCTACAATTCATCATTAATGACTGTGGGGATTAGACCATTACTCGTATGAGGAAACAGGCTCGGCCTATCGAAGACAGTCGTCACCTTCGGTGACAATTATTCGTGCCTTGCACGTTAAACCAAATACAAATGTATGTTCGTTTGTATTTGTCTATTTTTGCAGATAGACAAGTTACAAATCTCGGACCGTGACGAATCGATAGATAATTATCTCGGCGATGTCACGGACTGATACGAAGATGCATTCTCCTTACTTTACCGTTACCATGACAACTGTAAAGTACGAATAAATTATCTACACTATACTTATGTAAAAGTTACATAGGTGTGTATGTGTGCGTGTAGGGAGCCGGGTATATAAGACGAGAAAATCATAGACCAAATTGCCAGTGTTTGCCGAGGTCTTGGCTCCCTCATACCTTTCTGGTATATTGGCATAAACACGCAAATTGTTCTGTTGAATACCTTCTTTGTTGGTTTTACTTTCCACGACGTAAGGTATTCCACAATGACCTTTATTCCTAAATATGACTGTATGAACATAAAAAATGTTTAGAAATGATGACATAAGTCAGAATATGACTGTCTGGTTATTGACCATTTCAAAGTTTTTCTAGATATGTCATTAAAAATTTTCAAAAAATCTTGAATTTTTCAATGCACTTATATTGATAAGAGTTACAAAATTGAGAAATAAGAGTATAAAATATGGAAAACAAAATTAATGAGAAAAAGTAAAAAAAACGAGTAAAATCATGGTGAAAAGTTGATTCAAAAAATTGAGCTGGTAGTTTTGGTGCTGCATTAAAAGCTGGAATCAATAAAATTTCACCTTTCGTTGGTAATTGGATTTTTTTTTTTTGTAATTTCACCACTCTTGTTTCTTTGAATTCTTCATCAATAAACAACTTTTTATAGAAAACAGAACACAGGGCATTGCGAGAAAGTTGGATGATTTTCACATCTGACATCGGTACAGGAAATTTACCCTTTGGAAATTCAAGTTTATCGCAAAGATCTTTCACGTCATAGAAATTTTCAAAGCTTAATTCATTAATGTGAATCGAGTCACCATTTTTCTTGGCAGCACGAATTGCATAAACAAATCCTTCAGGCGTGTATATAGGTCCAGCTTTCAACTGACATCTGACTTATTGTTCAATCAAAGAGTGAACTGAGTCACCCTCATTTTGCATGTGACCTTTAATAAGAAACTTATGGACAATAGATTTTATTCCCAGATAACGTACGGCGTATAAATAAACTCCAACCATGTATTTATTTTTTTGTTGTCCAACACAATTATCGGAATAAAAATTACTTCGGTATATGTGGACTCTGCTGCCTTTTTTCAAAGATAGTCGAGAATACACAATCCCAACTCATTAACACCATGATGGTCAATTGCTTCATGCCACACATAAGCTTCAGTCTTGCCCAATTTCAGATTGTAAACAGTAAAGTTAAAACAATTCAATTTAGACAAATAATAAAATACGGAAACATCCCCTTTCGGTAGCTGCATTACTGCTTGAAGATCATACACTGCTACTTTACCTGAAAAATATTCTTTATTATCTTTTCAGTTTGCAACTGTTCTTTTTCAACCAAATGCTGGTCATATTTGACCTTCAGTTTCTGTTTATCATTTTCTTCTGCATTTTCATATGCAACACAGTCTTCACACAAGTCTTTTTTAGGAACAAAAAATGATATGTTAAAATCAGTGTTAAATACTTGTTGATATATTGTATAGCTAGCATACTGCTCTCCATTCTCTTGGCATGCTTCCATGTAATCACGATGAAGGTCAGCAATTGACTTACCACCACCGATATACTGCCTTGTTGTCTGTGCTCAAAGATAATGACTTTCAATTCTGGGAATTGAATTGATATGATTTCAAATGCCTTCTCTGGTTTCAGTGGCAGGTAAAACGTGGATGATATTATATGGATTTAGGTACTCTTCTATGCTGCATATAATATTTGGAGTGCAGTCATTCTCAAGGTCACTATTATAAATAACAGAAAAGTCGCTGCTACATTTCTCACATTCTGGTACAAAAGTTTTATTATTGATGTAATCCTCACAATCTTCTGAAAATGATTGGCTATCGGATGAAGATGATGAGCTGGTTTCAGATGTGGATGATGAGCTTGATGATAAGTTTTTCAATTGGCAAACTCTATCTAAAATTGAATTAAAAATTTATTGATTTTGAAGCTAATTATTTTTTTAATGCTCTCCTCATAAGAAAGAAACAACTACCAGGGTTAGAAATATTTGGCAACTCATATATAAAATCTTAATGCCTCTACATCTCCCAATGCCCCCCTTAGACTCGATTTGCTTATTAATTATTCTCATCTGTAGATGTCTCTTTTTTTAGGTAGGTTCACATCGATTAATAAATATATTATTTACCTTTTGTTTTGGATTTTTCAGTATTAGCTGTATTCCCAATAATTGAGTGGACCAAACTCAACATTTTCTGGCCACGTGAGGCCATTTTGAACAATTTTTCAAAGCTAATTTGAAAAAAATACAATGGAAATTATAATTATTATTCTTGGGAAAATAGACTTATGTCCAAATAATTCATAAATTTTCAAAATGTATTAGTTGCAATACAGTCATAATTGGTGTAAACACATTGCTGCTATTTCAAAACCATCAGAAAGTTCTTTGGAAAACTGTCATATACCAAAATAATACAGTTTAAAAAGGATATTATCAATGCAACAATGACATATTTTGAAATAATATTTTGGTAGGGTCTCGTACATTTCAAGTGAATAGTGTCATATTTAAAAATAATATCTTATACCACTGAAATTTATTGATTAATATGAATGTTATTATTGTAGAATAATGACTTACCTCCAGATAATGCAGTTTTGTTCAGACAAAATAGAACTATATGGCTCAAAATTCAAATCATAACTGAGATGATACAGTTTACCAAATCATAAAAATGAAGAATGACCTTGTGGGCATAACGTCATTAGTGCTCTCTTTCAGTGAATTTTGCAAATCCAGATATGACAGTCTGCCAACTTATAGATCTGGTAAATACAATTAGAATGATGCAATAAAATCAAAAATGTCATATTTTGAGTTATGACTGTGTTGTATTATATGTGCGATATATCGACGGTGAAGAGTACACAATGAATATGGCAAAAATAAAATCTTTCGTTACCAAGAATTGAAAATTTAATAGAATGTACTTGATGAATAGGTCCAAATGGTAAATGTCCTCTTTTTTCGATAAATGTCTTCAACGCGTAATAGTATGCAGCACACTGAAGAAAAGGTTCACACATTGCTGACACAATTTCTGGTGTCAGTGTTTTCATATGTAGTTTATCTCGAATATAAAATGTTTTGGTTATCTGAAATGTAGAAAAAAAAGATTTTATGAAACATCCAAAAACACTTGAGACCACAGGTAATACTCAATTATTATTCTCACGCTATTGTAAAAAAATGACGACGAATTCATTCCAAATAACAGATATTGTAAGTCATTTCTCAATTCTTCAAAATTGCACTGGATTCGACCTTCGATAGAGAACGTTTTAATTCGCGGGTTTTGACTAGCATTGAAAATCTTCCACAAAGGAATAACAATGTCTGCACGCTCGGAAGCGAATGGTAACTCGAGAAAGTACTGCTCGGAGCCTAACTGCTCCCAGGTCTTTTTGCACAGCTTCAAGCATTGCGAATCGAACATGTACTCATCTGATGAGTACGACGTTGACATGGCGGAAGAGTCGGATAGCGTAGAGTTTTCGTCTGTTTCATTGGAAAATTCAGAACCTGGAGTAACAAATCCTTCATCCTGCAACAAAAAGATATAAAGCATTAATTCGATAACATTCTTGTTCGATTGAAAAATAAGATCTTTTATACTTGTAAAGTTGGCTCGACAGGTCGGTTTTGATCGAATCGATAGAGTTTGGCTTTGCCGTCGAAGATTTTTGAAAAATCGCTGCACAAACGAACAAATATGAAGATGTGAACCCGATCTATAAAGCATAAGTTAAATGCACACAGACAATATTTACTTAGATAGAGGCTCAAACGGTGAACAATAATCTTGTATCAATTTCACTCCAGTTCCTGGTGGATCATAAAATGGATAATTGAACGCAGTGTAGACTGGACCTGGGTCTTGATGAAATACACTCCAGTTGGAGCCATTGAAAGTACCACTAAAAAAGGAAGTAGAGGAATTTTTCGCTAGATGAACGTCGTCTATCGAACCCTGAAACTAATTACACGACCTTCATCGTAATTGTTGCCAGTGAAAAATAATGCCTACAACTCAAAGATGAATAACTGACCTGTGATAGTTTATACAAAAACAGGAACATAGAATTCAATTCATCTCTTTCATCAGAGTTTCGATACATCTCTTCGATGACTTTAAGATATTTCTTTATCTCTTCTGCATTATTTTCACTTTCCGTTCCTCTCGCTATAATACGAGCGATTATTTCAGTTCTAAGTAACGAGTATGCATCTTTTGATTCGCCACCATCTGGTTTTTAAAAATAAAATGTACAAATTAAAATAAAAGTTTGCTTCAAAACATCTTCAACGAATATGATATAAAAGTTTGTAATAAATTGTCTATAATTACTATTATTAAATCGAACGAAAACACTGGACAAAGTACTTTTGACTAGTTTGATTACATCAAGTTCTGAAATGGTTGTTCTTTGATTCTCGGTAAGAAATGATGAACATAAATCTCTGATTAATGTGAGGAAATTTTCTTCGTCCATTGTGAACTGAAAAAAGAAGAAAAAAAACATATCAGAGCGGGGGAACGGGGAATGTATATCACAAATCTGGCAAATAGTGAAAAAAATTAACTAAAACTGCGTTAAACTGATACAGTCACATAGCTCTACACGAAAAGTTCGTGAGATTAAATAATGCTTGTTCTTAAGATAAGAAGATGGTGCAGAGTTAAAAAACAAGAAGTGTAACTTCGGAAAGAGTACAGGAGCAAAATGAAGATGTTTTGGGGAAAAATATTCACGTTCAATACTGAGACAAGAAGAATTGATGCAAGTAGATCAATTAGTTTTATAATTCTGAGACGAAAACAAGTATAGAAATGTACAGGTTTGCCTAAAACCAGACTAGTGGAATATAATACAAATGGATTATAAGAGAAAAATGCAAATATTTACAGATATTTCTCACTTTTGTTCGTTCACTCGACCGTATTAAATAGAGGATTTACTCCGCAATCCGGATCAGTCACCATTTATTTCACTGATGGAAGAGATCGAAAATGAAATCCGAGACAAAATGACAAAAATAATCGTTAATTAGATTAGAATGTTTGAAATTAAACCAAGAAATAATTCTGCATAATGTGTCAAACTAATTTCTATCAAATTTCTTCAGTTTTCAACGTGAACAACATGTAATTCAATAAGCAACGACAAGTCCTAAAATAAAATAAGCATAAAACTAAGAATAAGAATGTTTAAACTAATAATAATTTTATTCAAATTTTCATATTACCTATCCAAATATCCAAATTTTCCGCTTTTTTGAAAGAAAAAAAAAAAAAAGATTACGAATCTACGAATAGGCCGTCTCGGTGAGTGTAGGAGGATTGCTGCAGTGTTAACAAAATAACAAATTAAAAAATCTCTGAGGTGTGAACCGCATGGTGTGTGATTTGTGAATAATGTGATAAAAGTTTAAAAAGATGGAAACAGCAACAACAAGAACTAGTAGGTACTTAAATAATTAAGGATTTAAAAAATTTTTTCAATCGAAAATGTTTCGCGATCAAGACTTGTGATAGCTGATGGCGATAGTCAAAAATTTTTTACTATCGATTAATCGATGGTAAAAAACAAAAATTATCGATATTATCGATAGTTTTTAAAAAACTAGTTTACTTTTATCAAGCTCAAAAAAAGGTGTAAATTTTACCTACTTTTTTTTACCTAACTCTAAAAATGGTCTAATTTTATAAAATGAGGCTAATTGCCAAAATTAACATTTTCACACAAACTATCGGGCTATCGGCAGCGATAGTTCATCGACCTACTGTCGAACTATCGATAGTTCGATAATACTATCGCCGATCACTAAACGTTCAAGATACCCTCGTTAAAAAAATAATACTTGAACAGAAAAGAAATTTAGTACGCATATTATTGTTTTCTTTTTTCGCTCTTTTGACGATGCGTGTTTTGACGGCGCAATGATAATAAACTCAGATGTCGAGACGCCTTGAGACGACCAACAAACAGCAGCGGCAGCGACTGAAATCTTCGTGACTTTTATATGCTTGTACTTGTTCTTACATAGTACGATCAATTGGATGCGTGCGTTTTATATGTGTGTGCCGAAATTTAAAAATAGCGATTGCTAAATTGAATAACAAGCCGACCTCTTCGTTTGTGTTTCTTTCATGTATTCGTTCGAAATTTAATTGCAATTTGCAGTATTCTGCGGGGTTCGTTCGTGTTTGGTAGTGTTTCCAAAAATTTTGTATGCAAATGTTAAAATGAGTGAAAAAACCGAAGAAACGGTGGTTAAATTTGAAGAAGAAACCAGCAGTCTATTTCGTATCGCGAAGCAGGTGCTAAAAAACGTTGTCACCGTCTCCACGATATATTTGTTCGGTTATTTCGATTTGAGCGTCGCATGGCTAATCGCACCTATAATTTTGGGTGCATTCCGCGCCGAATGGAAGAAAGTCAAAGACCGCAAACGTAAAGCTGTTCAAGAAACGGTGCTGAATGAGAAAAAAGTCATATTGTCGACGTTGGGTGATCTACCGTCGTGGGTAAATATGTCTCGAATATGTTTTATAATTGCGGGTGTCTGGGCTGCGGACCTGGGGAAATTTTATTGGTGCCAATAGGCTTACACAGAGGTTTGTACTATAATTTGCACTCTGAACTTTTTGTGGTCACACGGTATCCTACTTACGTCAGAGACGCGTATGCAAATTTTTTCAATTATAACTCATAATACGTCATTCATTAAGCGTGTACTCGTACTCGACTGTATACGCTCTGGTCGATTACCTGTCTTATTACCTTATTTTCATTCTGTTGTTTCTTTTACCAGTGAGACTGCGAGATTTTGCTTATGGGTGTAGGTACCTACCGTATGTTTTTAAAATTTTCTGACCCTCTCCGCCGATCTTGAATTTAATTATTTCTTGTTGCGAGCGTGTAACTTATTTATAATTTTATGCATTATCTCGTTTTTGACAGGTTTTCTTCCCGGACATCGAGCGAGCTGAATGGATAAATAAGGTTAGAAGAAATTAAAATTTATGCGTGACTTGTTCAGGACCTTTGAAAAAAAAAAAATTGAAGATCTCGAAAAAGTTTTTTCTGTTTTCGACGTGATTTTTCAGACCCTATTGCATTATACAACGAGTGTAACTACGTTTAGTAAATTGAGAAAAAAAAATTAACAAACTAGACAATCTTACAAGGAGAAATCAAATGTAGTTTCAAAGCAGTTGGTTCGTGGAAATTTCTAAAGATGTATTGTGTTGTCTCGAACAGTTTTCATAATCTTTGAAAATGAGATTCTAACATTCCATAAATTTGATTATTAAGGAATTGATTCTTTTTTGTGATTTCACGTTTTCCAAGGAAAGGAATTTAAAGTTGGCATCTCGATTTTTAGACCTTCCAACTCATCTTCCCTTCCCTCTCATCCACTGTAAGCAGACGCGGGCGCAGGGGAGATGTTTTGGGTGATTCAATACTCCTTGAGCCCCCCAAAAATATGCTGGAGCCATAAAAATAATCACTCTCAAACCTTCTTCACAATATTAAATAATTATGACGGATACTGATAGAAACATAATTATTGTAGAATAGAACTGAAAAAATTCAGAAAGTATGCAAGATACTAAAAATTTGTTGCGTTTTACTAAAATGTAATAAATTTTACAATATGTTTTTCAAAAGTTACACGATTCCGTAAAATTTACAAAAATCTGCAGTAAAGTGTACAAAATTTCAGGTAATCCGTTCAACATGGTAGTAAAATTCATCAGATTTTCTCTTGAAAATTACTTTCGTCTGATGAATATTTTTGGAATTTATTTTATTAAAAATGTGAATAAAAATTAGGTACTTCAGTGTTCCAGTAAAACTTGTTGTTGATGGTTAACCGCCGGCATGACTGTAGGTTGGTTTTGTAACAAAAGATTCGGATAATATTAACATTTTTACAATTTTTTTCCCCGGAAAATTACAGTATAAGAAGTTTATACATATGTAAATTTTATTAGAAATTATGATAACTCACCTAATTTTTATTCAAAATGAATCAAAATTAAAAGAAAAAGAATAGATAGTGAGAACTCAACGTTTGGACTTATCCTAACCGCGCCCTTCTAAGAGAAAAAACAATTTAAAAACTGAATTTTTTCTGGAGGAGGACCCTTGTTTTACCACCAATTTTGAGGACAGTGGTGGTGTGTAGTCCCTAAGAGGTTCAAAAATTTTTCGGTTTTCGCTCATTGCAATTTTTCATCTTTACAGCGGGCTTTTTGGGTGGTTTGCAGACCAAGCCTTCTTTCTTGAATTCATCTCTGGAAAACAGATGAAGCCGCGAAAGAAAAAACAGCATGTTGTTCCTTTCGGATAAGGGTCTACAACCATTAGCTGCCGTTTACTACTGGTTTGACCTTGAAAAAAACACCTATCAACGATGAATCCTGCGGACGCGTGTAAGAAAAGTATCACGTTGACAGCCAATTAGGTAGTTCACCCGATTTCTCTGGAAATCTCTTAACATACATCGGCTTCCTCATTATTCATGACATTCCGCTTTTTTATGAGTACAAGATCAAATTTTATAGTTGTTTTATCATGGTAGCCTCACTCAATGAAAAGAAATTTCTCAGAATTCAAGCAGATTTCGATATACTTTGTCAACGGCTATGATAATTTTTGAAGCCTTATTGTCGAATTTCGTGTAAATTTCTCCGCAGTTAACGCAGTCGTGATCATCGATTTGCTCCGAATAGCTCTGTTCGATTCAGAAAGTTGCGGAGCTTGACGAAAATCGCTGGCTGATACTGAGAACTCGTCGAGAATTGGAACTTTAAGTGTAACACTTTTAGGTAGATATTTTCATAGAATCTAGTAATAGCGGAGGGTAGGCATTGCATATCTTGAGGAAAATTTAACTATAGTTTTTCTGATCATGGTACCCAAATCCCAAAATCACCTTCCTGGCCTCCCCTCTCAAAAATGTACATATATACAGTATTATATGTATATATGGGATATGACGAACTTTGTCAGCAAACTGGAGGGCGTGTTTCTCCACGAATCAGGGCGAAATTTAGCGTGTGGGTACTTCTAGTCTATATGTCAGTCATGTTTGAAGATGAATGGAATTCGCCCATTAGTTCCAAAATGGCTGCTGTTTGAATTTGAAGTTTATGGACTAACTGGAGGGTGTAATTTGTCACGGATCGAGATGAAATTTTGCATGTGCATACATTAGGTATTTATCTCGGTCTAGTCCGATGATGGGCTAAATCCGCCCGTCATTATCTGAATTACGGCTTTTTGAAGTTTACTTTATAACGCAAAAGTCTGGAAATTTACGATGAACGCAACCCGCAATACACACAGTTTGAAAACTTATTTATTATTATATGGTCTATTTTAGGCGAAATCTAGGGTACTTTTTTGGATGGGATTTGTCGGATGCATGTTGGTATGACAGATTTCGCCCAGAATAGACATGTTTCAAATTACGTGCATAGCGGGTTGCGTTTATTAGCAATTTTAAGAATTTTACATTACAAAATAAACTTCAAAAACACGTAATTCAGAAACTTCCTAGCGAGCACATTTGGCTCTACTTACATAATTTGAAATTCTGTATATTTTACACTAAATCTACCTTTTCGAAGGCCTGCCATCGAGATATTTTTCATTTTGTCGAATGCAGTTAATGTCAATGGATGCATTTCATGTCAGTGGATGCATTTCCCAACTCTCTCATCTTTTTCGAAGTATGATGTGAGTCAGTGGGTGTGGATTGGATTCTGGTGCTGAAAAAATTATCTTTTTGTCTTTAGTTGAAGGCTCGGAATTGTTGTATTGTGTATTTTTTCTTCCTTTCCGTCTAACCTATCTCTTAAATTGTTTCTTCGTGGATTAGAAGTTACGTTATTAAGTTGAAAGAGTTATAATCATTTATTCTGAATTATAATTTATTTTGAACAGTCCGTGATTGAAAATCTTCAGTACGAGCCGATATTTCTCGACTGATTCCTGTTATTTTGGAGTTTGTGTTTGACGAGTGGCTGTTTTGGGTCGTAGAGACGAAATTTTGACCCTGACGAAATAATTTTGGGGTCCTCCAAAAAACTGAAAATTGCATCTGTGTCCATATTTAATTAGGTTTTTGGTCAAAATCTACTTTTTTCTCTTATTTTTAAAAATTCCTGGCCTATTAAAAGCTGACCTCATGGGGAAATCTCCCTTACCCCTTCTCGTCAGACCTGTAGCTGTCATCGTCTCATTAGGAAATGGTGAAAATACTTATGTTCGTACTTTATTTGTTTGAAGGTGTATGCTTTTGTTGCTTTTTCTGTGTCATTTTCTGTATTATGCTGGTATACAAGGTGGTCCATTTATTATACACATGTTTTTTTTTTTCTTGGTTTTGAAATTGTCATTATGGATTATTTTCAGCGGCTGCAAATACTAAAAACTGGATCTTTCGTCGTGATTTTAAATGAGGATTCACATTTTTCTGTTAAATTTTGTGACTGTAGGAAATTTCGTGAATATTTGACTGGTCAAATATAAAAATCAGTTGACTATTGATGAAGATATGATGGTAAAAATAAAAATTTTCTGTTCACGGTTTAGAGAAAAATACTTGTCGGATGAGGCTGAAATTTTCACGAGAGACAGTCATCATATAGAAACAGGTCTGAAAGAAGTTTGGTGCCTATTGATTCTTTACTTCCGTGGTTTTGGAGAAAATTGGAAAACAAAAAATTCTTGAAAAAGTGGTTTTTTCAGGATTCTGAGGAAACAACAAGAAAAATTGGGTTGAAATTTTCGCGAATGATTGATCTTTTGTAGGCAGAAGTCTGATAGAAGTTGGGCGTCTATTAGTTCAGTAGTTTCCGAGAAAACTGGGAAAAAATGACTGGAGAAAATTTTGTATTCATCGCTTTGAGAAAATACAAAAGGGACAGAGCTGAAGTTTTTATGGAAGGTAGTCTTCATAAGGGATCAGGTTTGGTAGGAGTTTGGTGTTTCTTTGTTCAGCAGTTGAAGAGAAAACTTGAGAATAAAAAATTCTGGAAAAGTGGTTTTTTCAGTATTTTGAGAAAACTGTAAAAGTGATCGATCTAGAATTTTCACAAAAGGTATCTATTATTTATATAGGATCAAGTCTGAAAAAAGTTTGGTGCATATTGGTTGAGTACTTTCGGAGAAAACTGTAAAAAATTCTTGGAAAAGAAGTTTTTTCTGAATTCTGAAGAAACTACTGTAAGAATAGGGTTAAAATTTCAGCGGGAAATAAATTCTATACAGTAGCAAGTGTGGTGATAATTTCATGATTCCTAATTTAGTAGTTTTTAAACTGTAAAAAACATTTCATCAAAACATCGATAATCTTGTTTTTCCAGTATTACTAGAAAACTACGTAAAGATTAGGGCTGAAATTTATATGGGTGATTGACTCTTAGGAATAAGTTTGGTGAAAATGTTATGACTATTACTCTGGTAGTTCTCAAAAAATACTGCTATACATTAGCAATAAAAAACATCAATCGATCAGTATTTTTGTCGAAAATGTTTATAATTTTCGATTGTTTTTCATAATTTTTTTACTCGAAACTTTACCAGTGAAATATCGATAGATCGATATGTTTATCAGATAACGAAAACTACCGATAGTTTTTGGCAATTTTTTTACATATTTGAAATTAAAGTTTGTTTTTTAAATTGTAGATGAAAACTTGAAAACTGGGTTTTCTAGCGAAGTATTGCTACGCTAGAGTTTTTGAAAGAATCCTTCCATAAGGTAAGATAAAATAGACACTTATTGTGCTGAAAAATGTGCAAAAAAAGTTACATTTATAAAAAATATCAAAAATCAGACCCTAGTAATTGAAATCTTAAAACCTCCATGTTAAAGTCTAAGTTAATGTTGGCCAAAAGTGTAACCAGAGTTTGAGCTCTGTATTTCCGATAGTTTTCGAGAAAGAAGAACATAAAAACAAGTCTAAAACACAATTTATTTGTAAAGAAAAAAAGTGTTAATTTTGTGTAAAACATTTTTATTTTTCAACCTACAATGAATTAATTAAAATTACGTTAAAAACGCGTTTTTAAAGATAAGCTTTTATTTTTTTTGGCTTTAGCTTCATGCGAAATAAATATATTTCGTTACGGAAGGTTGGCTGCAGTATTGGTATATTTTAAAATCGCATTAGCGAGTAGAATAAAAGCTTCTAATGAGTAAATTTACATTAAAAATAATCGATTTTTCCCTCCCATTTTGAGTGATAAGCTTATTCCCACTGGCACATCTTCGTCAATACTCCACTGATTTTGATGATAGACCGGCCAAATCTTCATGAAATTTTCTCTAATTTTCAAAAGTCTGAAGAGAAAAATGGGGATTCTTATTTGAGCTTGTGAAGTAAAGTTCGGTATTTGTAGGAGTTGCTAGTAATTTCTAATGACAGATTTAAAATCTACACTAAAAATATAGGGGGAGTCACCTTCGACAACATTTTTTTTTTTTCAATAGCGAAGGTATTAGAGAGTATATATGCTCACTAAATGAACCACCTTGTATACATTTTTAATTTTTTTAGTTCGTATATAATTTTATGTCGAAGATTGAAAAAAAATCCTAATCTACCCCAGAGAAGTTTTAATTAAGTTGCTTTACTGTCGTGTTACTTTTTTCTAAGTTTCTCTTACTTAAATAAACTATTTTACTCTGTATTTTGATCCAATGTCGTAAAATACGACCAGCATTCGGAAAATTTTTGTGGATTAAATCGGTTGATGTTTTCTTTATTAATTAAGAGTGAAATAAAAAATAAAAAAAGTTAAAAGAACATGTTAAATCTATCAAGAATATGTGGAAAATGATTGTTACAAATTATATTTTTCGATTGAATGCATAAATAGACTCCGTCAAGTTTTTCGTACTAACATGCGATTTCTGAATTCCTGTCGAGTCTGGAAAAATTTTTGTTATTTATTCTATTCGACGTCTCACGGTGTAACGTCGTTGATGTAAGTTCATAGTTGCGAATGAAACTGCAAACTGAAGTAATCGATCTTTCAATAATATTCTATTAAAACGTTACCAAATATTTTGGGGTTTTTTCCCGTTAGTTTTTAATGTTGCCTGCCTTACGTTATTGTTGTTTATATGGCCATATTATTATAGCGAGTAGAGCAGCTTTTATTTTTTAAGGTTGGATTTAGTCGTTCGTTTTGATTGAGAAAAGATGTTTCGGTGTGGAAGGAGGAGTGAAAAATGTTCTGTAGGTCGGTTGAAATCCCAAAATGAAACGCGAATTTATTTAAAATTTAATCTTCGGCGACTACCTCCTGTTGAGGTTGAATTGTTGCCAGATTTTAGTGCCTTATCCATATTCAAAGTATAGTATTATTCGCAGTGCTGCCTAAATCTTCCATCGGTGTTATTGCGCGTCTTATGTTCTTGTGGTGAACGTAAATTTCGCCGATACATGGAGAATACGGTGGCTTTTCTCCAAGATTTTGTAGCTTCTTACCTTTTATTTTCGTATTTCGTCTGCCAGAGTGTATATAGCTGATAGAGGTGGTGACTTTACGAATCGGGGCGATAAAAGAGAAAAAAAAAAGCTATACCAAAAACTAGTCGACAAAGTTGACCTACAATTATCGATTTTACTCTTTTTTTTAGCACTTTTCTTCCCTTATCCTTTTGTACGAAATTTTGTTCGTTCGATTCCATATTAAATTGCCGAAGTTTTGTTATTGCTTTTTTCGTACGTATAACGTAGGCTACCACAGAAAATACACGCAAAAAGAAACTATACCTGCTCAACTTTTGAGTAGACTCTATTGCATGATTTCGTGCTACACAGTGTTCAATTTTGGAGCCAATGAAAATTTAGACTTTTGAAAATTATTTATTCGAATTGCGAGTATGTTATTGGCAATCCCGTTTCGAAAACAGTCGAGAACGAATCAATATTGTGAATTCAAATTTCGTAATGTACCTTTAGAATCGTGTAATGCCGTTGTCACCGAACGAAGTCTACAAAAAGACGTATTTTCATACGTTCCCATTTTCGTTTAATTAATTTTTTATTTCGATTTTGTTGTTTCGAAAATTGGAAACCCATTCTCGAAAATATGTGGGAAAAAAAATCAAAACCATTCGCTCCTGTTTGTTTTTGCAGTTTAATAGCTACAAGGTCATGTATTGCGAAGAGTGTTTTCCGAAACAATTAACATACATAGGCTGCGCTGCGGAGAGGAAGGCCTTCCTTTTATTTAACTTCCACTCGAGTTCGTTAAAGAAAATGTTAATGCGAAGAAGTTTCCTGAACAAGTCATTCGGTTATTCTTTAATTCTTAGTGAAAACAGACCATCGTGCGTGGATAAAACTCACGAAAATTAGTCTTTCGCTGGATCGAATTCCTACTTTGAAGGCCTATATAAGTTTGAATGATAGGAAAAAAATACCTACGTTTCATCTTCTGAATATCAACGTTTGATTATTATTGTTGTTTCAATAATATTTATCAAATCAGAAAGATGGGAAAAACGATCGTTGGAAAAAATTGACTAGCGGCAGCAATGTCGTATTATCATTTCCAAAGAGTTTTTGTGACTTTTCTTTCTCTTCGGAGTAATAGTAGGCTGTGATAGAAGGAAATGATTTCTCTGAAATTTTTTTCATCGATTCCGATGCATTATGGAGCTTAAATTTTAACACGTTCACTGCCGAAGAATTTTTCAGTGTCCATCCCCAGCGTGCAAAACAATTGTGAAAGAACTATAGCACATATAATGGTGGAGTAAAGTGCAATGTACCCCCTCAACCATCTGGTGACGACCTGACCTTCAGTTAGTGTCAGTCCATAAGGTCTGACGACAAAGTTTTTCAGTCGGATTTTTGGACTGACGCTCTCTTTTTTCGTTCTTTACAAAATAAAAAATGAATAATTTGGTCAAAAAGTAACAATGTCATTCAGATTGTCATCAATATCAGTAGAATCATCACTTTCTGATACTTCATCATTACTATCAACACTAAAGTCAGGATTGGAAAAAGAATCATCAGATGAATCTGGTTCAGTATTGCTTGCATTGGTTCTAATTCATCAAAAACTTGCATCAACTCGTCATCTCATAGCAACCTACTCATTTTTACAATTAAAAATTGAAATGCTTTTCAGGGTCCAATATTTTCGATATCATACGAAATTACTTGCAAAATTACTTTGTTTCTTATTCACAATAGGGTTACTGATAAGGGGTTTGAAAATGAGAGTGTCAGACCAAATGGACTGACATACATTGACATCACAACAAACATAGATTCTACATGGTATGGTGAGTAAAACGTCACGCTAACATTGTCTCTAGGTTGAATATTCAGCTCGCCAGAGCGCATCAAAACTCGTTTGCCAGTCAGTCCCTGTGGACTGACAGTTACATTTTTAAAATTCGGTTCGTCAGGTCCTATGGACTGACGTGGCAGTGAATGTGTTAATCTATGTTCAAAAACTTTTCGTCATGCATAATTTTCGAGTATTATGAAAATGAAATTTTTTTAAAATATTTATTCGGAGTATGAAAATTGTTTTTTAATTTGTAGTTATTACCCAAAAACATTGGGTGCTATCAAAAATTCTAAATTCATACCTAAATTTATGATAGAAAAATCCTTGAGAATCTTAAAAAAAAATTTTAGAACAGCTAATCGTCCACTCCCCCCGAAATTTAATATTGGAAGAGTCTGAATTTGAGAATTAGAAAAAATTTTTCAGTGTTTTTGGCTAGATTTTGGAGAATGTACCTATTGCGGAGAGTGGCATCTCACGACCTTGGGAGAATTTCGTAATAGTTTTTTCTAGATCCCAAAAACACCTTCCCATTGCAGAAATTTTTATCGTAGATTATTCTTACGTCGATGAAAATCTGATAGATGATTGATGGCTATTAGTTTAATAGTTTCTGAAAAGACTGGAGAAGAAAAATTTCTGGAAAAAATTTTGTGTCTACGGTTTTGAGAAAACTGTGAAATGGATAGGGCTGAAATTTTCAAGATAGATAGTTCTTATACAGGAGCGGATCTGAAAGAAGTTTTGTGCCTGTCGGTTCAGTAGTGTCCGAGAAAACTGGGAAACAAAAAATTCCTGCAAAATTGGTTTTTCCAGGATTTTGATGAAACTACGGAAGGAATGAAACTGAGATTTCAACGATGGAATATTCTTATATTGGGGAAAATTTGACAGAAGTTTAGTACTTATTGGTTCAGTAGTTTCTGAGAAAACTGGAGAAGAAAAATTGCTGGAAAAAATTTTGTGTTCACGTGTTTTGAGAAAAATACGAGAGGGATAAGATGGAATTTTCACGCGAAAGTTATTCTTTATTTGAGACCAGGTCTGATAGTAGTTTGGTGCCTACTGGTGTAGTAGTTTCTGAGAAAACTAGTAAAACAAATAATTCCTGGAAAATTTTCTTTTTTTTTATAGCAGTAAAATATCGATAGATCGATATTTTTGTTAAAGATATCAATTATGATCGATATAGTTTTTCGTTATTTTTTTACCCGAAACCAGCAATTAAATATCGATCGATCGATATGTTTGTCAGATATCAATAATTATCTATAATTGTTTGAAATTATTCTAACTATTTGGAAATTTATAATTCGTTTTTCGAATTATCGATGAAAATTGGCGAACTGGGTTTTCTAGCGATGTATTGCTGCGCTAGAGTTTTCTTTATTTTGCAGCGTATTATTCCGATTGCTCCATTGAAAAAATCAATCGTAAAAAACTCATTATGCAAGTTATATGACAGAAATTTCGTTCTCGTTTTTTTTGTAGTCAAGTTTTTCAGTCGATTATCCAAGATCGAATGCAAAACATTGGTGCGCGAAAATCTGGTCGACCAGTTTGTGGCCCGTCAGTGCAAGAAAATTGTCATTAAATTTGTTGCAAAATATAATTTTACCCTAAAATTCGTCGATAAAATTTCTTCAAAATTTTTAGAGAATTTATCTTCAATCGAGTCTAGTCTCCCCTCCGGTTTCAAGAAAACCGAATCCAGTGGACATTTTCGATTTTTTGTCTGTTTACCATGGCATTTAAAATTAATTAAAAATTAGTCACGAACTCTGATGGAATTAACAACAAAGATATTTAAATTTCGTATTCATTAAACAAAATGGCCAATAAAATAGATTCGATCCACGAAATGAAATCTATCAATTTTCTTCTTGTCCATGATCACACGTCTGGCTGTTTGTAATTCTAACCTAAAAGGATCATGAAATGCTCAGATGCTCCTGCAATTATGGCCGAACATCAATACTTACGCCCAGAACATGATCAAGACTGCTGTGGAGCCAAAACTTCAAGAAACTTTACTCAACTACAAAATAAACGGTTTTCAGTTCGGTAAACTGCGCTTTGGAACCATTGTGAGTATCACTTTCAGTTGTAATTGTATTTGGTATTAACGCAGCCGAGTAAAGAGACATATTTTATTGTCTACGTAAATAATGTTTCTTTTCCTCCAGCCTCCGCGCATCGGTGGCATCAAAGTGTACGATAAATTATCTCGCAACGAAATAATGATGGACATCGATCTGATGTGAGTTTGAAAATTATTTCGTTTCGGCTATCCCATTCGCAGACTTGAACTTAACAGATATTAATTTAGTACCTATACTCATTCGATATTGTTACAGGTATGCTGGTGACTGTGACGTATCGTTCGTACTGAAAGGTGTTTCCGGAGGTATTAGAGACTTTCAGGTAATGCTCCCGTCGCTGCCATTATTGGCCTATTTTCCGCCAAAAACACCTGCTATTCGAAATACTGAGCTCGCGATTAGCGTTTGACGCGTGAATACATGGGATACGTGTGCGATGAGACTTGGATGTACGCGTTGGCTATACGTAGTAAATGTCTCTGGAAGGAGCGTGCTGATAGAAATTCACTTATGTGATGAACGAAGTGAAACCGTTTTTGTACTTTTTTAAACGGGTGTAATTATTATTGGGTGCAGGTGAAAATTCAGAGAAGCAGTTAGTCTCTCACCTTGAATTTATCTGATTAGTTTGTATAATGATATAAAGTCCGAGCGATTATCTGAGTGAATTTAATCGTCAGCGTGAAGATAAATATTGACGATGAGAGTGTAATTTCTCGTTAATCGAGCAATTAGCGTCCATGCAAACGAAAGATTTTCATATAATTCGTCCCCTTGGTAGTCTTTCTGGCGTACCTACAGTTGTTAAGGTGCTTGGCTTGACAATTGTGAGGTCAAAGGTTCCGTGGACCGGTTACCGCCATATTTCGTGGCTGAAATGGTGTTGTATTTGGTTTGGTTGGTTCGAGTGAATAGCAAACTCGTGTTTGATGTCGAATGCTCCTACCTCTCGTATCTCCATCGAGCATTCTCATTCCTTTCACATTTAGTCGTTGATATTAAATTAGGTACTTTCTCAAACGCCGATTAGATGACTAGATTATCTATAGATTAATAATTACGAGTTGTCACCCGCGGGCTCGCCTTTGCCTATCAATTTGACTTGAGACTAACCTATAATCCTCGTAAGAGGAAACCCCAGTGAGAGAGAGAGAACCATAGAAAGAGAGACATAGAGCAGTTTTTGTTATGTTTTTCTCATTTTTCTCTTTCGGTTTTTTTCAGTTCACAAACAATATGGAAGTGAGGGATTTACTTGGAAAAAAATCTTAAAATTTGCACTCGGGGAAGCAACAGATTTCCACTGAGACTTAAAACCTTCCTTGGGATAACGGACTTGCTAAGAGTAACCAAATTCATTAACATAAAATGGCTCTCTTCCCTTTCTCACTTTCCCCATTGGTTTTCTTCCTTCTCCCTCATTTCATTTTCAGACCATTTATTTGACTGCCCATGTTTGTTGTAGATATAGCATACTTACAGCAAAATTTAGTAATTTTTTGGGGCTCTATGTCTTAGAAAGGTATGATATAGAAGTATAAAATTTTGTGGTCATATTAATGTAGTAAGGAAAATACGTTTAACCTCTGAGTAGCCACAAAATGGAAAGTGAAGGTAGATAAATTCATTTCAGATACTTAGTGTGGAATACCTTGTCGTGAGAGATATTCTCAGCAGAAGGAAATTCTACAGAATTTAAGCGTGTTCAGCCACTTCATACGAATGTATGGGCAAGCCAAAACCAAACCGAACACTGGCAATTTTAGAGCCGGTTCTGTGAGTTTTTATACAGGTTTTGGCGCGTGCACACAAACACACGTACGTAGTAAAATACGTACGTTGTTTAAGTACGGCCAGGTCGCATCATCCCCTACTATCGTAGGTGGCGGCTGGCCGGTTCGTGTACAAATCGTGACATTGATTGATGGATGACGTCACGATTCGGTACTCGTACATTACCTGCAAGTATTCACAGGTAATTACGATCGAACGTAATTTTGTGTGTTTGTTTAACGTCGCAAGGACGATAAGTTGCCTGCCCTATGGGGCGGCGACTGTCGTCGAGGGGTCCGAGCCCCTATACCTCATACTGATGAGTCCCCACAGCTACTCCCCCCCAGTTTTTGCGCCGCAAGAACGACCAAAAATGCGCAAGGCCTGGGGGACGTGCGGGTTTACTTTCGCCTCTGGTCGGCCTCCCACTTTGCCAGGGCACTACCTACCGCGGCCCCAACGCACTCGTAGGATTCTCTACGGGCGTTTGCTCGGGCCAGGTAATTCGCCCGGCTGCCTTCACCCCTATGCCTCGGTTTCGTATTTTTCATGTGAGCATAGGGGTGTCGACGGGAGTGAGGGGGTAGCGGATGCCTGAACGTCGGCTTCCTGTGCATCGGAGAGTTTGAGTTTTCCGCTGTCCAGGTGGCCATCTTCGCTCGTTCGTTCGCGGCCCTCTCTGCCGTGAACAAAAATCCCATGGTCTCCTTTTTCTCCTCGGGTTTCGGCTCCGGCTTCGGGGGTTCTGGAGTCGGAGTCGTCTCTTTCAGGGATCGGGGAGGTGAGATGATTGGAGGCAGCGGAGTTGTCATCTCCGCTAGGACATCGTTAACCGGAGGAGCCGTGTCCATCAGCAGCTCCTCTTCGATCCTCTCCAACTCCGTCTTCGTTTCGGTCTTCTGCTGAGTTTTCGTGTTCTCAGCAGTTTTCCTAGCAAACTGGAAGTTGGCGGACATCGGGATTGGAATTGGTAATCGTGACATTATAGAATGGGTTGTTAGGAGAAGGCACCAAAAATATATCAAGAAACACGTCCAAGTATTTTGGCGGTTCTGAAATGGATGATTTTACTTCATTTTTTGATTTACCATTACAGTTATTTTTCTTTATTTTCGAATCTTCTTATCTACACGTAGAGGGGATAGCGCTTAAAATTCTCGGCCGTATACAAGTTTTCCAGTTAAGTTCTGATCGGTTTAAGCAGAGTTATGCCTGAAATAAGCTCAGTGAATATAATTTTTCGAATTTTCAGTACAAAGGAATCTCCGTTTGTGACGTCACGCCGTAGAGATTATATTTGTGTTTAACGGTACTCGCACGTTGCAATGTTTTGTTTCCGTATTGCACGTGGATTTGTTTATTCCTGTCTTCTTCTTTTTGTTGGCATTTCTCGTTTGCTTATCTCCGGAGTTTCTTTTGTTTCGCGGAGTTCCGATATTCCCCGTATGTTTTTAGTGGGTTTCGACTTTTATAGCGGATATTACTTTTCGGGAGTTAATTTTATTTTCTTCGCATTAACCTCTCAGACGTGCGAGAAGGATGTGAATTTTTACGTTTTTTAGTGCCAAGGGGCCTGCCTCTTTTACGTGGGCATAAGGGGGCCTTGGGATCGAATGTTTTGGTGATAACATCGTCCGAAAATCTTACTGATTTCTTGGGTTTTTCTTGTTGTGATGTATTTTTCTCACATTTTTCGACAGATTCTTCCGTTTTTGTTTCGGAATCCGTCTGCATATTTTCTGGGTTCTCCTGTTGTAACCTTTTTATTCTTTTGTCGTCACTTACCAAGTACGCAGGCTTCAATCTGTCGATTGAAATTGTTCGAGGTTCGCCTGCAATGAGTATCACAAAGTTTTTCTCATCTCGTGATACTACTTTGTAAGGACCGGCGTATGGTTTCTCCAGCGCAGATCTCATTTTTTCGTCTCTAACAAATACGTGTGACGTATTAGCCAAGTGTTTTGAGACGTAAATCTTGGGCTGGCCATGACGAGCTGCCTGTTTTAGGAAGTTATTGGCATCATTTCTTATGTTCTGTACCATTATTTCGGGGCTAACTTCTTTCGATTTTGTGAAGAAGTCCCCTGGAAGGCGTAGCTCTTCGCCGAACGCTAATTGCGCTGCAGAGTGACCTGTATCGGTTTGTAGGGCAGATCGAAGGCCTAAGAGGATAGTAGGGAGTATTTCTACCCATCTCTTAGTATCATGAGACATGATGGAGGCTTTGAGAGCTCTATGCCATCTCTCTATTTTGCCATTGGCTTGAGGATGGTAAGCTGTGGTATGACTGTGTTGAACACCAAGCTTATTTGCCAGCTCTTTAAAGAGCGAGCTCTCGAATTGGCGACCTTGGTCTGTGATTATGACTTCTGGTACGCCGTACCTCGCAATCCAGGTATCGTATAACCTTGCAGCTACTGTTGGAGCTGACATCTCGTGTAGAGGGATTGCTTCCGGCCATCGTGTTGCCCTGTCTATTATCGTCAACAGGTATCTGTGTCCTTGAGATGGTGGCAATGGGCCTACCAGATCCATGTGAACCGTTTTAAACCGCTGTGTTTGTTTGAATGATTTGAGGGGCGAGCGAGTGTGTCTTCCTACTTTGGATTCTTGACAGTTCAGGCAACTGCGAGCCCATTTGTTGCAGTCAGACTTCATTCGTGGCCATACAAATCTTTCTGAAATTAGTTTAGCACTACATTTTGGCCCAGCATGTGACAGATTATGTACACTGTTGAAAGCCAACCTGCGATATTTTACCGGTAGAAATGGCCTGTTCTTACCTGTACTGATATCACATGTTAATAAAACATCAGTACCGGGAATTTTTCGCTGTCTCAATTTGAGGGTAGTATCATCGTTCGATAACAACCCCTGCAATTCTGCATCCTTAAGCTGTGCTTTAGCTATTTCAGCGTAAGGCAATTGGACAGGAACCGAGATAGCTTCGATTCTACTCAGGGCATCAGCTGGAGTGTTAAGTTCTCCACTTATATACTGTATGTCGGTAGTCAGTTGACCAATATAGTCTAACTGTCGTGCTCTTCTCGGAGATGCCGGTTCTGCTTTTTGTGTGAAGGCATATGTTAGGGGTTTATGGTCAGTATACACAGAAAAACATCTACCCTCTAACTGGTGCCTGAAATGCTTCAACGCAGCAAAAATTCCGAGCAATTCCCTATCGTATGTGCTGTAATTCTTTTCTGTTTTTGAGAGCTTCCTCGAGAAGAAAGCTAGAGGTAATTTGATGTTGTTTGAGTCCAGTTGGTACAGAGTTGCACCAATAGCAAAATCTGATGCATCGGTACTTACGCATAACGGCAGACTTTTGTCTGGATGAGCCAACAGAGTTGCATTTGCCAGTGTTTCTTTGATATTTTCAAAGGCCTGTTCGGCTTCTTCGTTCCATTCGAGTGGAGTTTTATCTTTCTTTTTGCTTGTCTTTATTAATGCAAACAGCTTACTTTGTTCGGCTGCTGCATTCTTCATGCAACGTCTATAGAAATTCACCATCCCCAAGAAACGCCTGAGTTCTGCGACATTTGAGGGCTTCGGGAAGTTCAATATTGGCTCTACCTTGGTCTTCAGGGGGGAAATGCCTTCGGTCGAGACTTTGTAGCCGAGGAAGTCAATTTCGGTCTGTGCGTATAAGCTTTTGCCTACGTTGATAGTGAGTCCGGCTGCGTGTATACGCTGTACCACGGCTCTCACATTCTCCTCGTGCTGATGCTCACCGCCTTCTGAGCAAATGCAAATGTCATCCAGGTATGCATATGCAAACGGGAATTCCCTAAACAGTCCATTGATGAATCGTTGGAAAGTTTGTGCTGAGTTGCGTAGTCCAAACGGCATTCGAAGGTATTCGAATAGTCCAAAGGGGGTTATGACCGCTGTCTTTGGAACGTCCTGGTCGGCCATAGGAATTTGGTGGAATGCCCAGTTGATGTCTATTTTTGTGAACATCGTTTTACCCTTCATATTCGCATTGAAGTCCATTATGTTGGGGACTGGGTAGCGATCAGGAACTGTTATGGCGTTTAAGGCCCTGTAGTCGCCAACAATTCGCCACTCTCCACTTGCTTTTTTAGTCATGTGGATAGGGGAGCTCCATGAGCTTTTTGAGGGGCGACATACGCCCTCCTCAATTATGCGATGGAAATACTCTCGTGCCGCTTTGAGTTTGTCGGGTAATAACCTTCGTGCTCTAGCATGGCAAGGCTGTCCTTTGGTTTCAATGTAGTGAACCGTGTCGTGTTTGTACGTAGGATGCCTGCGAATTGAGGGTTGAGTGACTCCAGGATAGTCAGACAGGATCCGTAGGAGTTGTCCGTCGACTTTAGTACAGCTGGATATATTTGTGTCCAGTCTGTATGCTAGCGTTTTGCCTTCCACTCTTTTGTTTTCACTATTGATCAGTTTGCCGTGTTTGAGGTCAATGATCAGGCCATAGTGTGCGAGAAAATCTGCACCCAGGATCGGGTTTGGAACGTCTGCAACCGTGAAGGACCACGTCATATTTTTGCTGAGTCCGATGTCGACTTTGCTTGTTTCAAGTCCGTAAGCTGGAAGGTTTTGACCATTCACAGTACGGAGATAGTATTTCGGAGGAAGTACTTTTTGGGTTCTATTTACTGGCAGTATGCTCAGGTCTGCTCCTGAGTCAATTAAGTAACGTCTCCTATTTGTCCTGTCCTTTATGAACAGGCGGCGTGAGTAATTTTCCGAGGGGTCTTCGGCCGCGGAGATGGCCCCTCGTTCTAGTTTGACGCCTCCTTGTTGAAAGTTTTACCCCACCATCTGCATCTGTTGTTGCATTTGGTGGCCTCTGCGCCAAACCTGTTGTGGAAAAAGCAACTCTTATCATCCCAATTTCGGGACTGGGTTTTGGGAGATGGTGTTCTAGGGGGAGTTGAACTCTGACCCCTGGTTCCGGAACTAGATCTGCGGTCTCTTGACCGGGACTGTCGTCCTCTGCTGTTGTTGCTGTTGTTGTTGTTGCTTCTGCTTTTCGATCTTTGTCGCCAGCTGCTATTGGGCTTCGTCGAGCTTTGGCTTTTGTTCCTTTTCACTTCTTCGGTCAACTGAGCTATTTGGGCTCGAAGTTGAGCGAGCTCTCCAGTCTCTGCAGATACTGCACTGACCACCGGCTTTGACCTGGTGTACTCGAGCGCATTATCTGCGGATTTCGCAAGGAAGTCAAGATCCGCGGATGTATTGATTACCGTGGAACCAACGGCGGCTAGGCACTGCACAACACTTTGTGGAAGTTGTTTGCAGAATTGGTTGCCTATGACAGAAGGGGCTACGATATTGTCCGCCTTCTGTCTTAACTTCGCCATGAAGATTGAGGGTTTGTCATCCCCCATCTTCATACCACCCATCACATCATCTATTATTTCATTTTTTGTTTTGCCGAATACTTTCTTTATCTTTTTGACGAACCAGGCGTATTTGTCCTCTTCTGTCGAAGGGCATTCCATAATGTCCGGAATGTGGCGGATTATCTGTGGGGGCATGCCACCGCAGATGTGTGTATACCGCTGGTTCAGTGTTATGTTTTCTGTCCTGAACCTGCCTTCTAATAGTGTCAACCATAATTCTACCTCGTTTGGCAGAAATTCCGGGATATCTATCCTTCGTCTATAGAAGTTAGGGTTCTGTCCTGGCTGCATTTGCAAGAGTTGCAAGATCTGAGCCAAAACTTCGGGTGTCAGCTGCGGCTGACTACTACCTCCCTGTGATGGTTGTGGGTTTTCAGTCGGTGGTGGAACCATTGCTGTGTCTTTCTGTTGACAAGCGTATTCCACAGTACTACTTCCTTCCTTGCTGGTTGAAAACACTGGCTCCTGTGTTTGTAGGACAGGTGTTTTCGGGTCAGAACTTTGGCTTAAAGTTCGACCACTTCTCAACGTTCTAACTGCAAGTTCTTCTTTGTTTATAGCAGTTCCCAGTCGTGCTAATTCTGGGTGTTGAGGGCCTTCTTCTATATTTGCTAAATTCAATGAGTGTCGAGTCGAAGTTGGGGGAGTTGGGGGATGAGTCCAACCTTCTTCCTCCAGGTCTACTGTCTGGTTTCTCCTTGTTTGTATATTTTAAGGAGAGGGGTATAAATTCCCACTTCAGCAGACTCTTACTTCGACGACCAAAGGGTGTCTTAGTCTAGGTAAAAAAATATTTTTTAATTTGCCGAGCAAGCGAGAATCTCGCCAGCGCTACTGCGCCAGGTTGTAATAGCGCCGAAGCGCCTAAGACTCCTCACGACGTGGCCGAAATCACATCGGGGTCACCACTGTGGAATACCTTGTCGTGAGAGATATTCTCACCAGAAGGAAATTCTACAGAATTTAAGCGTGTTCAGCCACTTCATACGAATGTATGGGCAAGCCAAAACCAAACCGAACACTGGCGATTTTAGAGCTGGTTCTGTGAGTTTTTATACAGGTTTTGGCGCGTGCACACAAACACACGTACGTAGTAAAATACGTACGTTGTTTAAGTACGGCCAGGTCGCATCATCCCCTACTATCGTAGGTGGCGGCTGGCCATTTCGTGTACGAATCGTGACATTGATTGATGGATGACGTCACGATTTGGTACTCGTACATTACCTGCAAGTATTCACAGGTAATTACGATCGAACGTAATTTTGTGTGTTTGTTTAACGTCGCAAGGACGATAAGTTGCCTGCCCTATGGGGCAGCGACTGTTGTCGAGGGGTCCGAGCCCCTATACCTCATACCGATGAGTCCCCACACTTAGTTGTATTAATATAAGGACAAAATCTTCAGCTTTAAAAATCCTATCTATATGATTAAACTGGCCCGGAAATAAGCAAATTTTTAAAATTTTTTTTGATTAAAAACCTGCATTTCTGGAATCATCAGAGGTTGTCCATAATTGCCCTTTGAATATTATGTTTATCTCATGGGTATTTAACATCATACATGGAACAAATGAAGTATTATTCGTTTTTCATTTTAAGTAATGCAGGTTTTTAATGACATCAAATTTTGAAAATTTGTTTATTTCTAGGCCAGTTTCATCATATAGATGGGATTCTAAAGGATGAAGATTTTGTCGTTATATTAGTACACTTAAATATGTGAAATGAACTCATCTACCTTTATTGTGGCTACGTAAAGGTTAAGGAATGAAAAAATGTCAAAACATTCTTTTGTTGTTGTGAGGGTGTCAAAATCCACAACTTTTTCTGCTGGGGGGCCATGAACTTTTTCTGATGGCACATCAACATGGTGAGACCTTTCTGTAACACTTCAGTCATGAAAATTGGTCCAGCCATTCTCCCTGACTTAGTGTCTCAGTTAAAAAAACCTTATAGAAATTAAGGTACCTATAGATATTCAGATGACTTCAAACCCATTGTGGGGACTTAATACTCATATGAGGTAATAAGGGATCACACCTCTCAACAACAGTCATCGTCA
This sequence comes from Ericerus pela, assembly GCA_011428145.1. Classification (NCBI taxonomy): domain Eukaryota; kingdom Metazoa; phylum Arthropoda; class Insecta; order Hemiptera; family Coccidae; genus Ericerus; species Ericerus pela. Next base: position 523,621 of record WOFM01000612.1, read on the forward strand.
AAAGGCTGCCTAATATTCGTCTTTATGATGTTAAACAAATTTCACAAAAATACGTTCAAATATAATTACTTGCAAGTATTGTGTGAGAACCAAATCATGACTAATCAAACAATTACAGTGATGTGATGATTTGATACACGAACCTGTCTGTCATTTCTTATCTTGACAAGAAATGACCAATCACCATTATACACAGACATACATATTTACTACATATTTATGTATGTTTGTGTGTAAGTAAGCCCCTATATAAACCATCTGAACTGGCTTTAAAATCGCCAGTGTTTGCTCAGATTTTGGCTTACCCATAAATGTGTACATATGAAGTATTAGAACAGGCAATTAATCTGTTGATTACATTCTTGTTTGAATATTCTTTCACAATAAGGTATTCCATACTCACTGATAAAAAAAACTTTCAATCTGTAATTCTTTACATTGTACAATCGGCACCTGTTATCCTGTGTGATTGAATACTGATTCTCACTATCACTTATCGCTTGAGAAAATAACATTGAATTTGAAAGTAAACAAATTGAAGGTTATCAATTTAGGAAACAAACAATGAGCGTGATTATTTATTGAAAAAATTTCGTAATAAAAACAAAAATACGCAATGATTTCAAGCTTCGGAGTTTTTATGATCCGAGTAATTATTATTAGAAATAAAAATGTTGCAGGTTAGCCTAGAAAAGAAGGTTTTTCTTAGTCTAATGATCAAACTATGACGGCGCGATTTCCTCCGAAATTTATAAGGTCAATGTTTTCTTTTAATAACTAACTACAGGTGGTGTATTAAAAATTGGAAAGAAAATTAAATTACCGTCGATTTTCGTGTAATAATGTTGTAGTTAATTTTTCTTAGGTACGATTCCGCCCAATAGGATCGTTTTTTTGGTCAAAAAAGTACGAAAGTTCTTGCACTGTTTCTTGATGCTCTTTTGGAATATAGTGCAAAGTATTGGCGTTCTTTTGAATTGAGTGCAAACTTGGTTGAGAAAATAGTGCAGAAGGTGCTTACACTTCCTGCACTAAATGAAAAGGAGATGTGGAAAAAAAGTGAGGAATGTTCTCGTCTCATCACTTACCATGAATTGGGAGTTCGTTTATTTTGTTGTGTAATAACTGTTAATATTCGTTCTTATTTTGTTTTGCTTGCACTTTCTTTTGGAATGGTCTTTTGATCCCAAAAGAACTGGAAAATTTTTTGCCCTTTTCTCACACTTTCCTGTCCTCGTTCTGAACTATCTTGAACGAACATAAGTTCACACTTTTCTGGCGGAAAGAACAGACTTAATGTTATTGTTTATTTTAAATGACACGTTTAACGAGTCGTTATCTGGTTTTGGTTGGCTTGGTACTGAATTTTATGTTGCTACTTACTGGTTGTGTGTATAAATGCGGTTCGAGATGGCAAAACTAGATTATGACGTGCAAAAACAGTTTTTGTTCTTATTGAACACTAGTGGGTGATGAATACGTGAAGTTAGAATGAATATAACCACAAAGAGTGGAAGCATCCGTGAAAAACTGGTGGTTAACATTACAAGCCCTGGGATGGATGCAGGTATTGGAGAATATAATGTCGAACATGAGTTGAAAACTACTGATTGCAAAAAAGAAAAGGAAAAAAGAATTTAGTCGAAAAAATATTACAGTAATGGAACTCAGTTGGTACTTGTTTCAGAAAATAGACGAATTCAATGTACCTGTATTATAAGTGGAAGCAAATCTATTTCTGTCTATATTTTGGTATTTCGGACCTCAAGAAAAGTAAATTGTCAGGGAGTTGTTTTTATATTATTTTTTTCATATTTAATTATCAATAGAATACGATGACAGGATGCGAAGTCTCTTTTCATGTTCTTTTCGTTAGTTGGCCTAAAAATTAGTTTGAAAACTTTTACGAATATTTTTTTCTTATAAGTCATAACAGGATGATACTGGGACTTTGTTTCAAACAAAAAATAAATTTAATTCTCAGGGAAGAATTTTTGAATGTTTCATAAACTGGTTTTTTTTTTTTTTTTTTACATTTTTCAACTCAACATAACTGAATGATGATATTCGTAATGGTTACTATACAGTCATTAATAACCATTAGCCTATAAAAAATTTGAAAAAGCTTTCTCAACAAATGCGCTTAAATTTTTTTTCAATTTTTTTCAATCATGATAAGTTTGAAATACAATAAAGAAATGTTTTTTAAATCTTACCGATTATTTCATTTAATATTTTTCATTCAATTAACTGTAGTCTGGCACCCATAACCGGATTAAAGTTTAGCAAATGCTACATTTCGTTTGGAATGGGAGGTTCGAATTATGGTGTGTGATGAGGAGCGTAAAAATTATTATCTATCTATAGATAATTTTGTGCTCGAATGGTATCTTTAATTAATGATATTGTTGCTTCTCTTTTAAAGGAAATCATTAATTTCATAAATTGTGTAAAAATTACCGATATTGAATGTACCGCGCAAAACTTATTAATTTATTTGATTAAAATATACATACTTGTGTCTTTTGAGGTACTTACCTAAATACGAGTTTTTGTCCTTGAAATTTTACAAGAAAATTGGAGAAACATTAAAATATTGAAAAATTTAACATCTGGTATCGAAATTTTTTATTAATACAGCCATTTATCCAATGTAATATTCGAATAATGTGTGAAAATTATGGTTTTGTAATAAATTGATAGATTGTTTTCAAAATTCAATCTAGTCTTTTTCTTATCTACGAAGAACAAATTTCTATGTTTCCAAATTAAAATTTTTATCTACCTTTTGTTGAACCATTTTTGTGGTGTTTCTTCTTAGATGTTTGCTTCCACTCGAAGCTTGTCATGTTTTCATTTTCAAACGTTTCCAAGTTTTACAGCTATACCTTTATTGAAAAAAATTCTGTTCCAAAGTGGACTTTGAATTTAAATTCAAGTAGTTATCATTGATGGTTTTTGAGGAAAACATTGATCAAAAGCTTCCTGTCTCCTCTCCATGACAGAGTAGTCCTCAAGCCTTCCATCAACCCCCTGACCATCACCAGAGTGCTCCTAAAACCCCACCATGAGGAGCAGCCTATTGCATTTCATCGCAGTCGGAGAATTCTTTTGAACTTAATTGGTAACATTGCACAACTCTTCACTGGGTGAAAACAATGAAAAATTTGATACTTGGCACAAGCGCGTTTTATTTTGAGAAATAATATAGGGGAATTTTAGGCGAATAAATTTCTCATCTTTATGTTTATTATAGTGATACCTATACAGTAAAACCATGTTAGCGTTTTCACATAATATGTTTTCCCATATAACATTTTTTGTCCTGGTCCCTTGGTTTGCTATACTAAACCTCTGTAATAATTTCCGGGTAAAATTATGTTGGGTAAGACATTTTCCCGCATAATACTTTTGTTTTGGGCAGGTTTGGCCAGGTTTTTCCAAGAATTTGGGTCACACTTTTTTAAATTCAGGCCACATTTTTCTAAATTAGCGTCCAATTTTTAAAACGTTTTGAAAGTTTTTTTTGGAGGGGTATACTGAACAGACCTAATTATTAATCATACCGAAATTTTTTTCCATCTCATTTTTTTTTGCATAAAACATTTAAAAATGATTGTTTTTAAATTTGTTTTATTAAATTTTGGACTTTTTTTTATTTCCCATGAATTACAATTTCCCACATAATACGTTTTTTCACCTGGGTCCTGTGAAAACAGTATCTTATCTTCCAAGGCCTAAAAGTGAATTATTACAGGAAGAGTACACATTTGCATGGCTCGCCTATAGCTCGCCTCACAAATTTGTACATGTCCTGCAATCTCACTTTCAGTTCTTGTAAAGTAAGATACTTTTAATTCTGAATGCTAGAAAAAATATTATGATAGATCAAACATTCAAATAAATCAGCGCGTTCGTACTGAAATACGATGTTATCAGTTGGAACAGCCTGCAAAGTAAATTGAGCTGCCTGAAAAGTAAACTAGCGGCCTACAAATTAAAGTTGATCAGTATTTATGAGTACAGTTTCGGAAATAACAATTTTCACCCCAAAAATCAGTGTAACAAAACGGTGTTTTCGAAGTGTGAGGAATAAAATTGTATTAATAGGGTTTTACTGTACATTTATAATATGTATTTGTAAGTAGGTATGTATGTGTGTATAGGTGTTCATCTTGTAAACCCCACAGAAGGCGTAAATTTTGTCCAGTGGGGGCTGAAATTTGGTATGTGGGTAGGTTTTGGCATAATTTCTGTATTTGGTGAAAATTGTCTTAGGGGTTGGAGGCAAAATAGGTTCTATCAGTAGATAAAGGTCAAAACGTAATTATCTTTCGATGTGACTGCAGTTTGGTAGGTAACTGGTTCTAAACTTAGTGAAAACTGGTATGGAATTTGATAGAATAAATTGAGTAGTATAGCTATGGGAACTGTCGAAAGTTAGACTAATTAGGGTTAAGATATGTAATTATCATTCGAAAGAGCTGAAATTTGGCATGTAGTTGGTTTTAAACGTAAGAACTTGTGCAGACTTTGATGAAAATCGTTCGAGCGATTTAGCCATGGGAGCTGACGAAAGTTCCATCCATGTGAGCTTAGGCGCAATTATTATTCAATGGGGCAAAAATTCGGTAGGTAGCTGGTTCTAAATCTAATTGAAAATAAGGCTCTGATATGAATTTTCCATTTCTCAACTTTATAACAAATCAAGAAATTTAAATAGCTTAATCTAGACTATTATATTTTTTTCTTATTTTTTCTCCCCCAAAAATTCATTTGTGTTTTTATTTTTCAGTTCTATTTCACTTCATCTAGTTTATTATTTCCAAAATTTGACTACAAAGCGTCTACCTTCTCCTTTTTTTATTTTTTTCCTTTCAACAAGTGTACTGATTCGGAGTGTAATCCTATCGTTTGATCAATTTTTCATTTCATATTCGTGTCTCTGTAAGAGTTTGGTGTAATTTTTTTTGAATACTGATAAGTGCCGATCAAGCCTTTCAGTGAGCTTACATTCCGAGGATTCGGTAAAGAAAATTAATAGGTCGAAATTGAATGTTTGAATTTTAGTAGGTATAATTTATTATTTTATGTCTAATGAAGCAGTTTTATTATGCTTGTCTTGGAGTTTGTGCAAGTGCGAGTGTGTGCGAATAAATGACAGATTGTTTTTTTCTCCTCGTTTGTCGAAACGTGGGTCACTACCGAAACAAGTGGCACCATGACCTTCTTAGAAATTTCATATTCACCAATATCACGTATACATTCTAGCTTATCGAATATTTGACATTTTTCTCTTCGTTTAATGGTTCGTCGTTGTCAGAATATTATTAATTTCTTTTCTTTATTCTATGTTTTACGCAGATACATGGCATGATGCGAATCGTAATGAAACCACTCATACCATGTGTACCCTTTATCGGCGGAGTGCAAGTATTTTTCTTGAACAAACCGCATATCGACTTCGATTTGGTTGGTGCCGCTGATATTCTCGACATACCGGGCATTAGGTAAATGAAGATGGTTTTTAAAAAGGTTAATAGGTATTTGCCGAAAGTCTATTGCTGGTAAATGTTGCTAAATGTCGAGGCCTGGTATTATAAGGTCGAAGCTGTTCGACCCCTTCGTAGAAAAAGTGTGTTAACTTCGATTCACTGGTGAAAAACAAAACCTTCGAACGCGTTTTGTTTCTGTGATTTGCGAACGCTTCCCTTTATTCTATTGTCTTCGTAACAAATAAAGTAATAAATTTGGTTTTACTGCCATGTGATATTTGCTTTGAAAAATTCAAAAATTACTCGCCAATTTCGTCCTCGACTAAGACTGTTTGCTAATATTGTTGTTCCTGTATTATGTCCTTTTATTTCGCGCATTATTTGAGAATTTCCTTTAAAAATTTCGTTGAAGATATTTTATTTAGAATATCCTCATGAAAGTAGGAATTTTTCAGTCGCATGTGGGAACACCAAATGCACTAAATCAAAAGTGCGATGCAAGTTTGGTTTAAGAATGTGTCAAGAGTAGGTGTTGAATCTATGCCCTGAAGGTTGTGGGGACTAGTACCGGCTATTCAGCCACTTACTAGTGAAATAATTTTAGTGGGTGATTATATTGCTGAAGAATGATAAATAATGTTATAGAACATTAGAACAACTGTAGTGGAGGGAAAAAGTTAGACAATTATCATGCTTTGTTGATCTGTGCGAGGATGCTTAAAATATATTTGAAATTTTTACAAAACTATTTCCATTCACTTCATCGATAAAATTTACTGTGATTTGCGTTTATCAAAATTTGTTTTTTATATATTTGATAAATTCATTGGCGTAGCCGTCAGTCGTGGAATACGTGAGTTGAAGGCTCCCACCAGAATAAAAAGCCAATTCCATTATATCATGAAATCAGGTACGATAGCTCGAGTTGAATTATTAATATTGGCTATTTTTCTCGTATAAGCCGAGTCCCTTATTTCTTTTTATTTCTCAAAGAAAAAAAAGAAAAAAAAGATTCGCCTACGTACAAATTAATTATGAATTCGGTTGAGGTCGGGTATAGTCAGTTGAACTATAAATATTTTATTAATCGCAAATCTTACGTAAATATAGGAATATATATATGTTTTTTCTAATTTATTGATTCGTTGGTTACTTTTGTATTTTTTTCTTCAGATTTATTAAAAATATCTTGAATGACGTGAGCCAGCTACCTTTATGTCAACTTCAGCGGTATAAAGATGCATTGCTTCTGATAGTTTTGAAAAAATCGTTAAGAACGACACCAGTTTACTGTTGATTGATATGTTCATAGATCAGTTGAGAAGATAAAAATTTAGTAATTTTAATTGTGTCTTCAGAATAAACTTGTCACAAGGGGGTTTCCTTTCCCATCAGTTTGAAGGCAAACGTACTTGTTATATTATGCCGAATGAAGTTGGGCTACTTCTTGTGCGTTACGATAACTATAAGTGACGATGAAAATTAAAATTTACCGTCATTTTTAATTTGTTTACAGTGACGTACTGAGGAAAGTAATTGTCGAACAAATTTCCAATATGATGGTTTTGCCGAATAAACTTCCTATCGTGCTAAGCGATGCCATTCCAGCGCAAACGATCAAGACACCGGAACCAGAAGTAATTTTCGAAAAGATTGAGGTTTTTTTATCATTGGGTCTGTTCTTTTCGCCAAAAAAGTTAACTCAGTTCTTGGTCGGTTCAGAACGGGAACAGGAAAGTGTAAAAAAAAATTTCCTAGTTCTTCCGCGAGCAAAATAAAGTTTTAAGAATAAGTGCAGAAAAAATAAAATAAAAACAAATATCATGTATTACCACGAATTTTCAATTTATCATACGTGAAAAGGCGAGAACTTTCTTCGCAGTTTTTTTACACCTCCTTTTCATTTAGTGCAAAAAGTACATATAAGTACTAACTACACTTTTCTGTGAACTAAGTTTGCACTAAATTCAGAAAAATGCTGATACTTAGCACCGTGTCCCAATAAAATACAATTTCTGAATTAGTATAGTAACTCTCGCACTTGTTTGCCCAAAAGAACAGACCTATTATAACTTACATGCAGGGTGTTTCATCAAGAAAAATCTCTGAAGAAGTCCCTTAAATAAACAAATATGTTGTGTGCAATAACATCCTGAAAGAGCTAGATATTGATGTGCAACGACTGAAAAATGAAGCTTTGGCTAAACATTCCTAAAAGAAAGAAAATGTGTTTTTGGTTTTTTCATTATTTTTGCGTGCAGTGGTCAATAGGTAGTTACTGCGGATACTATTTTTCATTTATCCTGACGAGTTCTGTAGGTTTCTCCAGTTATAGTAGAACTTTGATAAAATTCCTTGTATAGCATGTTTTTACACAGAATTTTCCCGTTACGTTTGGTTCGTAAATTTATTCATTTCAGGGTGTACTTCGCGTACAAATTGTCCAAGCGATTAAACTGATGAAAAAAGACATCGGTATGATGGGCAAAGGAAAATCAGATCCGTATGTGATAGTTTCGATGGGTGCTCAAGAATTTCGCTCGAAGACCATCGACAATACCGTGAATCCGAAATGGGATTTCTGGTGTGAAGTACGTGCCCTCCTCCTTATGACGTATTATAAATTGTCCTTTTTTATTTCAGTCACCGTTCTTTCCATTTATTTTTTGAACAACATCGTCAACGTAATGGTGACAAGTGACCCGCAATATAACTATGGTCTCGTACTTTTTTTGGTGATAATTTCATAAAACGTTTTATCTCTTGTTCGCTTGTGTGATATAGTTCGCACTGTACGACCACCACGATCAAAAACTCATTATGAACATTTACGATAAAGATGACACTAGCAAAACCGACGATTTTCTGGGGCGGTAAGTAAAATGTATTCTGCGGTTGAGGGGTTCAGGGTTATATTGAGAATAAAAAAATAATATAAAAATTATTATAATTACGGTGCTTTAGCGTTGGTCGAAAATCGTAGGCATACTTATTATTGGTATTTTTCGAAAAGTTTCTTGGTTTACTGACTGTTGAATGTATTAGTGGTTTTGCTGTTGTAGTTTAGAAAAATTTTTTTTAACGTAAAAGGCGGTGACGAGGAAATTTTTTTGGATTTTTAATAAATAATGAGCTTTGTAACAATATGTGAGGTCGTGCCTATGAAAAGGGTCTAAGTGACGTTTGGACTTCTTTTCATTCATTCAGCGAAACAATGCTCTAATGACCTTTTTAATTAAGTGAGTACAACAAACTAAATAATCCACACTACTTTATCTACGAAATTCATTGCACAATTTCCATTTCAAGATGATGAACTCTGTTCTTTTTCAATTATTTCAGAGTTATGTCGTTCAATTTTTTTTTTTTTAGTGTTGAACTTAGTTCCTATGGATTAATATTTTGATTTTCTACAAAAAATTGTGAAAATTTTTGTGAAGGGGAAGAGGCCTTCTTGTAGTTAACTTTGAAAATTCATCAAAAATAGGGAAAACGAAATAGAACTACCATAAAAACTGATTCAAAAACTAGATATACTCCTCTTTTAAAAAATTTTTACCAAAATACCGTACCTTCAGTTAATTGAAAATGACACTGAACTCAAACCTCAAACGTGTTTTTCTCAAAACTCTCTTTTCTCACTTAGGCCCTTTTCATATGCACGTGCCCTCACGTATTCCTAATTTTTTGTTTGATCAATGCTGCTCGAATAAACATGAAATTTCTGCAATAGTAAGAGGCTGTATATAGTTATTATCTGTAGTTTGATGAGTTTTCATCACCGATTCTCGTAAAAATTAGTTTAATCGTTTCAAAATTAAACATTTAGATTGAGTAAGTCATTTACCACGCTGAGTCAAAATTATAATTCCCAGAACTATGGTTCTTAGGCTGTAAAATTCATGGATCAGCTAAATAATTAGTCAACTTTAAAAATAAAGAAAAATTGTTAGTGTATCTGAACAAGTTGTTTCAATTTAATCATCATTTGATTATAAAATTGAGTAAGCACATATTGAGAAAGAACCCATTCAGATAACGATTTTTTTCATTAAAAAATTCAGTAATTTCAGCGGATTAGGCTTGTAGGTTAATTCTGAGTGTGTCATTATACGTTTATGATTACATTTTTACGCGCACTGAACCGTGAAAATTTATTATCGACAACATTAAATGAAGGCTCTCCATTTCCTGTCAACATTACCGTAGAGTTTATATTGTTTTTTTGATGGGTCTCCATTTCTGACTTGTTGTTTATAGCCTATAAACCATTGCTTAGACCAATTACTGTGCCTTCTCATTTTTAGATTCCTCGTTATTTTTCTTCAAAAATTGAGAAATAATATGTTTAATCGAGTATGTAAAATTCTTTTGCTACAACTCAAATAAAAGCCTTATTTTTCGAACATAATTTGATTTTTAAATTGGTCATATGAAAATACGCTCTATCAAGTCCTGTTTTCAACAACCCTGGAAAGCAGTGCTCATATTTTTGAATCGTATATTTTTGCAATAGAATTCGTTGTTTATCTTCCCCCATTTCATAAAACCGATAAAATCAAAGTGATATCCAGCTTGCGTCTTGTCGTCGTAAGTCTAGCGTTTATTTAGAACTGAAAGTGCTAAAATCGATGCATGAATTATCGACATTAAGTCCAGCAAAGATTCAGAAACGTATATGGTACCCAAAATTAATCAGATTTATCCAAGTTTTCAGTATCTTGCTAGCTGTCTTCAGGTGTTAGATCGAATTCTAGTGCATGAAGCTTGAAATATTAGCTTGGATTAGAAATAGCATTAATATATAAGTCGCAGTTAGTACATTTACGGTGTTTACGGATGGCTTTAAAATTTTAATTTTATTAGACGTTTTTCAACTAAGTACCTATTATAGAGATATTCCCATTATTTACGAGGAAAATATCCAAAACTATTAGACCTCAATCGTGCGTGAAACTTTAAAGGCTGAAAAAGATTTAATAAAATTAATTTAAGTTAATGTAGTCTTTAAGTAGGTAATGAATTGGGCAAAAATACTGCTTTTCATGTACCTATGTATGCGCCCGGTACTAGGTACTAAAATATTCCGAAAAGTACTCTATCTAACATTAGGATTTTCTTTTTTTGATGAAATCTTTAGTGACAAGTATGGTTAAATCTTGATTTGATTCATGAAAAAAAATTGGTCTTATAACCTTAAAATGGTCGTGCTTGGGATTATGCTCGTCATTCAATTTGTTGAGAAGTGGAAGTAAAGTGTTTTTTTAAGAATGTATGATGTTGCAGAGTTCTTGCTATTAATTTTTCGATTAATTTTTGAACATTTTTACTAGGTGAAAGTTAATAAATTGAAATATATATGGCCGACCAGCCCATGATGTTACATTGGAAATGTAAAATTTCATTTTTTGATTATCGTCTGATGTTCGAGAAAAAAATTACATTATTATCAAATAGGTACCCTTTGGTTGTTTTAGTTTTTTTTTCCCTTTGGTGTTGTATGGGTAGGTATATCAAAACTCCTAAAATGTGCAATAAATGTTTTCTTGCAATGTTAAATGTTACAAGTATTTTTGACTATATGTTGGTCAAAAGTTCTTTACGTAAATTGGAACATTCCCAAAGAAAATACAGTAACATTGAGCTTTTAGATTTTATGAGACTGTTGATTTTTGCTTTTCTTTTACTTGAATGTATTTAGATAAAAAGTGGTGAGTTGAAATTGTAGAAAATTTGGTTAAAAAAGTGAAAAACGGTTGTAAAATGGTGGCTTGATTTTGAATTTAGGATCGTATCAACTATAGCTGATGTACTCGGTGGGAAGTCATTAATTTTTACGTGTCAGTAATCTGTTGGCTAAACTGAGTAAAAGAGTGTGTCGAAACGTTAGCAGGGTTGTATTCCTAGACTTTTTCGATGTAAGAATATTATAGAAGTAATTTATGGGATCAAATTTAATATTTTGATGTTAGATCTTGGAATTTTAGGCCAGTTATTATTCAAATAATTAGAGATCTACAAAAGTGTATAGCGCGTGTGTCTGGTTGATTTATGTCATAAAAATTTTTATGAGTTGAGAAAAAGGTTGAGAGTGTTTTAATGTAGGCTATGTATTAAATAAGGTGGATTTCGAATTATTCATGTGAAAAAGGAGAAAATATGACGATTTTATTGAAATTAATCGCATCGAAATTCTAATTAAATCCGTCAATAGAAAAAAATGACTCCTAAATCATATTAGTTACGACGTTAACATACCAACCAGTTGATGAAAACGAAATCTTTAGTAATATTTTAAATAAAGTAATGGTGATGATAATTTACTTCACTTATTTCAAGTTATCCCATTCACAATTTGAATATCTCCCTTATATATTCTAGGGTGTGTGAAAATCGGTGCAGTATAATGATTCTCAGATTTGTTTTAACCAATTGAAGAAGTTTTTTCGTTAACGTCGAGTTCATTTGCAGCTATAATAATAGTGGTATAGAATATGGATTAAGCTTGCCTCTTGTTTAATGTTTCCATTAGTGTGATCGGATGAGTTTCTTTGTTGTCTATGTAAACAAATTGTTAACCCTTAATATCAATGGTTTTTTTTTGTTTTCCAAAGCAGTTGAGGGGTGGCAATCACAAGTTTTTTGGACAAATTAGGGATGACGTAATTAAAGGAGAAAAAACAATTAAATTTTATTGTTCTTATCACCTCGAGAGGTCAGATTAAATATATTTATTTAATTTAATATATTTGCAAATAATTACGTGCTTACAATACCTCTTCTTCTATAAAAAAATAGAAAGTATTTAATGTTAGTTTATTTTATCTTATCGAAGATTTATCCTATATAGATACCTATATTTAATTCGTATGAAGATGTGGGTCAGGTTCTCATCCATATGCTTGCTTAGTCCATATTCTTTGTAATGAAAATTTCCACGTAAATAATAAGTGTAAAGTCATATTTTTCTCACCATAAGTTGATTACATATTCTGATATTCGTTCGATTTTCTTCAAATTTTTTAATAAATTCCGCCAAACTGGACGAACATTAAACTATAGCGCGAATTTCTTGGGAAAATGATGATTTTGCTGTTTGCGTGTAGAAGTCTTTCGCTGTAGAAGACTCGATATACCTACCTATGCAATGATTAGGTACCAATTGTTCGAATCTTTGAGTATCATTTTTCACATGCAAATTGTCGGAGAACTTACTACTAACCGTATCTTCGATTCACATGGCTATCTATATGGTATCTACACTCATTTATTGCAATTTCCCATTACATGTTGCGTATAATTTGTGTCCGATTTACGCGTTTATTTATATATGCATGTACAATGTTTTTATTGACTGAACACATTTCAGAGTATCGTTAGTTGTCCCAGTTTTGAGTCATTAAATTTGGAAGTATACGATTGGGACCCTGGTTTGGCAGGAAATGGAAACGACGATTTTCTTGGCAGGTAGAACTTTGTCATCTGCGTGCCTGGAGCCTTCATACGTGTGCTGTGTTATTTTATTTGTTCATTTGTTTGTGTAGTCCACCGTTCTCGAAGCTTATATACCTTGTCATGAAACATATGCTTTAGTTTTTTCGACCTTACTTATCCAGCTTACACGAAGTGAAATTTAATTATTAGTTTCAATTCTGGCCACGATGTTGTAAAATGTTTTCAGCTAGAAACTTCTCACCCCGTTTTCATGTTGTTAGCTAACCCGTGGGATATTTCTTGTAGCGACTAATTCATATGTAATCGTCATTTTTATGTTCTTATAACTTCGAGGTGTCCGTATGTATGGTGGTATCAGCTTTTAACTTATTCAATTTTCATATAGATTACATTCAAGTATCAAAGTGAGTGGTTGATTTAGATACCACAATCGAACTAACTTCACGAAAAGAAGAAAACACGTTATTGTAACTTCGAAAATTTCTAATAGAGGACGTTATGTGGGTCAATCAACTACTCAATTATTTGCACCAAGTTTTCCACAAATGCTTAGCTTTTTTTTTTTTCCCCTATCTTCGTTTATATTTTTTTTGTAATTTTCTATCCAACATAATTATTTTGGGTACTTACCCAATTTTTTCGCATGCGATGATTAACATTTCAATGTTTACTAACTCGACTTTCTGATGTTGACTGTTGGTTATTCTTCTGTTTTTTAGAGCGAGTTTGAAATTGCAGAGTGTTCTAGAATCTGGAGAAATTGATCAGGTGAGAATGTTTACTCAGTATTTTCTCTTGTAGCCTAAATCTATGCCTGTGCCGGAATATTAGAATTTCTTTCATTTAAAATTTTCAATAGTGAGGTTGAATCTTACGTTATTATGCACTGAATTTAGATTCCTATCATTAATTTTATATTTTATTGTGGTATTGTATATAAAAAATTTGAGGTTTGTTAGGTTAAAAAAATATAAATTCAGTATTATAGGTCATTAATTGGAACAAATTCTTTTGTGTTTGAACTTGTTGACTGAAGAAATCCAAAAATGTGATTAAATTAAATTGAGAATTCTGTAATTTTCGCCCAGTATTTCATTTTATTGTTATCCATTGGTATTTTTTCACGCTTCAACACCTTTCGGATTCAGTTTAAGCTGAAACATTGTAAACCAATAGCGTAGATAATTCAAGATTCTGCGAGGGATTTTCTACAAATAAAAAAGCAAGTTTTTCCAAGCAGTTTTTGTTGTTGAAAACTGGCTAAAAATCGAATATTTAACGTATTTTAGGTAATTGCTCAATGGCATTGCCGTAAATTAATAGAAACAACCTTTCATATGTATTCTTTATGAGCATATATACTATGAATTTGTAAGACATTTTCGCTGAAAATATTTTTGCAATCGATAACTTTCAATTTTCTCCTGGAGTTGATATAGAAGCTTCCATGTTTAAAAAAATTTATAATCTCAACAAAATTCTATAGGGACGTTTTAATTTACCGATTTTAAAATGCCAGTTGGATCAGGTTTCAGTTACATATTGGCATGACTGATCTGAAAATTTTCTAAAAAGTTCTTTTCCTTTCATTGTTACATTAACCTGAAATTTGACATTAAAAATAATTTTAAAATACAGATAAGTAGGTACTTTCTTTCAATGTTTCCAAAAAAGAAGGCCATTTTTAATTTCTTTTAATCGTTAAGTTTTCATCTTGAATTGTTATTTGCTTGTTTATTTATTTCAACTAGGGCTATTTTATTACTTTTTTTTCTTAATATTTTGTTTCTCGTTTTGAAATGTTTTTTCCTAATGGAAAATTTTATTTCAGTGGATTTCTCTGGAAGATGTGAAACACGGTATGATTCACGTTCGCTTGCTGTGGTACAGTCTCAGCAGAGATAGATCAGATTTAGAGATTGTAAGCTTTTACCGTTTTCAAACCTCGCTATCATTCGTGACTGTGATCTGTCTTGCTCATGACAAAGTCTTTTATTTTTAGGCATTAACTGAATTACATACGTTAAAAGTTCCTGGTATCGGTTCAACTGTGTTAATTTTATATCTAGACTCAATTCAACATCTTCCTGTAAGTTTACTTAATATTATTCATGCCTCCAGGTAGTATTCGTATTTTGTGTTTACGTTCGAGAAATCGATGTACCTTTCAGGATGCTCGTGCCAACAAACGACCGGATCCTATTGTCACCATTACCGCAGGTCATGAGACTAAGAATCTGGGTGTGCAGTTCAGAACGACCAGTCCCGTATACGAACAAGGTTTCACCTTTTTGATACACAACCCGAAGACCGATTCCTTCACTATCAAAGTACGTGTGCGCGATTATGTTCACGAAATTAGAGATTAAAAATGTTTTATTAAAATGGTCAACTATTCGCCACACAGGTCACAGACCAAAAAACTGGACTGGAGCTCGGAGTGTTGACTTATCAATTGTCGACGTTGTTGGAGAAATACGAAATGAAACAGGACGTTCAGCCGCACAGACTGCTGAAGTCCGGTTCCGAAACAAAAGTTTCGTTCGCTGCGCAGCTGAGAGTAAGGATGCTGAGTGATTTTGTCTAAGTGCAATATGGCTTCCGATTTATTTGTTACGAGATTGTCATCGTTTGTCTTGCAGATCCTAAAGAAATCCAAGAAGAAAGGTCCTGTCGATCCTAATCCCCCTCCACCGCCGGTAACTCCCCCGTGTACCCCTTCGGTGGTTTCAACTGAAGTGGTGCCTCCGGATGGCACGACCGATGGTAAATCGTTGGACGAGACGTCTAAAGACGTGAAATCGCTGACAAACGAGGACAGCGTTAGCAACGACATTAAATGTTAGTGCTGTTATTTGTTTTATCATTTTGAAAGATACAAATGTCAAAATATGTTCGAATCTTGGGGTCTGAATGAGAGAAATCAGTCGGGTATGATTTGAAACAAATTTTTCGAATTTCATCAAATTGAATGAATCGCAATTTTAACATACACAGATCTCATCTCAGATCTGTAGAATTCAGTGCATTTCATTGAATACGTATATTTTTATCTGTAACTCTCAGTTGAACTTTGGTGCTAAGGGTGAGCCATTAATTTACCTCTGAAACTGTCCATTTGCTGTTCATGTGATGGGCAATTATTGCTTGTTATAATTTTGCCTGTTATTCGAGACAGTTAAAAGTACCATTATTAAAATAGTTAGCAGTTTAATAAAGAGAAGAATTCGATCCAAGTAGTAATGGATGGACATTTTCAATTTTGCTGTGATCTGCTTGTGTGAAGCTAACAGGTAGGTTAATGAACTGGTGATCATTCGGAACTATCAACAAGAAGTGGCATTTAATTTGATTTTATAATTCCAAACATTGTGTGAAAATACAAAAATTTTTTATTAAGTCGACGAACTAAAAATATTTTTGATTTTGGTTTTTAGAATTATGTCTAAAAAGAGTACTCCAAACAGTTTCCTATTCGCATGATTCTTTAAAAGCAAAAAAATGTACTTTTAAAAAGTGAAATGGATATTTTCAAATAGCCAACGTTAACTTTACTCATCAAGCCATGAAGTAGAACTAAAATAGAGATTCTGGTAACAATATGGGGGACTTGGGAGACGGATTTTCACTCATATCCAATCCTAATCGGAGAAAAAATGATGAAAATGATCGCAAATTTATTTCAATTTACATTTTTCAGAATAAGGAGTTAGTAAACCAACTTGAAGAAATTCTAGATTTTTAAAAATTGGTATTGGGGGACCGATTTTTATGACTTTGATTTTAAATTCATGACTGTGTAAGTTAAGTTGACTTTGAAATAGCAAGTATGTATTTATTAATGAAAGATATCCTATATTTATGGCGGATTCATTTTGAAAAGCTCAAGTTTCACAGATTTTAATACAAATTATGATATGAATTTATGTAGGTGTTAGAAAAGAGAATGATTTCATTTAATGATTCGTCTTTAAAAATTTGACTAGAATTATCAGAAATTTCACTTGTTATTTATTCAAGTGTTTGTTGGCATGTCTACCAATTTTATTGAAAAGCCAGTTTAATTAATTTGAATATGCTAAATTTAGTAATAACTGAATGTTACGAAATATCTAAAACCCACGCACTCAACATTCTTGTTTTCAAGTTGAAACGATCCTAAATTGGCAAGAAACAAAAACATAGATCATACGTGGCAGTTATTTGTAACGTTTCTTTTTTTTTAACTTCATGAAGTAGAAATCCTGTCCGGATGGTCATTACTCTCGAGCCTTTGAACGTCTGAAGGAGGGGGCATTTGGAAAAAATTCTAAAGAACAAATATATATTAATTTTATTTTATTCGAAAACTCATTTACTTGGACTTCGGAACAACTTTAAGACGAGATTTTTATTATTTTTCGTGCAGAATGTTCGTTTTTCAAACTGTTTGAAAAGCAAAAATTATAAAATAGTTTGCGAATTTTCCAAAATTGAAGACATCCGACCATTGAATTGAATTTTCAAAATTTTATTTTCTGTGACGTAAAATTTGGTTTAATTAGCCAACGTTTTCGTGATATATAGATAAAACAGAGTTACTGGTCCGAATAATAAGAAAAGGCTTGATGAATACATTTAAGGTTTATTTTTAAAAATTTTAGTAATTGGAACGACTGTGTGCATACGTAACATTTGGTATCTTCGAATTATTGGCGAATTTTAGAAAATTTGGTCGCGAAAGAAGGGGAAAATTTTGGACCTATTGTGTACAATAAAAAATCATTTGTGGAACAATATTGCAGGAGACTGAAGTGTGAAAAGTTGCTAGATGCATGAAGTTAAACCGCTACCAAGAAATCCGTCTTTCTAGCTCCTTCAATTTCAAAAATAGGTCATATTTTAGAGAAAGTTTTTTCTTAGTCGTACCCGGTAGTGTTCATATTTCAGGTTTCAGAACCATTCATGGATCATCCAGTATAGCGCTATGGCTATGTAACCAGTGGCACCGAATTAAAAAATAATAAATCAATTTTTACTTATTTATTCTACCTATTTATTTATTTATTTATATATGTATATTTTTTTTTTTTTGGGGGGGGGAGAGAATCTTATTCCTCGGATAATCGTAATAGAAATATCCGTAGGTAGTTGGTTAAAAATATAGTCAGCCATTAAAACTATTCGCTTGGCTTGGTTGTGTTGCGCATCTGCTCAATGCTCAATATCTGTTCTTCGTTCTATTTATAATACTCATCTCTTCGCTTTTAAATTGTAACAAGTCGAACACTGTTTGGTTGTAGCGTTCAGCAGTGTCAGTGGCATTGAAGACGAAGTAAACGTGGATGCCTACATATCCGAAGAAGTAAGCAACTCGTGTAAATGGTTAGCCGATCAGTACGATTCACCGAAACAAAATAGTTCGATGGTGCGCCAGAACAGCACTGTTAGCAGTACTAAAGGCAGTCTCCGGAGGCGCAGACCATCGCAAAGCGAATCGTAAGTGAAATGAAATAAAAATTCACAGAGATGTAGCCACGATTTCTTCAAGGAAGAGGCAAAAAGAATTTTATGATTTTGTTTTGCTCGTCACTTTTGAAAATTTAGAAAATTTGAGAAATTTAGCATCTATGGAGCCCACTGTTGCATATTTACTATAAATTTTTTTTTTTTTAATTTTGAACATGAAAAGAAAAACAAACAAAAAAACAAGGTTAAGGTCATGGGGGCAATCGCCTCCTTTGAACCCTCTGGCTACGTCCTTAAAAATTCTGCATCGTATTCGCAATGTCTAAGAAGATACGTTTTCATTCGCAGGATTCGTGCTCTAGGAACCATCGAAATAACGTTGAACTTTATGGAATCCCGACAGAGGTTGTCAGTTACCATCCATAGAATAGCGTAAGTGTGCCTGTCAAAAGTTTTTAATTAAAATTTGTTTTGGACGGTGGCGAATGAAGAATTTTTCGCACCATCATTGGCGTTAATGAATTTTGATCATTCATAATGAAAATCAAGTAATTCTGTTGCGAATTTTTTCAGGGATTTACCAGTAAAAGATCCCACCGATTTACCGGATCCGTATGTGAAAGTGTACATACTTCCAAAGAGTAAAGAAACTAAAAGAAAGACAAAAGTAAGTTGCTTCATCGCTAATCACTGCATTTTCTGTTGCAGCCATTTTCTGAGTTGCTTTTCATGAAGTTTTTTCAATCATTTGTTATTGATTCATGTTGTGGTACTTAAATTATTAATCGTGAGATCGAATGGTTAGGTAATTAATACCGAAGGATGCTGACATGACCCCTTTCAACATTTAGTTATTCGTTAGGCTATAATAATTGTTGGAATGTACCTACAGCTTTCTACCAGAATTTAGTTAGTTTTATAACATTAAGTCAATTAAATTTACAAATTAAATTTGAAAATGACTAACGTATTGAACTTTTTCGCAGTAAGAGGCTCATTTACTCTTTTTTTTTCTCTCGAATAAAATCTGTGACTATCGAATTACAGTAGAACCCGCTTATTAAAGTCACTGCGGGATCGAAGCAAAGTGAGTCTATTAGGCGAAGAAAGGAAAATGAAAAAAAAAAAAAACATTCCAATTTAATTTTAAATGAAAATTTATATGAATACGTATAGGCTACAGTCTCTACACAATAATACACTTATTACGGGTTAATATTTTATGGAATAATTGTTTAAACAAGACAGATACAAAAATTTTTTGTCTTAGTACTGTATATAGGTTAAATTTTTTTTAATTTTGACTGTTTTATTATATTAAATTATGGGCCCATTAACAACAACAAGGGAAAAATTGATGAACAACCACTGTAAAAAACTTTTGAAATTATTTTCTAGACCTTCTGAACTGGAAATTGTCACGACTTATGAAAAATCCATAAGATTAACATCTTCATGCACGAAAATTGTTTGTCAACGATGCGTTTATTCTTTCATACGTTTTTGTTTTAAAGATTTGGAAAATAGATTTGAACCCTTTTGACGTTTGATGATTCTCAATTCATTATAAAATATCATCTAATTTTTACCGATTACATGAAAATGAGGTAATGTGTTTGACTTGGTTTCTGGAGTTTGAACGAAATTTTGTGTGCCTCTACAGCAATCAATATTTAAGTTACAAAAACAGTTCCGACACCGCTTGTTTGTCTTTTTTCACGTGAGTGTCTTAAAAAAAAATCTCGAATCCAATTTACACAAGCCCCATAATATTAATTTGAAATTCGGAGCTTTCTTGGGTTTTCAAACAAATGGACCAATTACCAAACAGAATTTTAGATGGTGTACTGTGATTGGTTCGTTCATATTTCTCTTCCTGTTTTTAAAATTCTTCGTATTTTTACGAACAGCTGCAAAAAATAAAATTCGATTACTGTGTGCGAGCTGTGAGCAGTCGGTCTCGGTTATATTTGTTTATTATAAAACCTGATTTGTTTTTTGTTCTTACATTCGAAAAATATTTGTAAAATGTTGGGAAGGTACTTCAAATTGAATTGGTTTTCTTCTAGCGTATTCAATTTATTTTTGCCTCTTGGCAAACAATTCATCATCTGAAAATGAGTTTAAAATCTAATTCCAGTTTCACTCGTTTTCAATATTTACATACCTTCCTATTACTTTGTTTTTTGCTTTTGATTGCAAAATTTGACCTTAAATTGATGGGGAATTGAAGTAATTATTTTTCGATAAAAACCTTTATTGTTTTCTTCGTCTGCCAAATTTTTTTTTTGTCTTTTCGAAATGTGTACACGCCTGAGTGGTGAATAAATTATTAGATTTGCGTAAGATTACGATAATAAATTGAAGGTCAATAATTTTCAAAGTACCTTAACCTATAGTGTTTTCAGCAAAATTAGATTTTCTTCATACATATAGTTGTTTTTTTCTTTTTCAAGAAGAATTGGTGATATGTTTTCATTCATTACCAGAATGAAAACGTAAGCCCTCTGAAGGAACAAATTTTTTTTTTTTCATCTTAGGTAGTAAAAGATTCGGTTAATCCTGTGTATGATGAAACTTTCGAGTATATACTCAGCAAAGATGAAATTCCTCATCGTCAATTACGTATTTCCGTTACGTCTCAGAAAACGTCGTTTATATCGAAAAATGCCGAAATGGGGCAGGTGAGTTTTTTTTTAATTCTCCCAAATTTAAAAGTCGTCGACGAATTCGTTGTAATTATAAGATATAGTTACTGGTGCTGGTAATTTTAAAACGAGTTGTCAAATAAACGATTGGGACATTTTTCGTGAAAAAATTTGGTATCTGAAAGAATGATGCCTATGTTTTGTCGACTGCTACATGGCCCAGATTTTAACAGCATTATTTTCTTTGTGAAGTACTTTCATTGTAGATAATGTTGATCGCTTAGCTGTCGAGGAAAATTTAAAAAACCAAGAATAGTCACATGTTGCAGCCCGCCTATTAGAAGTACAGGTTATGGGTGGAATATTTTTATTACTTACTGATAAGCCCACCTCCAACATGTTTCCTTCATTAAATCTTTTGCAACTCAAGCCCTTATTTTACTGAACTATGAATATTGCTTCAGTCTAGACTTGAATAAGCTAACTCGAGTTTCTTTCTCCGTTGTTGCGAAATTATTGATTTTGATTGTGGAGTTATTTTGAAATTAACTGCGTGATTGTGTGTACGTTTCAGTCAGTTTTACCTCTTGAGACTCGAGAAACGTCAAGTATTTTAAAAAGTTGATCAAAACTGGAGATTGGTAACTATCGATTGTTTTAACTTAAATCTCGCATCAAAAATTGAAAATATGTCCAGAAATTCTTAAAATTTCTGTTAAATGGCTTTCACTTTCTGAACCATTTCTACCGTTTCATAATGTTATTCTAAATTGTTGAGAAAAATGATATTTTTGTCGAAAATTTTCAGTTTTAGGGTTGAAATTTTTAGCTTCAAATTTATTCTATACCCGATCTTGTCAGCTATTCACAAACAGAGATGAGACAACTCATTCTGCGTAAATTTAAAAAAAAAATGAAAAGATTTTTATAGCTGTGGCTTCAGTCGTTTTCATTCGCTTTAATTTGAAATAAATGTTCTACAGTATGACTTTATTATTGATACTTTTCAGTTTTCAGTGCAGTATTAAAATTTTACATTTTTTTCTTTCAATTTACTCGACATATTGCAGAATCGAATTTTTTGTTCGTAGGTTCTTTTCGACTTAAAGGAAATGAATTTGAACAATTTTCGATCGTGGTACCAGCTGGAACCAGATACTGATTAACCATGTGCAAAGTACAAAGTCAAAAGACCATGAAATTTACCACCTCCTTATTGTCTTTAGCTTTCAGCTTTGGAATGATCTGAAACCGCTTCTGCAGGCGCTGCATTTAATAAATATGTAACATAATTATTTGAAATTAAGAAAACAAACAAGTGGAACAATGTGTCCAAATGGAATGTTTCATCTCTTCTTCTTGACTTGATATATTTGTGGTTTTGTCCGTTGGACACTTGGCGAAACTCTAACTCAGTTGTGTCTGTACCTTTTCACACATCATGCCAAAGATGGTCAGGATGGTTAACGCTTTTAAAAAGCGTCTAAACATTTTTTTTTTTTTTAATTTATTTATGCTTCTTATTTTCTGTATGTTACCTTTGGCACAATATGAGAGACTAAAAATCGAAACTAATTTCAGATATTTTGCCTAATTCTGTGATATCCTTGCAGATCCTGTTTTGTTTGTTTTTTCAATATACTTCTCTATTTATTATCGTATGTTATTGTGTAATTTTATTTTACTTTTGTTATTGGGAGCTGTAATGTACCCTATCCGTTAATCTTTAAGTTAAACTCACCCACATACTAATCGAATATTGTTCATTTTTCATAACGCATAACATAATATGTACACCTAGGTACTTTAAAATGTAATTTTTGACGATGGTCAGTCACTTTTTTAAATTTATGCACTGCTAGGTGCAAGCCTCTTTTAAAATCTTCATTTGTTATCTTACGTGTTTCCCCCATTGTTTTTCGTTGTTATTATATTCACTCGATCAATTTTTTAATTTAAAATTTTGTTCTGATCAGCTGATTTATTATGAATATTCTTTAAGCCTGAATCACTGTTTGTTTACCTAACCAATAACTGTCGTCAATAACAATAACTACCTAATAATTATTCTGACTCGTTAATTTTCCAAAAGTATTCCGTATTTTAATTCAGTACAATTTTTACTCTGAACTTCTTTAGCTCATTATTTATTTTTCCAATGAAAAAAACACGAAACAAAAATAAAGTTTATAACTTGTGTTAGTTCGTTACGAATAATCAAAATATTCGCATTTATTTTTCATTTTTGTACGATCATATATTTAATGTACTTAATTAGTTTTTGAAGTTATGTATGTAAAACAAAAAAGGCTTACAGATTTTTCCAATCATAATAAATTTATTTGAGAAATTCCTTAAACCTTTCAATTGAAACATTTTACAGTTTTATTCGCGAATATTTTACAATTTTAACTGTTATAATTTTTGTCCGTTACCATAAAAAAAAGTATCAATGACAGTCGACACAATAACTAGGTAAGTTACCTACTTCAAAGAAGAAAAAAAGCCAACAATTTATCTTACCTACCTTTTTTTTAATTTTATTTTAATATCGCATTATTTCATTAGATGAAAAATTTTTATGGGAACCTTAATTTTTGTATTGAGCCACCTATCGATAGTTTTTTGAATAAAGTTTTTACTTATCTTCTTTATTTCTTTTTGTTTGAATTAATGCAGAATTTAATCGACGAAGCAGCCCGTGTTGCTGGTTTCGTGGCGAATTACATTGAATGTGGAATAAGGAAGAAGACTGCTGGATAGTCGCAGCGTAGTTAGTGCACTCTAGAGCGAATGGAATTTATGAAAAGACTAAGATTTT
Source organism: Ericerus pela (assembly GCA_011428145.1). Lineage (NCBI taxonomy): Eukaryota > Metazoa > Arthropoda > Insecta > Hemiptera > Coccidae > Ericerus > Ericerus pela. Next base: position 547,488 of record WOFM01000612.1, read on the forward strand.
TTTCGATTTGCCTCATCAAGAAAATGTAATCAGGAAAGAAAGGAGTAAAATTTGCTAGATTGGGTAACTGTGTTTGCCTATTTAGTATTCGTCGCCGAAAACATCGTTTCGCCATTTGAAATACACGATTTCGAAGTTGAAGTGAAAAGGTAGGCCCGGTAGGCCTAACTGAATTGGAAAATTATTTTCGATTAGGACAGAAAGACGTGAGATTCTTTTGGAAGTATTAAGGACGAATCGATAAATAATTTCAGAAATGATTCGCTATAGTGTTCGGCGGACAATAATACCCATAACTACGTATCATTCAAAAATGGATTTACGTGAGGAGGATGAAAAATTCGTTTCACTTATATTCTTCCATGTTCAGAGATTCGATAAATTTGAGGCAAATAAATAGTGGGATATTTGAGACGCGCGAGAGAATCGGATTTATATATGTTGCAGCAGTGTACGTCCAAAGTAAAACCCGAAATAGAAGTTTATGAGACGAACAAAGGATGTCCTATAAAAAAATCCTCTATTTTTAAAACTGAAGGAATTTTGATGCTTTTTCTTTGGTTTTTGGGTATTTTTGACATTAAAATAAATTGAAAAAATAATTAGTTCTTTCATTTTTTTCAGGATTCTGATAGAACTCGACGACGTAAGAAAAAAAAGTTTTATGAATTCATTATTTATTTCTAAAATTGAAAGAGCTATACTGCTTCAAATTTTCAGTATTTCAATTCTAGAATAATGTTTCTAAAATCTTAAATTTTCCAAATTTTTTTGCCTCAATTGTCTCATTTTATCAAAGATGAAAATCGTCCATCAACGTATATATCAAACAAGTTACATACCTTTAATATAAAAACATTTTTTTTACGAGATACCATTTAGTGGAAATTGCCATTGTGAGTCCATGGTATGCAACTTACTCAACACATGTGTTCAGAAAATATGTTGGATGGTGTCTTTATTATTCTTATCCCTTGTAAAATGAAAATGTTTGTGGTGAAAATTTCAAATTTTAGAAAAATTATTCAAAAATGGAAATACTAAAAATTCGAAGCAGTGTCGCTCCTTCAATTTCAGGATTAGATTTCAATTCCATAGAACTTTTTTCTATTATTTCATCGAGTTTTATCTGAAAACATCATTGAAAAAAATGAAATTGTAGGATGCAGCAGTATGCGCAGGCATACAACTACGTATAGACCTCGTCTATATGTGTGTAAGCCTTGCTCAGTATTAAATAAGATTAGTAGTGATGAGCTACTAACCCGTGTGTACCAAAAGAGTGTTTGCTCTGCGTAATGTAGGGACAGGCCACACAACCTACCAGCGAATGCACAAGTACACCCATCACCACTGGTAGGAAGTCGCCACACTACTCTCCCCCAGTATGTTTCCAGGGAAAATAGACGATGATAAATGCGTGCAAGATGCGAGTATGGCAATTTGGAGGTTCTCACAGGTTTTAGGCCGGAGGCATCTCCTAGTCACCGGTGTTATGTGAGGGTTGATTGCTGTTGTCTGAGCAAGAGTTGATCTAGTCACATCTTGACTGAAGGACAGAGAAAGAGAGAGTGGAGTCTTGTAGACTCAACACTGAGTGAGAGGAACCTTATGGGTTCAACATTGGTGGATGAAAAGCGGAACTCAGTAGATTCAATGCTGGAAGAGGTGGTATAGTCATCAACAGCTCTGTCAAGTGAGATAGTCTGAGGACAGTGAGACCCAGAATGATGGTGTCAACATGACCATCGTTGAGTTGAACCACATGGCGCTGATAGGCACTTGGTTTCTCTCCGGGTTTATGGACTGTCTGTTCAAGGAGTTGCCATACCCGTGTGTTGTTCAAGGGTGAAAACTCCTCAAGAATCAACTGGCGGAGATTACTCCACATCTGCTGGGAGAGATCGGAGCTGTATAGTAAGTTGGAGACTACGTTAGCTACCAATGGTGGGAGCAAGCCTGAGATGGCTAAGAACATCTGGTGCTCCATGGCATTATTATGAGTGCGAGCCAGGTTCTTGGTCTGTTGCAGCCAAAGCCACACATTCTTTGTGTTGAACTGTGGTGGTGCAGTCAATGTGCAAGGAGGGGCTTGGGCCACCATGGAGATATTTGGTGTGACAGTCATGGTGGATGCCGATCACTGTTGTAGAACAGGCAATAAGTCAAGCAGGGTATGTTCTTCATCCTGCTGGAACAAAAGTCTGGATGTTCCCCCTCCAAGTGGCATAGAGGATGTTGGGGTGTGGAGGAATGGACAACTGCTGACAACAATGTGATTGTTGCAGTAGCTAGGGGAGGTGTGGACGTACTAGATGGTACGCTGGTGGCCTCTACCCTTGACAATCTCCCATTCTAAGGTGTTGTCGAGGATGCGACAACAGAGGAGAAAGGGGAGATGAGGTTTTTCGATGGTCCACTTGTTGGTTTGCCATGGATCCATTTCTGGAGAGATAATGCCAGAAAGGGAGACAAGAACTTGAGGACTTGCGTCCGAGTTCTGTCAAATTGAGCTTACACTCGATGGACGTCTTGTTAAAGACAGTTTTTACCAAGAGGGAGCAGAGCTACAACTTTTTTGATCAGAGTTTGGCCAATGAATGAGAGGGAGTTCAAAAAACTGCAACCTTCTCGATTGGCTGTTTGCCGATTAATGAGAGGGAGTCTAGGCTACTACCTACTTTATAGGCTGTTCACCAATAACTAAACTGCATTCATCACATTGGGGTCACCACTTGTATTACACTGCCATATTGGCAGGCGTACAACTACGTATAGACCTCGTGTTTCTGTGTGTGAGCCCTGCTTAGTATTAAATAAGATTAGTAGTGGTGAGTTACTAACAAGTGTGTACCAAAAGAGCGTTTGCCCTATGTAATGTAGGAACAGGCTGCATAACCTACCAGCAAGTGCACAAGTACACCCGTCACCACTGGTAGGAAGTCGCCACAGAAATAATTAATTTTTTCAATTTAGTTCAATGCCAAAAATACCCAAAAACTAAATCAAAAAGAATCATAGCTCTTTCAGTTCCAAAAATGGAGGATTTTTTGATAGGACATTTTTTGTTTGTTTCAAAAAATTCTACTTGTGGTTTTGCTTTGGATATATACTGCTGAAATACATTGTATAATGTCTTAATTTTCATTTTATTTCATTCAAAAAACTGCTGTATCATCCGAAAAATATGTACCTTAAAATTAATGAAAAACTACTTTTTATTCGGCAGCAGCACAGATGTATTTGTGCAAGTATTTTTGAGAGACTAAATTTTCAACATTTCCTTTTTCAAAAAATATTCTTGGAATTGTACCATAATAAATTGCCGTTTTGTCCGTAATTCATAATTTTGGTTGGAGTGACAGTAAGAAAAAATTATTTCTAACAATATTAGCTTAAATTCGATTAAGAATCTACGTATGATAACAATAATTCATTATATTTAATAGTTGTATTGGGCCTCGTTTTAATGAACTCAATTAGATAAAATAGGTTGATGAACTATGACAGAGGATGATCCCATGGTGGTCCTATTAAATTTTTTTTCACATCTCTGATGCAGTTTTGGAGTTATCTTTGAATAAAAAAACTGTTAGTTATAAAATAATATGGCCACTAACGTTAGAAACGAAGAATCATTGAAAAAAATTTTCTATCAAAAAATCTAAGTACCTTCAAAAAACAAAAAACAAATAAAAATGCTCTAAGAAGAAAAAAATAACTTTTTTAAATTTCTCCTGTAAAATCTACTGGAATTAAATTGCAATGAAAAAGCAATTATGATAAATTAATAATTTTTTTCAAAAAATAGAACTGACTTCAAAATAAAAAACTAGTGGTCAGTATCAGTGGCTGAAGCTGATTACAATTAATGTGATAACATTTTCATATTATTTGACTTTAAATGACAGTGATATAATTCTCGGCTACTATTTCAATATATGTTTTGATAAAATGTCGATATTTTGATATTTCATGGGAAATCTATGGAAAATCTACTGTGTAACTGTAACTAAAATGGTATCTTATTTCCGTCAGTTCCAAGGTAAACATAGGATTAATGTAAAATTGAAGTTTCATTTATCTGTAAGAATAAGAAATCTTCATAAAATGATCTATATTAAATAGATTTTAATAATTATCGGTGAATGGTGTATAATCAATGGATGGGTTTTACTTTTGCCGATAAATTATTTCATCAAGTTAGGTACTTATAGGAAAGTCGATTGGTGAATCGAGTAGAATCCATCGATGGATTCTACTCGATTCACTGACCGATTTTCCTTTAATTTATAGTGAAATAATTCATCGGTGAATTGAGTAGAATCCGTTGATAGATTCTATTCTACTCCATTCACCGATTGACTTTCCTTCAATTTAATGTTATAATTCATTGGAAAATCAAGAATGCATTGATGGATGAATTCATTTGCAAAATTCATTGGCGTTATATTTACAAATATAAATTAAGTTAGTTATTGTACCAAATTTGTAGATGAAACATAGAAAACCTCTGGATACTGGAAAGATTGATAACACAATAAACATATTATTTCAGATTATACTTATTGAAATTTATTGAGGTGAGTTATGATTTTTTGATGCAGAAGAAGTAAAAATGAACTCTCATTTTGTAAAACGTTTTAATCACAACATAACTATGACAACGATTGACGAACGGAGTACAACCTCCGTTGAGCAGTGGCGGAAAAAGGTTAAACCGGCGATCAGTGTCGCCACATATGAAAAGCAGAAAGGTTATGATTATGTCATATACAGTTTAGGTATGAGTTCAGATTATGTGTTCGTGAGGGAGTGAGGGAATTGTATCCCAACACCCCCCTGCAATTCAAAACGGACAAACGAACATATAAATTGTCAATATGATATCGCATAGTGTATATGTATATAAAAAAAAAAATAAAAATGAAATAAGCAATAGCAGTCAAGATTATTTAACACATAAAATATATAAAATTTAAAAGTTGCTAAAAATGTTATACATATAAAATTATCGTTGACTAGTTTATTAATGTTGTACAATTAAAATGTGCAGGTACATGTCAAGTGGATAGTTTATCTTATTTATTGTGTAATTATTAACATAAGGTATGCATTTAACCTTATGTTTTTATGTCACATCTTATAAATATAGTATGTAATGTTAAATTATTCTATACAACAGATCAATTTCTCCTCATCGTTAGCTGTGAAAAGAAAGTATTATTATCTATATCCTTATAATTAATTGTGTGGGTTTAAACAAATATGCTACTGTTGGAATCAATTAAGTTTATTGAGGGAATGCTGATGTCAGGAAGAAAGACAGAGCAGCGACGGGGAACCTATTGAAATGTGTGTGATGTGAATTGGTGAAGACGAATTATGGACCACTTGGTTTACGACAGGCACAAAAAGACCGACGCCCATCCCCAGTCCAAAACCAAATATCAAAAATTTTGCAGGGTTATGTCTGTGAAGACTATTGGCCAAAAAGTTGACTTGCTCGGAGGATTCTCATAACAATATTCTGAAAGGTTTTCCGATCAAGTGCTTTAGTTAATATATCGGCAACTTGATCAGGAGACCTAATATCATTGAAATTTATCACTTTTTGCTGGAAGGCCTCCAACAAGGCGTAGCATTTGATCGCGAGAGACCTGGATTGTTTCTGGCCGCCCCCAGATGCAATGTGGGACGCAGATATATGGTCCTCATACATCTGCACTGGGTCGGTTACAGAGAAAACACTTTCCATAAGTCTCCAGATCACATAGATGTCGTCAAGTGCATCATTCAATGCAATTAATTCGGATGCAGTTGACGAAGTTGCAACCGTGTGTTGCCAGTGAATGGCCCAATTTAGCAAGTCTTTGTTAACGAATATCATGAAGCCTGTTGTGGAGCACCCTTTCTCCAAATTATTTATATCTACAAGTGAATCGTCTACGTCGGGTGCATACGACACATCGACAAATGCTTTAATTTGAGTTTAGCCAGAGTGGAAAACTAGAGAAAAATCACTTGTAGTTTTAAGGTATCTAATGATACGACGAACATAATTTTTTATTTCATTGTTGGAGGATGTCTGAAAATGGGATAAATAATTGACGGCGAAGGCAATATCCGGGTGGGTAAGTCTTGCCACATATAGCAGGTTCCCAATCATAGCCCTAAATTCGGTGTCGTCAATTCCATTGTTAGGTTTATTAAGTTTTAACCCAGTCTTCTTGGGTGTTGAAGTTGGTTTACATTCGGTCATTCCGAATTTCCGGAGAATCTTGTCAATGTATCTGTGTTGCGTGAGTATTATTTGTTTCCGTGATATGTCACAGTCTATTTCAAATCCAACGAAAAACGTAGGATTGTGTTCTATTTTAAGTGTGAAATTTTTATTAAATATATTTATTAGGTCTTGTGTCCACTCATCGTGGTTACTTACCAACAACATATCATCCACATAGATTATCAAGAACGCCATTGCACCTGTGCTGTCTTGTCTAATATACAAGCATCGATCAATTTTCGACTGGATAAACCCAGCTTGAACTACTGTAGAGTTCAACAGATTGTACCAGCTCTTCGATGAAGTCTTGAGTCCGTATATGGATTTTATGAGTTTTAGGCATTTATTTTTGTCTGGTTGGCAGCCCTTTGGGGAAGATATGAATATAGGATATGTTATTTGTGAGTTTAGGAAAGCTGTTTTTATATCGAATTGTATTATATTTAAACCATACTTATTAGTAATTGACAGTATCCATCTGATCAACCAGTATTGGACCACCGGGGCATATGTTTTGGTCAAGGAATAGTGAGTGAGATCTTTAAAACCCCTCGCAACTAGTCTAGCTTTCGGTATATGAACGCCTGAGTTGTTGGGTTTTGTGGTGAAACACCACTTTGTATCTACCAACCTCACATTCCTTTCTTTTGGGACGACTTCCCACACTCCCATATCAGATAATGAATTCAGCTCGTCTTTTATGGCTTGAAGCCATTCTTCCCTAAAAGGATTGTTTTCGACATCCTCCCATTTCTGAGGAATATGGTCCTCAATATAATTCTTATATCTTGATTTAAATAGATTTAAAATTACAGGGGTATCTATAATGTTATTATTGTGTTGTCTTATGTAATTATTATTATTTTTTGTATTATTAAGTTCTATTATTTATTTTTTTTGTCAAACCTGACATCGCAAGTCACGTGCGATTTCTCCATTAATGGGTCCCTTATGCAGTACCCACTGTTGGTATATCCTACAAAAATTCCTTTATTGGATCTTTGGGTTAGTTTAGGGTGTTCAGTGTTGGCACGTTTTCTTTTGTTCTTTGTGGCTTGTTGTTGACGGACTTCCATGGGGATGTGCCTGTGAGCGAGAGACCAAAAACTCTCATATTAGATATGTCCGGCTTTATGCCGTAAAACATCTCAAAGGGGGTTTTGTTCTCTGTGTTTGCCCTAGTTGGGCTCCTGTTTATGATGTAAACAGCCGTCACAACAGCCAATGACCAAAATTTGAAATCTAAATTCGAGTCGAACAGCATAGCCCTCATCCTGGCCATAATTGTCTGGTTCTGCCTTTCAGCAATCGCATTCAACTCTGGTGAATACGGAACAACTGGCTCGAGGTTTACACCGTTGTTCTCACAGAATGATTTCATATTTGAATCTAGATATTCCCTAGCGTTATCGCATCTCAGGGTAGCTATGGGATGATCTGGGAATTTGGATTTTAGTTTTAAATATAGTTTTCTAAATTCTTCGGAAACCATGTATTTTTTCTCGATAGTAGAGACAAAGGTATATTTTGTGGCATGGTCCACGAAAATTAAAACATATTTTTCACCATATATGCCTGGCGAGAAGGGGCCCATTGTGTCTGATGAAACAAGCTCAAGCTTCCTCTCCAGTCATGCGCAAGTTCCGTTGTGCCCTAATCTTCTGGAGTCGGCTTTTACACATACCTCACAAAGACTGAACTTGTCATCACAAAAAGTAATTCCAGGAGGAATACCTCTTGAGACCTTTGCTAGGAATTTTAAATTCTTCCCTGACAGGTGTCCTAATCTCCTATTCCATATTAATTTTTTATCTATTTTTGTATTTTCTGTCCTTTCATTAGGCTCCTGTGTGTCACTTACTGTATTATTAACTTCTGTTATATTATTATTATTTATGTTGACTCCTATATTATCATTCATTTCATTTCTTTCTTCATTCATTTCATTTTGTTGTGAATTATTATTATTATTTGTATCATTAGAATTTATTATATTTTCGTGTCGTATATTATTAGTTATATTATTATCTTGTGTTTTATTTGTGTGATTATTATTCTTTTCATTCTCCTCCTGACTCTCCTCTACTATTTCTTCCTCGATCTCATATTCCATCCATTCGTCCTGGAAATTTATGTTAGTCATACATGCCAATTTATTTGAATTATTATTATAGAGGCATATTTTATTTAATTCATCTTGGGGTTCTATAACATTAACGGCGGACTCTGGTACAATTTTGTACTTTACCATGTACACACCTCTTATTTTTGGGGCTGAGAATATGACTTTGTCTGTACCCCGGATGTATATATGTGCTGCAGAGAAATTTTGGTCGATACCAAGCGCTCTATTTTCAGTGATTTTAATCCCTGACATAAGATCGATGTTCAAAGATGGAACATAATGCACATTTTTAAGTCTTATCACTGTTTGCTTTCTTTCTGAGTTTTCCACCCTAATAAACATGGTACCTATGTGTGTTGCAATAAGTAATGTATCTTGAATTGCACACTCCAGTTCAATCGGTTTTTCTAACATTATGGGGTTATACAATTTCAATAGATCCGAGATTACGTGAGCGACCGCTCCACCATCTAACATTATTTTATTAGTCAAGGGGACATAGTCCGAATCTAATTCATGTTCTATGTCCTTAGATGTGATTAAATTTATTAACTTGTTGTCATGTTTGCTTACTTTCGATTCAAAATTTTTGTATCTCAGCATCATGGACCATTGAATGTTGTTTTCATTTTTATTTTTATTATTATTTCGTCCATATCGTGTATTCTGTGCAGGACCATCTAATTTATCTTGGGGTTTTAAACCCTCTTTATTTGATGGACATACCTTTGCAATGTGTCCTTTGCCATGACACTTAAAGCATACTAGAATATTCGAACTTGGCAAAGTGTTTTGATTTTGGTTGTTATTATATTTTTTATTTTCGTATTTATTATTATTATTTTGAGGCATTTCAGATTGTTGATTATTATTATATGTTATTTTCCCCTGATCTATATTCTGACTGTGGTGTTGATTTCTATTATTGTTATTATATCTATTGAAATTTCATCCATATTGAAATCTTTGGTTTTTATTATTTTGGTTGAAATTACGAAATTTATTATTATTATATTTTGACTTTTTCTCGTCATATAACCTATCTGATCTTTCAATCAGCATGGTGTGGAGTGTTTCTATTGTTTTCTGGTCCTGACTTAATGTATTGAACTCCAGCCTTGTCATATTGTAAATCATATTTAATGATATTAATAATTGCTCTATCTCTTCCTGTTTATCAAGAGGTTTTCCACAGTCCCTTATTTTTTGTGCAGATCGTGAAAAAACATCTAAATAACTACGGATATTGCTATCACTATTAAATTTTAATCTTTGGAAGGCTTGTTTTGCGTTAATATATGTAACCTGAGTGCAACTTTTATATCTTTCATCTAGCACTTTTAAGATCTGGTTTATAGTTCTTAAATCTTTTACGCGTTTAATTAGTTCATTATTTAGTCCCTGATATATGACAGCTTTTCCCTTGTCTTGATTTCGAAAGTAAGCCATCCGATTAGCTGGACTGGCATTTCCAGGGTCGGAGTTCAGAAAATTATTTAAGTCTAGCCCCAAAAACAACACTTCAGTTTCGACATCATTCATGATGGGATATAATCCCTCTGTATATAGTGTCAAAACCATCGTGCTTCTCCAGGCGTCATAGTTCCTTCCATCGAAAACCTTTTTTGTGTCAAAACGTGATATTGTCTTTAATTAAATTTTGTTTATCGATTAAGGAATTTAAGCCCTACCTCAGAAACATGAGAACTTAAAACTAAAGGGTAACACGGTCTCAACCTCACCATAATGCACAACACAGTCTCAACCGCTCGATAAGGAATGCAAATAAATATGTAAAATATAATATTCAATAATCAATTAATATTCTAAAATTATTTCTTACGAAATTACTTTCCACTGACGATGGATGATCTCTTCGCCATTGTTTCTGATGTACGAGCATTCGCTATACCTTCGACTTTATCGCCAAATATGTTCAAATTCAATTTAATTAGTATTTGGGATGGTGTTCCAGAATGAAAAAGATTCTGTCAAACCCGTTAAAACATAAATTAAATGTCAAGTCAAAAAATTATTTATCGAAAATTATGAAAGAGATTAATGCTGAAAGGAAAGATAATCTGTTAATCTTCAACTATTGAAAGCAATTTCATTGTTTGTGATCATGAAAAAGTTTGTCACCAAGGTTAATGTACATTTATTCAGGTTTTCTATTGTTGGATTTGATGAAGCTCATCCAACAAAGATTTCCTGTTCTTGCAACTTTGAACCAACAAGATAAAGTCTGAAAGGGTAATATAAATCACCTTTCAAGTTTCAACTTTACTTGAATTTTGACCAAGAATATACCCCAAAATATGCTAAATTCTAAGTTGAAATTATTAAAATTTTGATTTTCTAGTCAATTTTTGGGCAAAATCACACGAAATAACACTTAATTAATTTAAATTTTTTACTTATCTTATGTATTTTTTGTTTCCTATTGTAATTTTCTTCGATGTTTTCTGGTTCTGTTTCACCCAGTTGACTCCAACTTTGATGATTCTACATAGAAGATTCTCAATTTTCAGTTTCTCTTAATTCGTATTTTTCTCCGGAATACAGCATGAACAATTGCCAACCATTTTTGACTGTGTGAGCTGGTTTGCCGAACCACAAGATCCTTTCGAACTTGATCTGCTTCCTCCAAATTCTTGACTTTGACAATTTCACCGGCGCCCAAGAATTTAACGTCGTTTTCATTGACTTTACGATTTTATTTTAGATTTACTCAAATTAAACTTTTAACTTTTCAGGATTTTCACTTCTATTTTATTAAAACGAACTTTGTGTTCACGATTTTTATTTTTCTACCACTTTGCAAGGAGATATGACACGGCACTAAGCCTTTTCACTTTGCGTGAAAACGAAAAACGAACTTTCAATTAATTACACAATTAGCACATTTCAATTACGTTTACGACTTCGCAATCTTCTGCTCTGCCTACCATATTGAGGTGAATTATGATCTTTTGATGCAGAAGAAGTAAAAATGAACTCTCATTTTGTAAAACGTTTTAATCACAACATAACTATGACAACAACTGACAAATGGAGAACAACCTCCGTTGAGCAGTGGAGGAAAAAAGGTTAAACCAGTGATCAGTGTCGCCACATATGAAAAGCGGAAAGGTTATGATTATGTCATATACAGTTTAGGTATGAGTTCAGATTATGTGTTCGTGAGGGAGTGAGGGAATCGTATCCCAACAAAATTCAAATGAATATAAAGATGAATACGTACAATTTTGTAATTTGAAAACATTATCAAAAAAACAACTAGGTACACTTTAAAATCATGAATATTAAAAATAATTCAAATCACTATTCACTCATTCTCATTCACTGATAAACCTTAGAAAAATTCCAGTAAATATTTTAACTAGGTACTTAATATATTGATAAAAATTTGATTTCGATGTTAAATGGGAAATTGTTGAGACCACCAATCCTTCTCCCCTCTCACTTCTACGAACACACGATCACACAAATACATAATTTATTTATATCTATTCGCAGCTACACTGATCTACCACTTCCGCCGCTCATTCGTTCATTTCCATTAACACTCGTTTATCTATCTTAAAAGGTACTTTGCTGAAATTATGTATCTTCTGCGAAATACACTCGCTTCTTGGACGGAACTTCGCTTAAATCTTTCTTTCTTGTTTCATCTCCGGTCCTCATCCTCTATATGGTAGCATCGCTCGGTAACAGTCCTTGCACCTGAAATAATTTTAAAATAATTTAAAATCTTTTATTGTGAATTTTCTAAGTCAAATTTTTAATATTCTTTTTCGTGAATAATTGTGTTTTTTAGTCATTTTTTGTAATTATTTGTTTTTGTGTTGGGTAACATAGTTCCAACTTATTCTTTCATTTTTTTTTCAAGTCATAATTTTTGTCTTCGAAAAATATTTGAGTGCTGTAAATGTTCAATGAGTTTCGTCGTTTGCTGAATTGGATTTTCCCTGCTTGTGTATAATCTGGCCAAGTGTTCAAAAATTCCAAGACTTGTCGATTACTTAACTGTTTGAGAGCCCTGCTTGTGTTACTCAAAAGTTAGTAAAATCATTAGTGTCTGCCCTGCTTGTGTATGAACTAATTCGTCGAAGTCATTATATTGGTAATAAATCGCCTTGAGCCATCAGAAATTGATCAGAAACCAATGTAAAAGCTTCAAAAATTCATCATTTCAATCAAAGTTCATCATTTAGCATCAACATAAACCTCAAAAATTCAACTCAAACACTCACCGAAGTACGTCCTCCACAACTGAAGCGCAGTTCAACCATCAAAGTCCAGAGCATCATCTCAAAAAATTCTCGAAAACGAACCTGAAATTAAGAAAATCATCAGTCAAAAGGGTAATAAATGAAAATTTCCGCTGAAAAAAGGTAATAAAAAATATATTTTTCGTAATTTTTTCGCAATTTTTTCGCAATTTTTTCGCAATTTTTTCGCAATTTTTTCTCGTATTTTTCGTGTATTATTTCGTATTTATGCATAACTTAACTTTTCGGATTCAAAATTTAACTTGTATATTTGAAAATACCGTTATTTTTAAATAATTTTGGCCTTTTCAGAATTTATCCAAGTACAAATTTCGGCAAGTTCATTGCAAAATTTTGCAGCCACTTTTGTCTTGGAGTGTACAATTTGTGACGTAAACACGGCTCGTTTTGTTCTTTCGTTCGAACTTGTACATTAACCTTTTGTTAAGTGCAACGAACCTACGAACTCTTATCTTCGTCCATTGAATAAATACGTTGGCGCGGTTTTCAATTTCAAACCACCATTTTGTTGCAACTTGAAAATTTTTGCAGTTGCACAATTGTGTCGAAAATACTTTAACGATTTTTTTTCGAATTTATACTCTATATTTTTTTTATTTTTTATTCGAATACTTTAATTAATTTATTTCAATCTCACAATTTTATTTTCGTTTAATTTATTACGCAAATACGAAAATATTTTTTTTTAATTTCGAATTTTTTTTTTTACCATTTACAAATTTTTTTTCTACTGTGAATTATAATTTTTTTACTCTCAAGTTACCAAAAGAATTATTTTATCTCTTTTTTACATTACTTTTGGTGCTTATTTATTTTATTTTTTTTTCAAATCACCTGCAGTATTTTTTTTTCTCTTTTCATTTCAAATTATTTGTTTAGTTGGAATACAGTGTTGGATCGAAATTTTCCCCTGTTATCTAAAAATTTTTAGTTTTTCTTTACTAATTCCTTAGTCTGAAAGTAGCTAATTTCATTTCACCCTCATTTTTCATCCATTTATCATATTTTTTCATTAATTATTTCTTCAATTATTGAATTCAATTACAAATCATATTGGGTTGTATAAGTCTTATTTTTTTTATTTTTTTTTTTAAAGGGAAGTGTCCAATCTCATCTTTAACGTGTGTTGTCTCTTGCCCAGTGTGGACCTACTTCAGAATCACACAAGGACAAATTTAAATACTATCGTCATTATATATACATTGTTTGGTTAACACACGGACGGCAATCCTTTTCTTGCGGCATTTGCTGGGGATTGATATCCGTAATATTTTTTTTTATTTTTTTTAAATTAAATTTCAGTCAATTCATTAATTATGAATACTGAAAATAATGATCGAGTCTCGAACATTTTCCTTGGAAATGGCTATGAGGGATGGCGTGCTACTGTCATAAGCACCCTAATTGGTAAAGGCTGCCACTCCACAATTTTTCCTTCTGCTCGTGAAACTAGTTACATCTATACCTCATCTGAAGAACGCCTTACGTCCAAATGGCTTAAATTTTTCCAAACTCAGGAACGGGCCAAAGCCCACATTTTTGAAAGACTTGAAAAAAGAATTCTTCATCATGTCAAAACTTGTGATGTTGTTTCCCAAATTTTTGAAATTTTGGATGCTTGATACAGAAACCAGACTGCTACTAACATCATGGTATTAAAATCAAAATTTCAGTTAGTCTGCTTCGATCCTAGGAGAGGTACCATCTGTAGATTCTTAGAATACTTTTCAACTATTGTGGAAGAACTACGTGATGCTAATTACCCCCTGTCGGAAGCAGATGAAATTGATCAACTAATGATGTCATTACCCGAAAAATTTGATACTGTCTTCTCTGAATTTCGTCAATTAGAAATAGAAAAACGAACTACTGTCAGGCTCACAAAAATGATACTTGAAAAATGTGATCGTATTGAATACTCTAACAAAACATTTCCAGGGTTTGATCAGCCCAAATCATCATACCAACCCATGAATAATAAAAGAAACTTCAGAAATTTTCGAAATAATAACAACACCAATAATTCAAATACCAATTATAATACAACTAGTTATCTCAACGGTCACAAAAATAATCAAACAAACCCAAATAGTTATCCTCCTAAAGATAACATTTCCCAAATGGATGTTACATGTTTTAGATGTAACAAAAAAGGACACATGTCTAGGACATGCCCTAATGAAACGTCTAATACAGGTAATACTCCTCAACCCCCTAATCAGAACAGTAGCTCGAAATCCCAAAATTCTACTAACACGAACTCCCAAAATAAAACTAATGATAAATCCAATTTTTGTGTTAAATATTCTATGATGTTGCATTCAAATCTTAACCATTTAAGTTTTGATGACATCGAAGATGAATTTCAATGGCCCAAGCCCCCAACAGTATCAAAATCCGCCCCCCCAAAAAACCAACTACATACGATGTTAATACATAATGGAGCAGATGACCACATGGTCAACGATCTTTCTAAATTGAGAAACATATGCAAAGTTGACAATACTCGTAAAGCACTTTGTGCTAAAAAAGGTGTATTTGTAAACCCTACTCATGTTGGATGTATGTACGTCAACGTCTGCAATTCTAATGCAGAATTTTCCACTATTCACTTAAAAGAAGTATATTATGATCCCGATTTAAGCCTTGATATTTGGTCAGGTGCTAAAATCATGGAGTCTGGAATCTTTAAAATAATAACAGACACTGATCACGCAGACATCATAAATAAACAAACTGGTGAAGTGACAATAACCGCTCCAAAGAGAGGTTCTATGTACTACATAGATTATGAGATAGTGGAAGAAGAAGAAGAACAAAAAGTCTATCAAGAGCTTGTGTGTATGCCTGTCCCTAGTACGACAGTAGAACAGGAAGATCATATAGATGATCTAAATCAAAACTTTGAAGAACAAACTGAGGCTGAAACTAGTAATCCACAAGGAGAGCAGGAAAACATTGACCAGTCTCAAAATTTACAAGATACTGCAGTGGAAGCAGTCAATCAGGAGGTTTATTCCGAATCAGAGGACGAATTAAATGGAGAGAGTGTCGGAATAAATAGAAAGCACAAAAAAAATATTAGCAAAACTAAAACACTTTGGCATAGAAGATTAGGTCATCTAAGTGGCAAAAGCCTCAAAGCATTATCTAAAGTAGTTGTAGGCATGCCCCAAAATTTTGTCTTTAAGGATGATGACTTTGCCACATGCGAAATATGCATAAAAGCTAAATCTACCCGACTTGGTCATCATGGTGTGAGAACTCGACCAACTAGAAGAATGGAAGTAATCTCATCAGACATCATGGGACCCTTTCAAGAAGCTTATAACAGAGAAAAATTTATTATAACATTCATTGATCACTATTCAAAATATACTCTTGCCTTCCCTATATTAAGAAAATCACAGGCATTTGATAAGTTTAAAGAGTACTATTTATCATTCCATACTAAGTTCCCAAATGATCCCATCTCCGTATTAAGAACTGACCAAGCAAAGGAATATTCCGATTCTAAGATGACACAATTCTGCTCCAAAAAAGGAATAACTTTAGATGATGGTGTGGCATATACCCCCAAACTAAATGCCATAGCCAAAAGGCAAAATAGAACCCTACTCGAAAGAGTTAGAGCTATATTATATGACGCAAAAATTGATTTCAAATTATGGTCTACAATTGTACTAGCTGCCGCCCACATCATCAATAGAAGTCCGACCCGCGTCAATTTAGGAAATATTACCCCATATGAAAAATTATACGGGACTAAACCCGACATATCCCATCTTCGAGTCTTTGGTGCTATTGCCTATAAACATGTTCCTATTGAACAAAGACAGCAATCAGCAGTAAGAGCCAAGAAGAATGAAGAGGAGCATCTCGACCCAAAGTTCCTACCCCGAGCCATAAAAACTATTCTAATCGGATTTTCGAATGTAGGTTATCAGGTATTAGACCCTGTAAAAATGAAATCCTATAAATCCTGTGATGTGAAATTTGATGAGACAAAAACATTAGCCAATTTTACCTGTAGACCAGAGGAATTGCAAGTTAAACCATTAGAAGAGGAAATTGAGGCAATCTATAGGGTCAATGTACTAAAACAAGCCTCACAAGAAGACTCACAATTTATAGAAGATTGTATGCCAGTAAGCTTTAGTGATATATATCAAAATCCTTTCAATAAAGAGTGGCTAAAGGCTATCAATGATGAGCTGCAATCAATGTCAGATCTTAAAGTGTGGAAAATAGTAGATCGCCCACCCAACATCAAACCTATTGATACACGTTGGATATTCACGGCCAAAGCCAATGAAAGAGGAATAATGTGCCCAAAAGCTAGGCTTGTAGCTAAAGGCTTCATGGATCGATCCGAATACACCATGACAGAAACCTATGCACCTGTTGTGCAACTCTGGTTAATTAGGTGGATCCTATCAGTAACCAATCTATTAAATTTACAACTTGTTCAATACAATGTCAAAACGGCTTACCTTAACTCCAAAATCAAAAATGACATCTTTCTAAATATTCCCCTAGGTTGTAATGTCGATAAAACCAAATTATTAAAACTCGAAAAATCCATCTATGGCTTAAAAACATCAAGTAAAAATTGGATTGAGTTACTGGATACTCATCTTTCAACATCCAATTTTACAAAATCCAAAATCGACAGATGCGTCTACATACGTAAAGATGAATCAGATGGCATTGCCTTCTGATAATTTACGTGGATGACATCCTACTAGCAACCAACTGTCCTGAGTGGATTGACGAAATAACCACCCATTTTGAAACACGTTTTATCATGAAAGTCATAAACAATCCATCTCATTTTGTAGGTTTCGAAATTGAAAGAAATCGTGAATCACAAATTATAAAGCTCACACAAAAACAACAAATCCAAAAGATTCTCCAAAAATTCAAATTATGTGATTCCAACCCTTCCAAAACGCCTATGGAGACAGGCTTAAAGTTGAGCAAATCAGATGGAAATGATAACAAGGAATATAGATCAATGATTGGCGCACTATTATATGTATCTAGAAGCACAAGGCCAGACATATCCTTTTCTGTTAATTACCTGTCAAGATTCCAAAATTGTTCTGATGACACCAAAAAGAACCATGTATGTCGTATCATTCGATACCTAAAATCCACTATTGATCTTGCACTGGTTTATAGATCTAATTCCGAAGGCATATCCTCCTATGTCAATGCATCCTATGCCCCCGACATCGATGATCAACCTATAAATTTAACATAATTAGAAAAAGGTAAATCTATAACAGGTTACTTAATTACCATGTATGGTGACCTTGTAAATTGGGGTGTTCATCGCCAAAACATTCATGCTTCATCATCCACAGCAGTTGAATTAATAGCTCTTCACGATTCTTTTGAGGATATTGAACTTTCTTGGCTCCTCAATCGTGAATTCTTCTCAATTGACACTCCTGTAACCGTATACGAAGACAATATTTCTGTCATACATGTAATTTCCGGAGGAGGTCAAAAACGTCTTCGAGCTCTCATGATTAAATGTTATGGACTTGCCCAAGCCTATAACGATAAAATCTTCACTTTCAAACAAATAGCTAATGAAGACCAATTAGCTGACTTACTCACAAAAGCCTTATCCAGTAAGCAGCACATTACTCTAACCCATAAAATCCTAGAATCCCCAAATCTTGATCCATAACATGTCATATCCAATTCCAGATCCATACCTGTAATACAATAAAACATTTCACTTTAATAATTTAAAAGTTCCATTTCGAATAAATTTATCTTAAATATACTTACACTTGTTTATTGCATGCTGTTTACCATATTACCTAAAAAAAAAAAAAATGCATGTTACTATCTTAATCTACCTTATATATATACATTAAATAATCAAAATATGTACTTACCATACTCGTCCAATTTAGTTACCATTTTTATTTTTTTATATATACACTATGTCACCATTTTTATACATTTTTTTTCCAATTCATGTTAACTTTTTGTAATAATATATGTAAATGTAAAAACACTTGTAAACTTTTAAACACTGTTGTAACATCCGCAGTCGTGATCGGTTCAAAAGATTGTAGGGGGGTGTTGAGACCACCAATCCTTCTCCACTCTCACCCCTACAAACACACGATCACACAAATACATAATTTATTTATATCTATTCGCGGCTACACTGATCCACCACTTCCGCCACTCATTCGTTCATTTCCGTTAACACTCGTTCATCTATCTTAAAATGTACTTTGCTGAAATTATGTATCTTCTTCGAAATACACTCGCTTCTTGGACAAAACTTCGCTTAAATCTTTCTTTCTTGTTTCATCTCCGGTCCTCATCCTCTATAGAAATACATGTAAATAAATATCGATCTAGTTTATAAAAATTTGATATATAGAAAAATCTATATTTTTTGAGGTTAAATGGAAAATGCATGCAAACCAATATCGATATTTTATCGATGTGTGAGAAAAAATAGGAAAATTGTTGAGACCACCAATCCTTCTCCCCTCTCACTCCTACGAACACACGAACATATATCGAATACATTTATTTATATCTACTCGCGGCTACACTGATATACCACTTCCGCCGCTCACTCGTTCATTTCCGTTACCGTTCGTTCATTACTCTGAAAATGTACTTTGCTTAAATTAATGTAACTTCTGAAATAAACATTCGCTTCTTGGACATAACTTCAATCAAATCTCTCTTTTTGTTACACCTCTGATCCTCAACCTCTATATGGTAGCATCGCTCGGTAACAATCCTTGTACCTGTAACAAATTTTTTTTAAAAAAAATAATATTTAAAATTTTTATACTTTTGTGAATTTTCTTTGTGTTTTAAGTCAAATTTTTGAAAAAAATCTTTCGTGAATAATTGTGTTTTTAATATTTTCGTATTTTTTTGTGTTGGGTAACTTAGTTCCAACTTACCATTTTTTTTTCGAGTCTTAAATTTTTTTGTTCTCGAAAATTTAATTCCACCTTGAATGCTGTAAACGTTCAATGAGTTTCGTCGTTTGCTGAAAAGGATTTGCCCTGCTTGTGTATAATCCAGCCAAGTGTATCGAAAATTCCAGGACTCGTCGATTGCTAAGTTGTTCAGGAACCCTGCTTGTGTTGCCTGAAAACTAGTAAATTCATTAGTGTCTGCCCTGCTTGTGTATGAACTAATTCGTCGAAGTCATCTATTGGAAGTAAATCGCCTTGAGCAGTCACAAATTGATCTGAAACCAACGTAAAAGCTTCAATTCAACAAAGTCAAAATTGGTGTTCATCGTAACAACTCAACTTCAATTTGGTATCATCTTTAAAACTCAAAAATTTAACTCACATCTTCATCGAAGTACGTCCAAAACAACCGAAGCGCAATTCAAACAACAGTTCCAGAGCACCAACCTAATCAATTCCAGAAAACGAACCTGAAAACAAAAAAAATCGACGGTTAAAAAAGGTATAACTTAAAAACTTTCTGCTGAAAAAGGTAATAAAAAACATATCTTCATAATTTTTTCGTAATTTTTCGTATATTTTTTCGTGTTCATTTTCGTGTTTTTCGTGAAACTTAACTCTTTCGATTCAAAATTTAACCTGTATATTTGAAAATACCGTTAATTTCGAATAATTTTGGCCTTTTCAAAATTTTTCTAAGTACAAATTTTGGCAAGTCGTGTGCAAATTTTTGCAGCCACTTTTGTCTTGGAGTGTACAACTCGTGACGTATGCACGGCTCGTTTCGTTCATTCGTTCGAACTTGTACATTAACCTTTTGTTAAGTGCAACGAACCTACGAACGCTTATCTTCGCCCATTCATTAAATACGTTGGCGCGGTTTTTCAATTTCAAACCACCATTTTGTTGCAACTTGAAAATTTTTGCAGTTGCACAATTTTGTCGAAAATAATTAACGATCTTTTTTTGAATATTTTTCTTCTTATACGAACACCTAAATTAAATATTTTTTTGCTCTTTTCTCTCGAACACCTTTAATTATTTATTCGAATATACTTTAAATATTTCATTTTATTCCTTTTCTACTGTGAATTTTTTATTTTTCTTACGAGTTACCAGTAGAAATAATTTTTGTAATACCTGGTGAAATATTTTTTTTAAATCACCTTTCATTTTTTTTTTTTTAAATTTTCTACAAACTTATTTCGAATTATTTTGTGGGTATATAATTTCAAACAAAATTTCCCCTGTTTTCAATAATTTTATTCCTTTCCAATTCCCTTGATCTGAAGGTAGCTAATTCATTTTCACCCTCACACTTTCATTTTTTTTGATTTTAATTAATCACATTATCGAATATTGAATTCTAATACGAATTATTTTGGGTTAAAAAGTCTTGTTATTTTATTTTTATTTTTTTTATTGGGAAGCGTCCAGTCTCATCTTTAACGTGTGTGACCTCTTGCCCGCAGTGGACCTACTCGAGACACACACAAGGACAATTTAAATACTATCGTTAAATCTACAAATTGTTTGGTTATCACAGGTACGGCAATCCTAGTCTTGCGGCATTTGCTGGGGATTGACATCCGTTTGTTTTATTTTTTTATTTTTTTTTTTTTTAATTTTTTTTAGTTCAGTCAATTCATTAATTATGAACACTGAAAATAATGAAAGGATCTCAAATGTTTTCCGTGGAAATGGCTATGAGGGATGGCGTGCAACCATCATCAGCACCCTTATAGGTAAAGGTAGCCATTCCACAATTTTTCCTACTGCTCGAGAAACTAGTTACATTTATACATCATCTGAAGAACGCCTAACATCCAAATGGCTTAAATTTTTCCAAACTCAGGAACGGGCCAAAGCCCACATATTCGAAAGACTTGACAAAAGAATTCTTCATCATGTCAAAACTTGCGACGTAGTTTCTCAAATTTTTGAAATCTTAGATGCTCGATACAGGAATCAAACTGCTACTAACATCATGGTCTTAAAGTCAAAATTTCAGTCCCTTCGCTTCGATCCAAGGAGAGGTACCATCCGTAGATTCTTGGAATATTTTTCATCCATTGTGGAAGAACTACGCGATGCTAATTACCCCCTATCGGAAGCAGATGAAATTGATCAATTAATGATGTCATTGCCCGAAAAATTTGATACTGTTTTCTCAGAATTCCGCCAATTAGAAGTAGAAAAACGAACTACTGTCAGACTCACAAAAATGATATTAGAAAAATGTGATCGAATTGAATATTCTAATAAAACTTTTCCCGGGTTTGATCAGCCCAAATCATCCTATCAACCAATGAATAATAATAGAAAAAATTTTAGAAATTTTCGAAATAATAATAATAACTCAAATTTTTCCAAACCAAATTACAACACAACGAGTTATTTAAACGATCACAAAAATAGTCAAAACAAACAAAATAATTATCCTTCAAAAGATAATGTATCCCAAATGGATATTACATGCTTCAGATGCAACAAAAAAGGACACATGTCAAGGACATGCCCTAATGAGACATCTACAGCTAGTAATACTCCACAAACCCAGAACCAGAACAGTAGCTCGAAACCCCAAATTTCAAATAACACGAACTCCCAGAAAAAGTCCGATGATAAATCTAATTTTCGTGTTAAATATTCTATGATGTTACACTCAAATCTTAATCATTTAAGTTTTGATGACATTGAAGATGAATTTCAATGGCCTAAACCCCCTACAGCATCAAAGTCCGCCCCCCCAAAAAACCAACTTCATACGATGTTACTAGATAATGGAGCAGATGACCACATGGTCAATGATATTTCAAAATTAAGAAATGTACGCAAAGTTGACAATTCTCGTAGAGCACTTTGTGCCAAAAAAGGCGTATTCGTAAACCCTACCCACGTTGGATCAATGTACGTTAATGTCTGCAATTCTAACGCAGAATTTTCCACTATTCACCTAAAAGAGGTATATTATGATCCTGATTTAAGCCATGATATTTGGTCAGGAGCTAAAATCATGGAGTCTGGCATATTCAAAATCATAACAGACACAGATCATGCAGACATCATAAATAAAAACACTGGTGAAATTACTATAACCGCTCCAAAGAGAGGTTCTATGTACTACATTGATTACGAAATAGTTGATGAAGAAGAGGAAAATAAGATCTATCAGGAGCTTGTGTGTATGCCTGTACCTAGTACGTCTGCAGAACAGGAAGATCAAATAGATGATCCTCCACAAAATTTTGAAGAATTGAATGAGGCCCGAACAAGCAATCCACAAAGAGAGCACGAAAACATTGACCATCCCCAAAATTTTGAAGATACCGAAGTGGATACGGTCAATCAGGAGATTTATTCCGAATCTGAGGATGAATTAAATGGAGAGAGTGTCGGAATAAATAGAAAGCACAAGAAAAACATAAACAAAACTAAAACTCTTTGGCATAGAAGATTAGGTCATCTAAGTGGCAAAAGCCTGAAAGCACTATCAAAAGTAGTTGTAGGTATGCCCCAAAATTTGGTATTTAAGGACGATGACTTTGCCACTTGTGAAATATGTATAAAAGCTAAATCCACCCGACTTGGTCACCATGGCACGAGGACTCGACCAACGAGAAGAATGGAAGTAATCTCATCAGACATCATGGGACCATTTCAAGAGGCATACAACGGAGAAAAATTCATAATAACTTTCATTGATCATTACTCGAAATATACTCTTGCCTTTCCAATATTAAGAAAATCCCAGGCTTTCGATAAATTTAAAGAGTATTATCTATCTTTCAATACAAAATTTCCCAATGATCCTATCTCTGTATTAAGAACTGATCAAGCTAAAGAATACTCCGACTCCAAAATGACACAATTTTGCTCCGAAAAAGGAATCACATTAGATGATGGCGTGGCGTACACCCCAGAATTAAACGCAATAGCCGAAAGGCAAAATAGAACCCTGCTCGAAAGAGTTAGAGCCATATTATACGACGCAAAAATTGATTTTAAATTATGGTCAACAATTGTATTAGCCGCCGCCCATATAATTAATAGAAGTCCGACCCGCGTCAATCTAGGGAACATGACACCCTATGAAAAATTATACGGTACTAAACCCGATATTTCCCATCTTCGAGTCTTTGGTGCTATTGCATATAAACACGTTCCCATTGAACAAAGACAGCAATCAGCAGTCAAAGCCAAGAAGAACGAAGAGGAGCATCTCGACCCAAAATTTTTGCCCAGAGCCCTTAAAACTATTCTGATCGGCTTTTCGAATGTAGGTTATCAGATATTAGATCCAATTAAAATGAAATCCTACAAATCCTGCGATGTTAAATTTGATGAGACGAAAACATTAGTCGACTTCACTGATAAACCAGAAGAACTCCAAGTTAAACCCTTAGAAGAGGAAATCGAGGCAATCTATAGGGTCAATGTGCTAAAACAAGCCTCATCTGAAGACTCCTTGTTTATAGAAGATTGCATGCCAGTAAGTTTCAGTGATATTTTCCAAAATCCTTTTAAGAAAGAGTGGCTTCAGGCAATCAATGATGAACTGCAATCTATGTCAGATCTTAATGTGTGGAAAATTGTAGATCGCCCACATAATATCAAACCTATCGACACGAGATGGATATTCACGGCCAAAGCCAATGACAGAGGAGTAATGTGCCCAAAAGCTAGACTCGTTGCCAAAGGCTTTATGGACAGATCCGAGTATACTATGACAGAGACTTATGCACCTGTTGTGCAACTCTGGCTAATTAGGTGGATCTTATCCGTAACTAATCTATTGAATCTACAACTTGTTCAATATGATGTCAAAACAGCCTATTTAAACTCAAAAATTAAAAATGACATCTTTCTTAATATTCCCCAAGGTTGCAATGTCGAAAAATCAAAATTACTGAAACTTGAAAAATCCATCTATGGCCTTAAAACATCTAGTAAAAATTGGATTGAGTTACTGGATTCTCATCTTCAAACTTCCAATTTTACAAAGTCAAAAATCGACAGATGCGTATACACACGTAAAGATGACTCAGATGGTATTGCCTTCATGATAATTTACGTAGACGACATCCTTCTTGCAACTAATCGTCCAGAATGGGTTAATGAAATAACCACTCACTTTGAAACTCGTTTCACTATGAAAGTTGTAAACAACCCAACCCATTTTGTAGGTTTCGAAATAGAAAGAAATCGTGAATCACAAACAATTAAACTTACCCAAAAACAGCAGATCCAAAAGATTCTCCAGAAATTTAAAATGTGTGATTCAAATCCTTCCAAAACGCCTATGGAGACAGGCCTCAAGTTAAGCAAATCTGAAGGCACAGATAATAAAGAATACAGATCTATGATTGGTGCACTATTATATGTATCTAGAGGCACAAGGCCAGACATTTCCTTCTCAGTCAATTACCTGTCCAGATTCCAAAATTGTTCAGATGACACAAAAAAGAACTATGTACGGCGTATCATCCGGTACTTGAAATACACGATTGATCTTGCCATTGTCTACAGATCCAACTCCGAAGGCATATCAGCTTATGTCGATGCATCTTATGCCCCCGACATTGACGATCAGCCTATAAACATGTCTGAACTAGAAAAAGGAAAATCTATAACTGGATACCTCATTACTATGTATGGTGACCTGATAAATTGGGGCGTTCATCGCCAAAATATTCATGCTTCTTCATCCACAGCAGCTGAATTGATTGCTCTTCACGATTCTTTCGAGGATATAGAACTTGCTTGGTTAATAAATCGTGAATTCTTCTTAATTGACACTCCTGTAATTGTCTACGAAGACAATATCTCTGTTATTCATGTCATCTCAGGAGGAGGACAAAAACGTCTTCGAGCTCTTATGATCAAATGTTATGGACTTGCTCAGGCCTATAATGACAAAATTTTCACATTCAAACAAATAGCTACTGAAGATCAAATAGCTGACTTACTAACAAAAGCATTATCCAGTAAGCAGCATATCTTACTTACTAGTAAAATCCTAGAATCTCCAAATTGTGATCCTTAAAAAATCAACTCCCTTACCAAAATTTTGTCTGAAACATCACAAACATAATTTATTATATTTTATCTCAATTTGCATGTTATTTATCCTGTTACCTAATATAAATTATTTTTGCATGTTACCATATTTATTATATTTTATTCATATTTATTAATCAATATACTTACTACAAGCGTCCAAATTAGTTACCATTTTATATAAACACTTTTTCAATTTTTAAATTTATATTTCTATAATTTGTAATTAAATATAATGAACTTTTAAACATTTTTGTAACACCCGCAGTCGTGATCGGTTCAAAAGATTGTAGGGGGGTGTTGAGACCACCAATCCTTCTCCCCTCTCACTCCTACGAACACACGAACATATATCAAATACATTTATTTATATCTACTCGCGGCTACACTGATATACCACTTCCGCCGCTCACTCGTTCATTTCCGTTACCGTTCGTTCATTACTCTGAAAATGTACTTTGCTTAAATTAATGTAACTTCTGAAATAAACATTCGCTTCTTGGACATAACTTCAATCAAATCTCTCTTTTTGTTACACCTCTGATCCTCAACCTCTATAAAAATAAAGAAACATCGAATTCGAAAACAGATCCCATATAGAAAATAAAAATGTTATCACATTAAAAATGCGCTAAAAAAATTGAAATAATCTTTTCAAAATTACTCTAACAAGATGTAAGTTTGGGGACTGGGATTATTAAAATCGGCTCTAATTAAAATGTTTTGTCGCAAAATTTGACGGAATTGACGTACCTATATTAAGCCTATATAGTAAGGAAAAGAGCGCCTGCTTTAATAATTCCAGTTCATAGACCCACATCTTCCTGGAAAAATTTTGAAAGGATTATTTTTATCTTTTTAGCTCATTTTTTATTTTATTTATTTTGAAGTCGGCTTTATTTTTTGAAAAAAAATTATTAATTTACCAAATTTGCTTTTTCATTACATTTTAATTCTAGTACATTATATTGGAGAAATTTTAAAAGAATTGTTTTTTTTGTTTTAGAGCATTTATATTTGTTTTTTGTTTTTTGAAGGTGCTTAGATTGTTTGATACAAAAAAAATTTTTTCTGCATATTTAATTTTGTAAAAATTATTACATTGGCAATACCTACGCTTAGACTACACATATTACAGGTGGGTATATCAAGAACGAGATTAAATGATGAAGAAAGAGTGAAATGCTTAATTCCATAGTTGGTCGTATAACTCACGAATTGAAAATAAAGACAAGGAAAGGATTAACCAGAGAGAGAGGATTCGCGTTCGTCATTAAAATAATACTTAACTGACACAGAAACCAACAGTTTTTTGACTTGCGTAAAAAAAAGGGGCTTGTTGATTATTTTGCGCATGTGGGAAATTATAGTATATTTGTGGTTGTGCACGTGTTATTCATCTAACGTTTAAAAAACAGAGGCCGCAATGAAACGCGTTTCGATTTTGCCCCTTACCAAAAATTAAAATCCCAAAATTTCCACCTGAAATGACGAAGAAAAAAAAAAGCAAACGTTGTTTTGTTTCTTTTCTTCAGAAATTAAGTTTTTCGTTTCTTTTGCACAGCCACAGTTTAACAATAGCTACGATAAAATGTCAATATACACCCACCATTTTCCAGCCAGTCTAATAGCTGGAAAATTTCGTACCCCTTAAACTTTTTTACTCGATGTAAAACTTCACGCGTTTTTCTCAAAGTTACCTACGTCCTACGATAATTTTGTTGAAAACTGACCTTTACATTTTAAATACCTATTACGATATTCAAGAAAAGAATACAAAAATTTTATCCCATATATACGAGAAAAGTGACGAGTATAGGTATACTTATTTTCCTTAACCATCCAAAATAAATACTGCATGAAGATTGAGAAATACTTTGATTATTGGTCGTCAAGATCAGGACTTATGCTTGAAGATTTGAAAGGAAAAATATGACCTTGAACTTCGCTTTTAGATTACCACGGGCATTGGGTGTTCTGTGTATCCACTGCCAAATTTTGTTTGTTGGTAGCATGATATTATTTTGATAAAGTAAATAAAAAAACGTTACCTAACGCAAATTGAATATGGCCTATTAGCTATAATGCGTTTTTTGAGAAAGTTACTATTTACATTCAAAAATTTTGTAGCTCTTTCAACATGTAATATAGGTCATGTATTTACATGCATATTCCCAACCACTGAAGTTTGGCAGTCGATTCCCAGCGTTTCGAAATTACTACTATCAAAACGTGCTATGCAACTTTGTGTGCATAGATACACAAAATATAGAGTATCTCTCTCACATAAGTATTTTGTTACCTACTTGTTTTATCGAGTATGCACTATAAACACACATATTTGGTGGGTAGTCGATTCCTAGGACATCCTACATACTACAAAATTCGGTTCTATTTTTCTAATTATAATTTCATTAGGAGATCATTAGAAGTAGATTAAATAGGTTACATGAATGAACTGATGAAGAATTTGAATTTTGTTGTCACAATTAACCAAAAATAATTTAAAAAAATAAGCTTACAGAATCAAAAATTCTCTTTTTTTCAGCTATGTAGGAGGAAAATTGAATAATTAAAAAAAAAAAAAATTTGTCGGAGGTTCACTAAAATCACGAGCATTGATCTGATTCCCCTACAGGATTGTAAATTTATTAAAATCCCTCATTTAAAATTAGGTAGGCAGCTAGATACTGCAGAAATGCCTAAATGGTTTAGATTATACAACAGAAAATTAAAAATATAAAAGAAAAAGAATCTCGAATGAGGAAAAGACGAGACTTTTATGGAAAGAAAAATATTCAGTCACAAATGAGAATTCTTCATGGGTGGGACCAGAATTGGTATGATGAAATTTTTTAATGGAGGCTAGAAAAAAGAGTACCCACTACCTACCTCTGCAGCATACTTAACTGACCGAAAATCTATCATTTCTAGAGCAGACTCTGATGACAATAAGGTGATACCCAAGAGTAAGAGTAGGTTGTTAATATTAATTTTATTATAAAGTTTTATTGCTCTCACTACCGCTAGTTCATATTATGTTCATCACCAACAGCGCCACTTGTCATTATTACTTTTTATAATCACTATCGCAGTACCTCGGTACCACGACTGTTTTACAGTGTTGCCAATACCAGCGAAGAATAAAAACTTATCTTTTAAAAAGTTCCTTTTTAATTGTTACTTGTATAATTTTATTTTAACTCATTTAATGTATTTGATTTTCAATGGGATTGTGTAAGTGAAAAATGATTTTGAGGTTATGGAAAAGTATGCTAGTGTCTCGAGGATTGCTCCTGCTCAGTGGTGTTGAATGTATAAGTTAAATCAATATTATTGATTCTCGTAGGTTATTGATTATGTTTTAATTTCATCCGGTCGGGTCTAGAGTGGTCTTTAGGACCCAGACATTTACTATAAACTCAAACTGACGATTTGTAAGTGGATGTTCTATGAAAATCAGCATGTTAATTTTGATCTCATGAAACAACCAGAGAGTGGTCGTAGGTATCTGTGGAATAGGTACCTTTAGTTGTGAGAAAGAATTCACACTAAAGGTAGCCTACAGCTTTTTTGGATGTTCAACCATTTTGTACAGTTGAGTATGGGGAACCTCAGCAAACACTGGCGATTTGTCACTGAGCACTGAGAGTTTATATACACTGCCTTCATACATGCTTAACAGAACATATATGTAACAATACATATGTATAAGTGCTAATTAATTGTGTCGTAATTTATGGTTTCTATGAGAACCTATAAAGTATGGCATGTACATTTATAACCAGTTAGTGACGTCACTCCGAGAAAGTTCTTTCAATTAATCAAGGTCCGGTAATTGTAACGTACTTGCAAAGAATGACAAGTAATTACAAATGAACAAACGTATATGTTTTAACATGCAGTGCACAATATTGGACAACCAGCGACTGTTGTGGAGGGGTCCGAGCCGCTAATACCTCAGACTGGTATGATCCCCACAATACCTTTTATGTTTTGCAACTCAAGGAAAATTTTGGCACAAAAAATAAAATTCATATAGGTATACTATATACATACCTACATATAAGCCGTTTTCTTGTTACTGTGGTACAAGTTTCAGTTTTTGTTCAATAATCACGAAATTGGGTATAAACATTAGTACTAAGGCAAGGATCTGACCTATCGAATTTGGTATGGATCGGACGGACGGAACTTCGGGTATCATTATTTTTATATTTTGGCCATAAAATGCTTAAAGCTTGAGATATAGTATAGGTATTACCTTCGAAGGCCTGAAAGTGAGTTATTGCAGGATGAGTACAAATTTTCGAGGAGAGCTGTAGGCGAGCCAAATAAATGTACGAGTCCTGCAATCTCACATTCAGTTCTTGTAAAGTAAGATACTTTTCATTTCAAATGAAAGAAAAAAGTATTACGACAGATCGAACATTCAAATAAATCAACGTGTTTGTACTGAAATACAATTATATCAGTCGGAGCGGCCTACGAAGTAAAGTTGATCAGTGTTTACGAATACAGTTTTGTAAATAATGATTTTCACCCGAAAAATTAGTGTAGCAAAACAGTGTTTTCGAAGTGTGTGGAATTAAAAATGTTTTTTATCCCATAGGTACTACCAATGTTAGTGCGGATTGGCTGGAAGGTACTGCCACTACCATTATTTTTTTTTGTTTTTATTTTATCTATAAAATGGTTTATTTTGTATCAATAGCTACAAAATTTGGAGAAAATATCTATATTAATACCTAACATATAGAGTCCTTACTGATTGACTGACTGACAGACTGACTTATCACCGCCCTGCTAAAACAACTGCACCGAATGATTTGAAATTTTAGAGGTATATCACTATCATAGTTTAGGTGTTCATTAAGGGAGGATTTTTTGAAATTCCACTCCCAAAGGGTCAAAAAAAGGTGAAATGTGTTTTTACATTTTTTTCCAATATGTCTTTAATGGGTAGAGATATCGAAGAAATTTTTGCACTAAAATATTGTTGTATTCATTCCTTAAAAATCAATTTCTGGATTTTTTGAAATTCATCCCCTAAGGGGGTGAAATGTATTTTGACTTTTTCTCACATTTTTGTTAATATCTCTTCAATGGGATAAGATATCGAAGAAATTTTTGCACTAAATTTTGTTGTATTCATTCCTTAAAAATCAATTTCTAAATGTTTTGAAGTTCATTCCTTAAGGGAGTGAAATATGGTGAAATGTATTTTGACTTCTTTTTACATTTTTGTCAATATTTCTTCACTTGGATCAAATATAGAAGAAATTTTTATAATTTAGTTGTTTTTTCATTTTAATTTTAAATTATTATTAAGTTCATATTATAATTTAGTTTATCATATTTCTTTTTGTTAAATAAATAAACATTTTTCAAATTCGTAATTTACTTTTGATTCATTGAATCTCGAGGAGTGAAGCACCGAGAGAAAACAACACCGGAGGGGGTTGGGCTGCAAAGTTTGTATTCATCCTGCAATAACTCACTTTCAGGCCTTTGAAGGTAATATACTATATCTCAAATTTTGTTGCTATTAGTCCAAAATTAAGCATTTTATGGCCAAAATGTAAAAATAATGATACCCAAAGTTTCATCCATCCAATCCATACCAAATTTGATTGGTCAGATCCGTACTGAAATACAATTGTATCAGTCGCAGCGGCCTTCAAAGTAAAGTTGATCAGTGTTTACAAATACAATTTTGCAAATAACGATTTTTACCCTAAAAATCAGTGTAGCAAAACAGTGTTTTCGAAGTGTGAGGAATTAATTATAATCTATATTGTGACATGCCACAAATTTTGGTACGGATCAGCCAGATGGTAATTCCATCCATTTTTGTTTCAACCTTAGATTTTGAAAGAAGTAATGGTAATAAACTGTGTTGGTAATTTGAGGTCTATAGGGACAATACTCGTATGAGGTACAGGGGCTTGGACCCCCAATGACAGTCACTACCCAAAGGCTGTCATATTTCATCTCTATGATGTTAAACAAATAAACACACGTACGTTTGTATGTTCATATCAGTACATACGTACAAGTAAGATACATTATATGGGCCATGAAAAATTACTTGACAAGGATCTTGGTGATGTCACGGACTGGCACCAAACGCGTTGCGTTGTTTCTTAACACCTTACAACGACAAGAAATGATGTAATCTATGACATAATACCATACATATATGTATGTATGTGTATCTGTGTGAGTGTGTCAAATCCAGTATATAAGTTCACAAAACTGGCTACAAAACTGCCAGTGTTTGCCTTGGATTTGGCTCTCCCATACTAAATATGTATGAAACGGCAGAACATGCAAAGCTGTAGATTACCTTCTACATGTGAATATCTTTCACAACAAGGTATTCTAAAAAGTCAATAGCTGCAAAATTTAATAAGTATAATCAAAACCTACTGTTTCTAACGGAGCTGTTGTGCTTCAAAGTTTTCTGACTTATACTCTCGCTCTTATACCCCACAGAAATGCGCTGAAATTTTCTGTAAATAAAATTTGTTAAAAATTTTTTTGTTTTGTTTTTGTATTGTGAGAGACAATTTACTTGTTAGCATAAGCGGAAGAAAAGGCTGCTGTAAAATTGAACAAATAACTTCCCCCACCCCATTACTTTTAGACGATGATTAATTTCTTGAATCTTTCGAAAAAGTCGAATTTTTGAGCACTCAACCAGACGATGAGCAAACAAAACTCGAATTTCGGACCAAAATACGCATTTAACGCGAATACCATGTCCGCAAAAAAACCACCAACACGCACACAAAAACAAAGACCCTCTAATATTTCCTCAATGAACAAAAAGCAGCCCAAGAATGGAGGAAAAAAGTGAGCAAAGTGAGAGAGAGAAAAAAAAAAGAAGCAAAAACCGTGACACAAAACGGAGCATCCCTAACGCCTACACTCATTATATCTGGAGAAGCTTTCCCCTGCAACCCCTCCGTCGCTAATCACGTCTCTCTCTGGCTCGAAGTTACGCATCGAATTTTATTAATGTGCACGAAATAAGGCAACACAGCTGACGTAGATTAGGTTTTTAAGTTCACCTCAGCTTCGCGCCGTGGTCCTCTTGTCTCCATCCCTCCCACAGTCGTTCGCTCCACCCTCCATTACTTCACACTAGAAAGCAAATCAATGAATCCGGTAACCTGGAAATTTTGGTGGGGAAGATTTCTCGTGTTATCGTCCTTTCACTTTTCTCCCGATATCTCTCGCACACACATATACGTATACCTACCCTCTTTCTCTCTTTCTCTCTCACTCTGTCTCTCTCTTTCTCATACGCACGAACGCTCTTTCTCATTCTCTCTACACCGCCACTCTACATTCTTCCCATATATCGTCAAGTTCACTTTTCGGTCTCCTCACTCATTTAGGACGTTTCTTTTTTTTTCTTTTTTTTTTCTGTCTTCTCATCCTACTTTTCTCCCTCCAGTTGCCCTCTTTACCTCTACCGTCGCCCACAAGCAACGTTTGCCCTTATTTTTCGCGTGCCATTCATTCCGAAACAACGCAACGAATGCGTAGCTAACCACGGATCCGTACGGATGTACGCACCGTGAAGGTAGGTATCCGACAAAACGATAGCGCAATAAGGAGGAAAGAGAAAAAAGAAAAAAAAAGAAGAAAAAGGCCTAAGAAAGGCGAAAAAAAGAATAGAAGATGGATTTTTCCAGCTTTTATAATAATAGTGTGTAACTTTCTTCATTTTATACCACTTCAACCGAGCAGAGTGAGAGTATAAAATTTTTTTTTTTTCGATTTTTGGTTTTCTTAAACTAAGTAATTTTTTTTTTGTGTCTGTGTGTATTCTATTGTTTTGTAAAAATTTTTATCAGCTGGATAAAAATTTGCAGAGACAAGCACGTGCACGTGCGGAGTCGACGATCCACCGGCCTACACATTTTGCAGGTAATTCGATCAGATTTATACATTTTTTCAAGCATAATAAAAACGCATCTAGAGTAATATGTTACCTATAATATTCGTATCAATTTATGAATATATATTCTTAAGAGGTGAGACGGAGCATTGAGGATGTCTTAATGTGCTATAGTCCGATTGATGGCGGTGTTTTTCGTTCGATTGATTTATCTATTCGTTTATTTGTACGATCGTTAGATTAAGTATATACATAGGTATATATATATATTTTTTTTTTTTTCAACGAAAAAAAACGTACGTTCTGAATGGCTGGTGGAAACATTTGATTTCTGGCATGCGTGTCCCTGAAACTAGAAAATGAACAAAAAACAGAGTGGCGCAAACTTGTTGATATTCTGTTGAACTGTGTACACGAACTGAAGCCTGTAACTGCACATAATACAAGTGAAAGGTACCAATCGATGGAGACGTGTGCGTTTCGTAAAACTGGGAGGCTGGGTTTTCGGATTCATACATATATATATATATATTATATACAGGCTAAGTAATTGATTTGGAAAAAAACGTTAGGCCGTTAGAATTTGCGAGTGAAAAAAAAGTTTAGATTTTGTGAATTAAAATTTCGTAAAATTGATTTTTAATTTTTTAATAATTTTTTAGTTTATTCGGGTTATTTTGCGAATCGTAATACTGAATAACATTGGGGAGACCGAGACATAGAGGAACAGTCAAATTCAAACAGAATTTTCTGAAGCTTCTTTCTGAGCCACAGAAATGAGATCAGTTTCGATGCGAAGGAAAAAGACTTGATTTTAATTTGTTTAAACTTACAACCACTCGCTGTACCAATATCTTCTCATCGCTGACCTAATTAGTGGAAAAAATCAAAAGTCCTGGATAAATAGGACCACCAGTATGTATGGGGTAGGTAGGGCCATAAAAAAATGTACGTATTATCATTCGAAAATGTATTCCACATCGTTTTCTGTCTTTTTGGGACCCTTTTGTTTCTTTACGTAATTCCAAACCATTTCCTAAAAGCGCAAAATATGAAAATAGATTCAAAATTGAACGTCATTTGCTTGTCGGTAATTAGGACCATAGCATCGGAAAAACAAGATTGTGGAGGGGTTTTGAGTCATTAAATATGTGAATATCTACTTGTTTGTTAGCCATTGCTGAGGGAAGAAGTATGTTGTTTTTTTTTCCTCCAAGGGAGTTTGAATACACATATCCACTTTTGCTATGCCACTGTACCCGGTCTTAATCAATCTAACTGAAATGTTCTTATTAGTAATTAAGGAACCACATCCCACAACTTTTTGACCAGAAAAGTAATTTGAAAACTACTCACCTCACTCTGAAATTATCAAATATTTAGAAATCAAAATGGTTAAAAAAATTATCATCAACCAATTTTATAAATCAAACGTAATATTGTAGAAATTTTTTTTTATAACACTCAGCGGCGGTGCTACCATGTACAGAAACCCAAAATTTGCAATTTCACCCATCCCTTATTAATACAATTGGGTGGTCCTATTTACCTTGTTAGTCCTATATGCCTTAGTCTCTCCGCTGCATACTTTCATCAAGTATTGCCCTTATAAAAGAAGAAAGTTTACTCAACCTATGTGGCAGGACCAGAGACATAGAGCTAAAGAATTTGATTGATAAGTACCCATGGCAGTATCTACTTGACATTTTGGTACTCTTCTGTTTGTTCATCACTCAGTAGAGGTATGTTTCGCCAGTTTGACAGAAGGGTAAAAGTATCCCATAAATATAATTTCAAAACACAGAAGTGTGAAAAGTTTCATATGCATGAAATGAAATCTCTACCTGGCTTCTTCGAGTTAGAAGGTAGACCGATATTGTCTTAGTCATACTCGGTTATATATATTTTTCAGGTTTTGGGAACTACTTACGAATCACTTTGCACATATTTATGTATGTACTTGCAAAATGTATTTTATAAGGTCCTGCATACAACACCAGACGGTACTTATGAGGTCCTAAAACTTTATGAGATCTTACCTCAAGATCTCATTATGG
Organism: Ericerus pela; assembly: GCA_011428145.1. Taxonomy (NCBI): domain Eukaryota; kingdom Metazoa; phylum Arthropoda; class Insecta; order Hemiptera; family Coccidae; genus Ericerus; species Ericerus pela. The sequence continues at coordinate 583,197 of WOFM01000612.1, forward strand.
AAACCATAGTAGATTACCTCCTTCAATACTATATCATCGATTGTCACATATCGCCATCATTTTTGACTTTAGACCTCATAAGATACGTAGATTGCTTCGTACATACTTCTCATACTCTTCTTTTTCGGTAGTTGTAGAAACTATTAAGGACTGGTTTGGTATTGAATTATTTGACCATTTTGAAAAATACACACTTCCCGCCGTTGATGCACGGAAGAGATTTTTTTTTTCAGCTGGTTTCTAAAATGTAGGTATTCTTCTCTTATTTTGTTTTATTCTTGAGGAAAATCAACAAAAGCCGGAGGCACGTAAAGTAGAAATTTTATGATCTGGGATCTTCGGAAAACCAAATTTAAATAAAGAAACTACTGACTGGTTTCAAAAAGGGGAATTACAAAAAAGGATGAGAAAAATAACCCTTTAGCAAGGATAGTCGATTCTAAGGGGGACGAAATAAATAATAAATCATATCTTGTCATTCATACTTTTTGGATGAATTTCGACAATACAGAGGAAATAATCTTAGTCACAAGAAGGGTTTGTTGTTTTATTTTTTTAAAAAAAAAGAAGAAAAAAGGCATTATAGCTATATTTTCAGTATATATTTTTCCAAAATTGCCAGCAGCTCAAACAAAATCTCACTCATACAGTTTAAAGTAAACCTGAAAGTAGAATTTTCATTTTTACAAACTTAGGTCACGTAGTACCCAGCCTGTTCACAACTGAGGGACGTTTTCGTTGAAACGAAAAAAAAAAAAAAATTAATCATTTTTCTTCCACACAAAAAAGGAAAAAAGGCTACCTATTTTTTTATTTTCGCCCCTGTCAGCAGGATTAGATTGTCCCATTTTGTGTTTTGTCAAGTCAACAATAATAATATCACGACGAAGGTTTTGCTTGCATATACTTACGTCTTAAATGTCAGATTTTTCGTAAAAAATAAAAATAAGGAATGAAAAAATACATTCTTGTCGTTCTCAAAAGCTAGGTCACATTTATTTACAAAAAGATTCCAAAGAATTTATTCGTCGTATTCCAATTTATACGAACACCACCATATAAAAGTATATGGTTCGATCGTTCTTCTTTGAAAAAAATACGAAAAAATTAAATAAATATTTCAAAACCAATTTTATTTTACATCGTTGGAAAGTTTTAATATCATCGAATCTCTCGTTTGCGTTTTTTGTTTTCCGTATTCCTTTTTTTTCTCGGTATTACTTCACTATACCTAATCTTCGTATATTTTACTGTCACTTTTGAGAAATTGCTTTATTTTAAAAAAATTTTTCTGAATTAACTATCTAGATATTATAGTAGAAAAAATAATATAAAAAATTCAATTTATCGAATGGATTTGATAGGGAGCGTTGACTTGTTCGAATCATAAAAAAAAGAAAAAAGAAAAACTGGAATAAGGAAAATAGTTTTATTGGTGATACGGATTGAAAAAAATTTCTTAGTACTTATTACTGTTTTAGGGATGCAGTATCAAAAGTTTTTCAGAAAAGCTACCAAATTTAAACAAATAACAATGAAAAACTAAACTGTTTAGTAGCTTCCATATCAGAGAACTATAATTTTTTAGCTTTGTTTGACTAACTAAAGAATAGAGATAAATTTATGGTGGAATTTTCACATTGCCAAAAATATTCATCCACGACGATAGACAAAACGAGTATAAAACTGGTTATTGTCGTTAAAAATGGCATTTTTATTAATTAAATTCAAATACTGTAATTCAATAATCTAAACGTATATTTTTGAATGACAAATTTTCATTTTTCTGAGTTGACCAGAAACAGAAGATCATCATCGACGATGATGGACAAAAAAATATTATGGCAGGTCGTCATCTTTCACAATAAATATGACAGGAGGGGGTCAGTTTTAACTAAAAATTCATTTTCATTTGTCGTCCTTATTTATATCATTAAAGTACATCAATATGACTGATTGAAAAATAAAAATTGAGTATTGAGCAAGGTTTTCTGGGATGCCAAAAAATGGCAATGAAAATGGACAGAAAATTGCGTTACAAGACTTAGACATCTCTAATGGGAGCATGTATGAATTGTAACTGAAAATATTATTATTATCAGTGTTTAGCAGTCTTTAAAATCTCTATATGTTAGCCAAGTTCGATGTAAACAAAAATATTACCCCTTGTGACACCTGAATTTAGATATATACATACATATATAATTCTCATGGAACCGTTTACGTCAGTGGTTCCTGTTTGCTGATTGCGCCAGGGAACTTAGCCAACCTGTAAAGATTTTAAAGACTGCTGTGTAGGTACTTGTATTCTGAATAATTTTCATTTAAATCATTTTTTACCAACAGGTAATACAAACAGCTGTAAAAAATATTTAGGAAGCTTGAAATCATGACTACGTACTACCACGGTGGACATTTTGGCTTAAAAAATCAAAATTTTCTTTGCAGTAGGTTGAGGATTATTTATCATAGTTGATTTTTGTAAAATAAATTATTCCGTACATAACAAAAAAAAATAAATTTTGTAGAATTTTATTGCTTTATGGGGTAAGGTTGGTATCGTAAAGAATGAAATGCAACTACTGCATATTTTTTCTTTTTTTTTCCAAAAGAAAAACAAGTAAATATGGATAGTATTCCATCGTATGTAAGCTAACTGTCTTAATTGTATATAAATAATTAAAAATTTTAATATTTTCACAAAACAGATGAAAAAAACAACATCGAATTAATTTAGGTAAGTACCTACCTACGGTTCGGATTTCCATCAATTGTGAGAGAAAATTAGAATTTTTTGTAATGAATTGTCAAAATTTTGGCCTTTAACCAGGTAAAAAAACATGATTTAAAACGTCTAAAAACGTGATGTACACAGTTTGAGACGAAACTTCACCATGAGAAATTTTTAATATCATAAATTTCATGGCTTTAATGTAAAAAATAATAAAATGTTGAAGAAAAATAAATAGAAATCAACTGAAAATATGGGTACTTAGTATTAATACAGTAAAAGTCATTAGAAATAAGCAAAAAAATACTTTTTATGAGGTTAAGATGAACTCTAAATTACAGCTGAAACTTTCTAGGGTAAAATGGACTGATGAAAAAATTAGTGTCGGAAATTTTTTCCAAACAATCCTCTTGCAAGACACTTAATTAACCTTTTGTTTTGCAGTCAGCAATTTTATTTTTAACGTGTTTTATGGAATAATCGTAATATTTTCGACGATTGGAAAAACATTTTGGAAAAACTGAAAAGTCAACGTTTTTGTTACGCCTTAAGTTTCACTTTTTATTTTAAGGGAATAATAATTATTTCTGGTTAATCAATATTAATTTATCTCAAAGATATTCGAAATAAAAATTTATTTATGAATTACTACATCTGTTTAACTTCCACATCTATATGACATCCAGTCCAAACATCAATACCTATCAATGTACTACACAAAAAAAAAATGGAATTCAGTTTTCAGGTATCTGCTCATTTGCAATACTAACAGTTCATAACGTCCACAATCACAATAAAATCAGTAACTACTTGTTATAAATCAACTATATATTTTCCTGTGTAATGCTAGTTGCATAATTGATTCGCCGCAAATACGAACAACTCTAGCCCAGCAATACTTTGTTAGAAAACTCAGCTTCTCAATTTTCATCTACAATATAAAAAAAAAACCTACAACTTAAATTAACGCAATGCAGAAAAGACGCTCGAACCCGTAGCGCCTTAAATACGAGAAATATACTTCAAGCAACACAAGCGATATGCTATTCTTCATAGATTTAGTTTTGTTTTACTTTTTCTCGGAAACTAGAGAATCAATAAGTACCAAACTCCTATTAGACCTGATTTGATATGAGAACCACATTTCATGAAAATTTTAGGGCCTTCACTTCAGTGTTTTCCTCAAAATCCTAAAAATCATTTCTTTTTCAGTTTTCTTAAAAACTGCTGAACTATGATAACGAGCAACAAATTTCTATCATACTTGCACTTAATTAAAAACAAGGTTGCGAGAAAATTACAGTTCTATTTTTTTTTTAGTTTTCTTGAAACCATGAACACAAATTTTGGCTATACCTACATATATACATACCGTATACCTACAATATAATATATATGAACATAACATACCTACATAGTATATAAAATAGAAAGTAAAGTTTTTTTTATTGTGTATATTCATTCATCTACGTCAAAATGGGAGTAAATCTTGTTCCTTTTTTCTAATGATTAGGTTTTTTAATTGGGAGCAATATACTTTTTCTCTTTTGGTTTGCCATAAGTATTATCTGTTAAGTTCGGAAAAACAATTTTTTTCAAACAAAGTTAGGAAATTATTATGCAGAGTTTGTGTATTTGGTAGTTTATATCATGAAACACGAACATATTTTCCCCTCAAGTTGATGCTACTTCCTTTAAGAACCCTATAAAAATGAAACTTTGTACAGTAAAATGTTTTCACAGTTTTCAACTCCAAAACTATTACGCCCATAAAAATATGTATTTGATTAGGGAAAGGATTTTTATGCAGATGCATATTTTATTTTAATAAATCTACAAGTTGCAACCAATATAAATTCTATATTGTATATTTTTGCTTTGTGGTATGCCAACTAGGGTGGGGACATGCCACAAACAAAACCTCATTGGCTGCACAAAATTTTACCAAACACAACTTCACAAACTCACCTGAAATCATGAATCCAAAAATTCTGGAACAACCGAAATCCAAATTTTGTATAAAACATATGGATTCTGACTACAAAAATCCTACTCTGATAGCAGCCAGAATTATCAAATTTCAATTTCTCCTGGGAATTATTAATGGAGTTGTGTACATAAAAGGCAGATTTCCCTAACAGTCATAATCTTTTGCCCTAACATCATTGTTAATCTTGAAATCACTTGATTTACATGAATTTGCCTACAACATTACCACTTAGCCTGACATATGTTGTTTTACAATACAAGAAAAACAAAATGTTTAAAATACGAAATCATGTATTAATAAAAACAAAAGATTTACATACTAGATTCAAAGAAACACAATGCTCAAATATGGACCAAAAAGAATGTTCAACCGAATATAATACACAAATAAAATAAAACGAGTACAAAACCATGTGCAAAATAATGCAGGTTAATAGGTATCGAACAAGCTCACACCAATATGGTTCAGAACAGAAAAAATGTGAAAGTTTGTATTATCAACTGATTAACAGCAAGGTGTAAAATCAGCTGATCATAGAACTTTCCGATTGGCTTATATTTTTCTCTCTCCAACAGAATGAATCTGTTAAGAGGGAGGAAAATATAAGTCAATCGTGGAAGTATTTGAAAATAGGTGAATTCTAGATGACCCTAGAATTCTTTGTAATGTACAGGTAAAATCATACATATACCTCAGCTTGAAAATCAAAGACAAGTATACTATATACCCAGATAGCCAACTCGAAAAAAAGAATTTATGTGAAACTGCCTATTTGCGGCTGAGGCTATTGGAATTTTTTAGGAAAAATACACGCAGTTATATGGACCTGAATTAACTTTTCGGGATTTATTCGGTATGAAATTGTGTAGATAGAAGATTTGAAAGAGAATATTTTCCACTCTATGAAATTTTCCATACAATGGATGGTATAGCCAATAAAACACACTAAAAAATTTTCGTCCGTACAATTAATTACGTGTATTTCTTGAAAAAATATACTAATAGCGTCAGGCGCAAGTAGGTAACCATTTTGGACCCATTTTAATACAAGCGTTACAGGACAAGTTGGCCGTCTAGCTCATATAGTATGTATGGTTATGCGTAAAATAGAATAAATGCGTATTCTTGTATAAATCAAATTTTTTGCCCATTTTTCAAAAAATTAATATTTTTTGTATAAAATTGAATTGAAAGCTTTGGTCTGCGTTTGGAAATATCTGATCTTTATGATATTGTGTAAATTTAGTATTTGTCGCAACAGCAAGAGCATTTTTCAGAGAAAAATAAAAAGCTAACACATTATCGTGGTATACATAGATGACGCTAACCCAGAGCTAAGTGTTCCCTAATCTGTAAGTATCAGTTTAAAACTTGCTGTTCTCAGCTTCGTTTCACAGTGAAACTAAATTTTTTTCATAGATTCAATATATAGTTTGTCACAAGGAAGCTATGTTTCTCACTATTCTCAGCTAAACTATTTTTTTCACAGTTTCACTGTGCAGTTTAAAAACAGACTCTTATAGGTTAGTGACCATTTATTGTCGACTATGAATACCGGCCTAAGGGCCCATCACAAACTGCATCGAAGCGTCGTAGTCTAGTATTGTAATTTTTTTTTATTTTAAAAGTATTTGTCTCACTTATGGAAAAATAATAGAATGTAAGAAAATACACCTCTTCATAATTTATGAATGCAGATTTTACCAATCTTAAATGCATACAATGACTAAATATAAATGCATAAACAGCCTTTTCATAGTTATCACTTAATTACTTACAAACAAGTTAGTAGTTTGGTAGGTACCTTAGGCCTAATAATTTACAATGACTTTTTCCAAAAGACAATACACAGTAACTTGGTGTTTGATGAAAAGTTTTCTTCTTTTCCTAATATTTCCGAATTGAAAACATGAACTTTGAAACACCTCGATGGTTAGGTTACCGATATACCGAAATACATTATTCAAAGACTACTGTAATGTCTTCAAGTATAAGGAATAAATTGATTCATTAGGAGCAGAAACTTAAGCCAACAACTGCACTGTTTGGAGATAAAAGAATATAAAATATTCCATTGCCAGCATAACATTTTTATGTAGATAGTTTGAATGAGAAGCTGAAAAAATTAGTAAAACGCGCCTACTACAGTCAACAATCTCTATAAGCTCAGTAGTGACATACCTATATTAATTAAGAAAATTTTCAATGAACGACACATAGAGAAGCCAAAGAAATAAGACTGTGGGGACATTTCCCTCATTTCCTCCTTTCAGGGCTCGGTCCTGCATCAACAGATGGGTCGCAGACCAAAGTCCGCAACCCAAACTAATAGTGCATTGCACATTAAACAAAATATATCGTCTGTATGCACTCATACAGACGATACGTTTCTACGTTTACCATTAAATGGTAAACGGAGGTGAGTGAGTACGTAATTAATACGTACTCACTGATAGTATACGTGCTGCGGTCCGTATAAGGTACCACCTCCCCTTTGGACAATTGCCCCAGTCAGTAGGTACGCTTTGTGTACCATAAGGCACTAAACCATCTGGCTACCAGTACCGGGAAATAATTCAATCGCCCCGCATGTAAACCGCTCTCTTCCCTAAGGTTCCATGAACCCTGTGTAGGTAGCATCTACTTACACCAAACAAGCCACAACGACCTTCTGGATTTTGGTATTGGCCAAGGGGCTGAACGACAATAAATTATTTCAGAAGGTTCAAAAGCCACGATGAAAATTTATCTATAATATTTGCGTGGGTCACCGATCAGCAAGTCTCAATTTTCATTTGGAAGCCTGCGCTGTAGCCAGTTACGTCACGTAGTTTCTCTCCCACCCACTTTTCCACTATCAATCGGTCGTTTAGAAAATATTACATATAACCAGTGTCTTATGTTGGTAGGTAAACTTTAATTTTTGGTCGAGGAAACAAAATTTATACATATTATAGTGATTGATATTTATTTAAATTTGAAATTATTGGTGGTAAATTTAAAAAAAAAAAAACTTGCGCAGCAAGCTTCGCAAGAAAAAGTAGATTTTCCTTGTTTAAAAATCACCTCTATCACCAACATTCTTCTGATGAAATAATATATGTAATATTTATATGTTTTTCAAAAAATTACCACCCAAGATGAAAGCGATAAGAAATGCTGATTCAGTACCTATCATGTTCTCAAAATATTTTATGAATAAATTTTCAATTTTTGTGTCCAAAATCATTATTTTTTTTGTGAAATGAAAAATTATTCCACGTTCTAACCAGCACGTTTTTAGGAAATAGGTAATTCGATGGTTCTCTTTCCTGCAGTGACGAGAATTGTGGATTATATGTATAAAAAACAAACAAAAAAAAAAAAAAAACAACAGTTAGTAGAAAAAAATCTCCCACATTGCAAACGAAGTAGAGCGCAGTTGACTACGTGCTGGTTACGAAAATATTAGTAGGGATTTTAGAGTCCGTGTTCAAATCTAGTGGACGGTAGTGGGTGGGGGGTTGGCGAAAATTGACCTTTACCGAACGGGCCACGTGCCTGATCAGGACCAAAAACAATAAGTTTCTTCTTTAGGCGAATCCGAATATGTGTTTCAAATTTTGAAACCATCCGATCAGAATTAGGCCTAGAAATGGACTCAACGCAAAGGGGGTAAATAATTATAAAAAACAATATAAATTCTGAAAAATAGTGCCAAAATGCTTGGAAAAACGTACCTACACCCACCTTTGGGTCCGAATACACGGGAAATTTTAATAAGTATATTTTTTTCAAAAATCTACTTAAAAATCTCGAAAATTGACTTTTTGTTAAGATCATTTTGTTTTTGGGTTAAATCAAGTTTTTTTCCCCAAGAAAGGTAGAAAATGAATTTTTCAAGACCATTATTAGAACGGTAAAAGAGGAAAAATCACACTGAATAACTAATAAGTTGGGAACAAATAGACCAATTAAAACCAAAATTGGTAGATCTGATCTTTGTATAAGATGTACTGTTTGTACCGAATTTCGTGACTGTTAAAAGAGAATTGCAACTTTTATTGAGATAAAATGAAAAATTAATAACTCCAGCAGCTCCAAGGAATGACCCGTAGTATCAATAAAAACCAAATTTAGAGGCATGTTGTATATACTTTGAACGAATACTTGTACCAAATTTTGCGACTATAGCTTGAAAATCACTCCTTTTAGAGTAATTAATCTGCCAAAAATTTAACAAAATCGTCCCTACCAGACGTACCGTAAAGCCTGTCCGCACAAAAATTGGTAAGAATTGTCTTTGACGTAAAGAATTTTATACCTAAAGAGTGAAAAATTTCTGCACAATAGGCCTACTTAATGTTTCTGTTATCGAATTTCATACTTGATGCCTCTTAGGTACTGTAGAGTTTTGAACTTTCCGTTATGTTTCTTTCCTCTGCAATGAGTAATTTAATGTGTCGAAAATTTTATGATTTATTTATTTATTTATGTTTTAAATAGAACATGTTTTTTTGAAAAACTTGGACTTAGTTCAGTTTTTTAAAAGGAAATGGAAAAACAGTTTTTCCAAAATTTTGAAAAATCATTCATCTCATTTTAGAGAATCTACATCTCCTTTCATATCTCTTTTTACATCACTTTCTCATACCTCTTTGTACATCTTTTAATATCCCCTCTGATGTCTAATTGATACGTCCTCCCACAACCCATTCCTATTTAGTACGTTTTCAGCAAAATCTGCTATTAAACCCGCTAAAAAGAATTCACATTCTTCCATGCCTCCTCAAAAAATTTAATTTCCGTTATAGGTAAATAAAATTTATTCCTCGAGCCTTTGACCATACTTACATCAGTTTTAGTCCTATGAGACTTTCCTTTGGACCCCATGGTTGAACCGCTTTGCTCATTTTTATGAAAATCTATTTCAGCATGCAGTAGGTTCAGAACTACCCATACGCCAAATTTTATCATTAAAATAGAGTTTGTTCATAATATTAATATTTTACAGGATGGCCGTCCAAATTAGCCCGATAAAATAAGATTTTAAAATTGAATTAAAAGTAATATAAAGTTTTCCACACCTTTGTATGAGATAAGGGCGGGCTCTTGAATAAATGATAAAAATGTGTAACTCCCAACCCTCTTTGCGCTCCCTTCTAGTGATCCAAATATGCGACTACTTCTCGTTTTTTCACATTTCTCCGATACATATTTACACACTGTACCATCAGAATATTACTTTGCTAACACCTACGATTTTATTTAGCCGTTTTGAAAACCTGCCAAAAACAAAATGAAATAGCTGAAAATCGGTAAATACCTATAATAAGTACATACAGGATTTAAGATGTTAAAAGTATTTAATTTTTTAGCTGCACCTGTCAATTTCCCCCTCGGTCTCCTTATAACACAAAAATATTAATGTTAAACTTTATTAGGAAGTCAATGAGCTAGTTTTTTTTTTGGACTTCATGATCGAAATTTTCTCTATGGTTTTCATTGAACTCTTTTTTGACCTCCGAGGGCTTTGAGTAATTTAAAAATTTTTATCTTATTTTCAGCTGCATACGTAAAAAATATTCATGAAATTCAGACTGTTTTACGTTTTTTCTTTTTTGTAGATTTTTCCGTGGATCTTAATGGGCCTTACGTCAAGAAAAAGGCATTTATCAACTTTAACTTATCTTGGGTCATTAAAATGAGGGCGAGCATACTATTCATGGTTGAAAATTTATTCGAAGATTGCGCCTTTATGGCGCAATAAAAACATATTACAACCTAAAAGTTGTACCAAAATAAAGACCTATCAATGTTTTTTCGATGTTTTTTGTATTTTGTTTTCTTTTTTAAGTGTTCTTAATGGCCATACACATTCTCGTAAATCTTTTCATCATTTTGTACGAATAGACAGTTTAACGTGCCGGCTGATGTTTGCAAGCAAAGAGATTATCATTCTTTTGAGTGGGGGAAGGGAAAAAAAGGATTGTATAGTTAGCTGGCTACCACTTTACACGGAATAGAAATTTGGAAAAACGGTAACAAAATTGAAGACGTGCTTAATTTAACAAAACAATAAAGATGGCGGGTATAAAGCTTTTAAAAATTTCGCTATGAAGAATCAGTTGTTAGGTACCCTGTATGTATTGTAGCCTATACTCGCATCATCATTAGAGCTATCTCTTAACAACGTTAGAAAACCATTAGTCACCAGAAAAATGGGAAATAGTGGTGCCTTAAAATTGTTCGTGATGCGATTCATGTCAGAAAAATGAAGCATTAATGGGCTTTTCTAAAATGACATTTTTTTCATCTGCTACTTTTCGAAGGTCATTTTTCAAAAATAGTTAGAGAATGTTTTTTTTCTTCTTCGTTTCTCTTGAGAGAAATAAAGTTTATTCGAGTACGTACCTAATAAATGATAGGACCACCATTAAAGTATATTTCACTTCGATGATCTTCTTATTTTTCCATTTTCTGTACCCACTCGTCATAAACACTCGTTATGAAAAATTAATGGAATCTCGTAGCACAAAATGACTGGGGAGGTCGAAATGTCTTTCAGCATTTCTAATGAGTTACCTTGTCGGACTGCAAGGTTGAGGATTCGAACCAACTTTTTACACATTCACCAGCCAAAAGCGGTAAATGTTACTGCATAGTCACTCCATCGCTGGCAGGATCTGACAAATATTTTATATATGAATTAGGTTTCACGAATCCCCATCTTCGATCATTTAGTACTGCTTATCCAGGACTCCTATATCACTGATATTAATCAAAGATGCCATGATTATGAAACCTGTGAATGGTCATAGATTTTCTGCACATGTGCAGTAGATTTTTTTCATTGGTTTTCAGTACGTTGGTCCTATGAATATAAAGATATCTAAGACCTTCCTATGAATCCAGTGAAATCAAGTCAAGTCTATGCATGCCCATTTATGGGTTTCATAAGATCTAAAATATTGACCCAGATTTTCATGTTTCCTTGGGTATCCAGTAATAAATGATCGAAGGTCCCCACACACTTCTCTCCTAGAGAGACGCGGAGGACTCGAATGACATAATTATAATGTACCTATCGTTAAATGCTGTAGAAGGTTGGATGTGAATGACAGTTTCCCCAAATACAGGGCACCGTCTATCAGAAAATTATGGAAGGAAGGGAAGTGGTAAGTTCTGACATACACTGCTAGGGTTTGTGCGTGTCCAGCATACATCAGCATACATTGAGAGTCACCAGTTATGCATAAGACTGCTGGCTCAGGGATTCTAACCGACATCCTACATATTTACCAGCTAAAAGCTGTAAAGTTAACCTTATGGCCACTCCATTACCGGGCTGTAAATAGCGAATATATTATGTTTTAAATGGATAAGGTGCTGCGGGTTTCCACATACCTACTTATCTGGAAAATTATTTTATTATAGTGTTGAACAAAAATATTCGTGTATTAGGTATGGGTAGAGACATACGGCTAAAGAGATTTCTAACACCCGATCAAAAATATGTTAAAGGTAAAATGTTTTGATGAGTTACTAAGCATTTGTTATAGCTTGATAGCTTGTGTATATTGGTATGGAGATGTCAATTTTCACCACGAAATATGCGCAGCTTTGGATGCGCAGAATGTACAACTCCAATAGCTTTTTTTTATATTTTACCTGTTTTTAAACTACAGAGCATATGGAGCCTTGGAGATCTCTTTAGCTGTATGTCTTTGGGTACGAGGGCCAAATTCATCTCCGTATACACTGAAAAAATGAAATGCACAGTTATCCAAGTTAATATGCCACAGAATTTTGAGAAACCCCAAGAAAATGCGTCGATTTAATAATGTAGTTGATTAGTATGTAATGCATCATTAGCTTATTGGTCACTAGCATTCATTAAGTTATTATTAAAAATAATTAAGTTTTAATAAGAACGGAAGAATTTTCATTTTCGAATGTTGGATGATTGGCTAACTCCAAAACATCTGGACCCCTCAACTATTTTTTGTAGGCTGTATGTCATGAATCACGCTTACATCAATAATTCTGGGTTACTGGAAGAACAGAAGGACAATATTGAGCCTCAATGAACAAGGTGGATTATATGATATAGGGCAGATTTTTGTTTGAAAATAGTTAGGGTTTAATGTGAACGTAAATTCTGTAAATTTGTAACATTTTTGTGTATGTTTGGTATAATTTGAAGTAAATTTTTTGAATATTTTCAATGTCGGGTACAGGAGGTAAGGACAAATAATGAGGAAAATACTATCGATACAATTTCAGTCTCAGGCAAAGGGAGAGGCGGATCTAGGATTTTCATGAAGGGGGTCCACTAATCAAGGGTCACGGATAAGGATGGGTTTGAGAAAGGCTACAGCCTCTCAAAAAATGGTTAGTCGCCATTACTATCTTAAAAAAAGTTTAAAATATTGTGACATCTGATTACCCATAGCCTTCCCCTCATGTCACCATTAAATTATACTACTACTATATTTACAATAGGGAACGACTCACGAACCTTAAGATTATATTATCGGTAAGTTGAACAGGAAATATATCGATTCCCTACGGAAATAAATTCCCCATTCTACAAAACGGAGAAGACACGTCGATCGAATACTATTTAACGATGTGGTGACGTGTATATTTACGACATTCGATCATCGGTGAACCAACTCTTTATCTCTTTGACTGTTCAGGAATTTGGTCTAACTGTGAACAGTCAGTCTCGTTCTATATGTGATAGTTTCCATTCGTCGTGAATATGAAATATTATTCACGACATAATACAGCTTTTAATACGAAATCAAGTCACCTTTTTTAAATTGTTTTCACTGAAAATTTTCAAATGTGAACACTGTTAGTAAAACGATACGGTTTGTAATATTGTTTCTCTGATTTCAAAGACGAACACCTAATCAAAATCTGTTGGTTTACCAAACTTTAAAAACCATGAGGTGAAATGACTTGTGACCTGCACGACTTGATAGTTGTTATTTGTAAGTAATCTTTTTTAACTGTAATAAAACGTGAACTGTGATAATGGGTCGGCCAACTTATTTATTTCCGATTACTTGAAATTGCCCGACATATTTCGTAGGCCTCGGGAACTTTCACTGGTAAGCTGGTGGCCTAAGTGTTTGAGCTGACTTGTGGTCTCAACTCTACGATTAATCGAGACTTATTGATATACTTCGAATCGTGATATCAACCCCCATACTCAGGATGTACGTTCGTTTTCGGATGTCACAATATAAAACTGGCAAGCCAAAAATAATGAATGTTATTTAATAGGCTCTTGCAACGATGTACTGTGCTTATTCACTAATCTGCGCATACAGTTCATCATATATTTCAAACCAACTGTTGTACCCCACCCTTCAAATTAGTCAAATGTCACTTCTTCCATAACCATAAATGTTAAGGGGCTCGATAGTTTGAGCCCACAATCGACAATGTGATATTTGTTTTATAATAAACAGTTACTTGAAGTACAAAATGTGTCTTGATTAATTCGATCAAATTGTTTTTAATTAATCTTTCTTAAACCAAATAATTGTCACAGCCGTTTACTTGGCTTATTAATTTTGTAAGTGCAGAACACACTCTATTGATATCTTGGCTATAGATGGCAGAAAACTGGAAAGTGTTGCAACGGAAAGTTTCAGTTCTAGGAGGTGGTTCTGTTAATGCGCATTTTTCCATGTTCTATACTGAATTATAGATCTGCTTCTTTAAAGAACTAATTTTACTATTTTCCAATTAGAATAGCATAGATATTATCAAAATGAGACGCGCGTACCTAAGTGTTCCACTTTTTTTTTCTCCCAAATAGAATTCATCTACTTTTTTATGGTCCAGAATTAAATGATTACCTACTGGTGCATAATTTTTTCCGGAGAAATATTAGACAGCTAGTTTTATTAAAAAAGAAATGAGTCAGTTTTAATTCCCATCTTCCCCTCTGGATCCGCCATTAGACGAAAGCTATAGTTTTTGATATTTTCGTCTTAGTTTCTGCCCTAAAAGATCGCTTCTTTCTTTCATTTAGCGACTTACGTAAGGATGAAATGAGACCTACGTCATCGAGACCTCGACTCTCTGTCCCCTCTGTAACTGCACATAAGCAGAGACCTTCATTTTTAGTACGACTTTGGAAGAACAATAGGTATAAGTCAAAAACCGTAGGATATCTCAAAATTTACGAATTTTTACTGGATTAGCTTCATTTAGGAACAAACGAAACGACAAATACCTTTCCTCCTAAAGGCTTATGTTTGTCTTCAGAAAAAAAAAAAAAATAATGCTTAGCTAAACAAACCCAAAAGTCATTAATCATTTTTATGCGAAGTAATTCGTCGCTGTAAAACGCAAAACGTAAACCCTATAAATACGATACAATAAATTATAATGCCCCATTACCTCACAATGGAATAATGCGCTGTACCTAACTTTCGATAATGTCATATCATCAATTCTCAACCCGAAGTGATTCTTGATGAGACGTCATTTGCAAGTGTCTAGCCAATCTAGCCTAAAAAAAAAAAA
The DNA here is from genome assembly GCA_011428145.1 of Ericerus pela. Lineage (NCBI taxonomy): Eukaryota > Metazoa > Arthropoda > Insecta > Hemiptera > Coccidae > Ericerus > Ericerus pela. The sequence continues at coordinate 598,448 of WOFM01000612.1, forward strand.
AAAGAAACAAAATCGATTATGGAAAATGAGTTATAGGTGAATATAAAAAAAAAAAACTTGCGCAGCAAATATCGCAAGAAAAAGTAGGTTTTCAAACAAAACAAACACGTTTAAATTACTGAAATGCCAGGTATGTATATCCACAATGATTTTGTCGATCTCAACCAAAATTGGTAGAATTAATTCATTACCTACTGACTTTTTCCAATCGCTTCACAGTATGAACCATGAACCCAATAGTTACAAAATTTGATGGATTATAGAATAGTACAGAATTAATATATTTTTCAAATGTTGTGACTATTTCTGAACAATCAATAATTCTAAAGCCTTTTAACAAACAAACAATCGACATAATCGGACATACCAGACGTACCATGTGACCTTTTAGCACCAAACTGAACAAAGCCGGGTTGAAACTCACATCTCTATTCTCCAATCTTTAATTCATATTGTGTAAAGTTAGGAAATTTAAAATTTTAGAGAATAGATCAAGAGATACAGTATAAATTGAACACAGTGGTTCTCTTTAGCAAACTTTTTACGTATTAGATCATACAGAATAAATCAACGAGTATAAACCGTTCTTTAGTATTGTTCTTATCCAATTACAAATATGTGTACTATATTCTTTGACTATCGAATGAAAATTGCAATCTATAGAATATCCAATAGAAAATTTTAACAACTGCTTATATCTATATTACCAGTTAGGTGTTCTCAAACTGTTTTTTGGGCGTAAAAGCTTATCTTCTTCAAAAAACTTTGCGTACTTCTAAAGATTTTATAGGCTATTTTTTTCGATATTGGTGAGAATATTGTCATTTTCGAAGCTATTAAACATCAAAAAATAATTATCTAAAAATTCCTTTCTCACAATGTCCAATTTTCATCTGACTTTGCGTACCACCTGGCTACCATTTATATACCCTTAGTGGTACGCATATCACAGTTTGAGAACCTCTGATTTAATCACTCTAATTGTTACAAAAACAACTTACCAGACGTTTTGTGCGTCCATTTTCAACTAAAATTTATAGGTCTGATCCTCATCCTAAAGCAAATATGTAAACCTTATTTTGTGCCTATCAGTAATGAAAATTATGACCTGTACACATTTGATAAAAAACGGAGTTGAGATGAAGCTAACATACAGTAAGGACCAAATCTAAAAAAATGATATTTATTCTTGTCAGAAAACAACAATATAGACCAAATTTAATATATCAGATGAAAATTGCGATCTGTATTGCGTTCGATACAAAAAGAAGTATGCCCATCTGGACCAAAACCAGTAGGTTACTTTCCTTTCCTATTTCGATTCAAACACTTGTTTCAAATTTTGTAACTGTAACTTGAAAATTACACATTTTAGTCATTTTGATTTCAGACGTGCAACATAATGGGCACTACCCAACAACATTCGATTCAATCCATAAACAATAGGTCTTGTTCTTGTCCCAAAACGGATATTATATATTCTAAATTTTATTACTATTGAATAAACATTGCACCCTTTCTGTGATTCGATAGAAAACTGTGGTATGCAACTACGGGTAGGCAGGATCCAACGCGATACACATGCACAATTTCACCCACAGTACAATTCATTAGAAATCATAGGCTATACATCGTCAACAACTACATCTGGTGACTGCATAAAATCTTAGCCTAAACCTGTACAGTTGACTAGGTTTTTATTTTACCGCTTTATACCATCCATTTGAATTTTATTGAAAATTGTCAGAAGACCGTGCATCTGAGGGGGTGCTCATTGTAGGTAAATTAATCTATTTTAACGAGGTTTTGCCTGAGGTGGCCCATTGGTATTGAAAAATTAGCACATGATCTGATAAAAAGACATTATGTAATTAATTGAAAAATAAAAAAGTGCTAACAAAAAGTATTTAAATAAAATATGTGTTGGCCTAACAAGAGGCACACCATTGCTGATCAGAGCAGTGGAAAAAAGTATATATCAAGGTAGTGAAATTGTTGCCCTATCGAAAAAATGAAAAAAGCAAAGTTGAAAAAACAAGTATCTATTAGAGATGGCACCGAGGCGGATGCAGAAAAGGCGATACAGCCAATGCTGAGGAAGCCATGTAGTTAATCAAAAGAAGAAATTAATTTGGAGGAAAAAAAAATGCTCCTCATGAGTGATTATCATTAGGGAGAACAATTTATTTTAATTCATTTTAATTTTATAGTGAAATGTGTCTTAGGGCACCCAAAAATTAATTTAAAGTATTTTAATTTTATTATTATTAGGGACCAGTGAGTACCCAATGTTGCTATGCAGTAATAATTCATAGATCTACACGACGGTGTAAATTTGTCCAAAATTATCAATTAATCGAGTGCAAAACATAGATAAATAATTAATATGCTTCGTATATAGATGAGTAACTTGTACCTTTTTTTATATTTCTCGTTTCATCAGCGATTACATTACTAACCATCACTATAGAAGGATTCTGGCTCTAGTTTTGATTTATTATTTCATAATAATTAAAAAAATATCGTTCTCACCAGAATTCGAACACACATCATCGAGATTCCAAGACGTGAACTTAGCTGCTCTGCCAACAAAATTAATAAAATGTACTGGTCTGATATGATGACACATATTTCTGCGATAAATGTTTTATGTGCTATGAAGTTTGTTTGCAAATTACAATGACATACAGTGCTCAAAAATTTACTGGCATGGTTAAGCACAACTAGAAATAAAAAATGTCAAAAGTGCTAAGTGAACACCCAATGATGTAAAATGAAGAAAACAAATGATTTAGAGTTAGATTGAAACATGAATATATGCAAAGCCGAATATATCTATAACTATAGTCATACGATAGCGTTACAGACAAGTGGCTTTTATATAAATATATATATAAGATGATCAGCCAAAACCATCAAACAAATTGACCTGCCTGTCAGCTTATGCCTCCGATCCATACCGAAAATAATATTTTTTCTTATGCCAATCCAAAAATGTTCAAATTTCATGATTATCAGCTCTCTTTTTCGTTTGGTTCAAGAAATGTTTTTACAGATGGTGAAAATTGGTAACGTCGCCCCCATGAGGGCTACGGACTTCCTTGATGGCAATAGACCTTTCTCGGAATAACGCAATTTTTTTGGAAAATCTCATGCAAATTCGTCCAGTGGTTCTGTAGTAATAGTGTTTCCAGCCGTTTTTAGCCCGTAGTATTTTATAATATGTGGAGATAGAGATAGCGATATATGTGTACAGTATATTTATGTGAATTTCAGTTCAGCTTAAGGTGCCAAAATGGTCATGAAACGAAAAATACACCTCACTCACCTACAGGTGGTTTAATAAAATTAATTTTAATCTGTAGATTTTCTGAGAAAACCTACTTAAAAAGATAAAATATGTGTACTCGCCCAAGGATAAACCCATAAAGTATGTTCGAACGAATCTACAAAATAATTTTTTATAAGTTATAGAACTAAGTACAATTTCGGTAACAGACGTACTGTGGTGCCATTAAGTTGCTTCTCCCTAATATCAAATAAGACGATAGCCTATTGTAATTTCATTAGAAAAAAACGAACCTTCATTTTCCAAGATGAAAAATTATCTTCTTTATAAAGGGATATAATTTCCATCATTTAACGTGCGACCGTTTTTCAAAACAATTTTGGTTCCTTTTCACTTTTGCTTTTCTCCCTTCCTTTTTTTTTTGCCGCTAATGAGTCCTTTAAAGTTCAACGTAATGTCTTTTGGAGAAAATAAATAAATAAAACGCCGAGTTTATTAATTTTTAGGGTCTAAAAGATGCTGTACGAAAGTTCGGTTTCGAAAATATGAGAAATTATTAATTTTTTTGAAAAGCACATTAATTTAAATATTTCGGATTCGTTTTTTACCCTCGAAAATAAAAGTTCTAGAAATTTTTCTCTGTTTTTATTTTTTTAAATACCAGCTGCCTCGACCATTACGGCCAGCTGTGAGCCAGTTTTTGTAGCAAAGAGATACCAGCGGTATAGATGTTATATCTTATGAGTTGAAAAGGCAGATAAGAGTTACGAGGAGAAAAGGTGGTCCACATTATGTGTTAAAGGGGTTAAAAACGTCTCATAAAACTCAATATGAATGAAAATATTCAGTGTCATTATTTGACTAAAGTTAATCCTATGATAATTTAGTTAGCTACTGACTGCTGAGTCCTTTACGAACATTTAGAAACCAAACAGTAGGTTGTTCAATATTACCAGGATCTTGACATTATAAAAAATTATCGCGAATCGAAGAGGGAAAATGACGATTCGCTATGGATTTCCAATCACGGTCAAATTCAATTTGGAGAGAATGTAAAAAATCAACATAACCTGGGTGTTGGCGAATTCTAGAGGGCAATAACAAAGGGCAATAAGTATGTAAACTCTAAAAACGTGAATAAGTTAATTACAAAAGAAGGGTAAAATTCGAGTTATGATGTCTTTTTTATTTTATTTCATGAAGGATTGGTGTTTCATTTAACGAGCATTAGCTTTTGAAATGGCTAGCTGTATTTTTTTCCTGATTACATACAGGGTTATGCATTTCAGCACGCAACATAGGAAAATATCATTATGTTGCGTGCTGAAATGAATAAGCTGGGTTATAAGCATAAGAATGGGACCAAGGGAAGCAACAATTTGCACAACATACTAAAATAAAAGACAATAAAATAAAACAAACACCTGTCCAAAAAAAAGTGTAATAGCAATTTGCACATACCAAAAATTATATTTTTACAAATGATGTTCAAAATGCCCACTCTCAGCGAAAACACAATACCCAAGGCGATCGACGAATTCAGTTTGCACAGCTTCCAATTGGGCATAAGTTATGCTTGCCCAGCTCTCATTGATTTTGGCAGTAAGGTTTTCAATTGTGGAGTAGGGTCCATACTTGTACACAGTAGAAGACATGTGACCCCATAAAAAAGTCTAGCGGATTCAAATCTTGCTGGCCAAGCGAGTAGTTTTTCATACGTCCTGATTACTTTTCCTGGGAAAGAATTTCTGAGGAAGTCTCTTGCTGGTCCGTAATTGAGGGCTGGACAACCAGCAGAAGCAACAATTCTATTAGAAATCTCATTTTCTAATAAAGTCAGGTGTTTTTGTCCAATGAGTGTACCATCAATTACAATTGGCCCAAGTAATATATGGTTGAGGATGCCAACCCACAGATTCAGTTTCCGTGGGTATTGTGTGTGACTGGAGTAAATATCCCGAGGATTTGTCTGAGACCAAATACGTACATTCTGTCTATTGGGCGCATGATGTAGAGAAAATAAGCTCTCATCTGTAAATACAATATTCCTCCCAAAGTCAGGATACATGTCAACCAATTCCAATGCTTTGGTTGCAAATTGGAGTCTATTCTCACAATTGTGGGGGTGTAACTCCTACAAGAGATTTGGTTTATAACACTTGTAGCCATATTTTTTCAACTTACGCCAAACTGTGCTTTGAGAGAACCCAGTCATCTGCGCCATCTCTGAGGTACTGGCTCTGGGATTTGCATGGACACCTGCTAGTATTACCAAGTCACTCAGGTTCCTGACAATGGCGAAGTGGAGCTAACTTACGTTCATACTGAACATTGCCTGTAGCCTCAAATCTCTTGAGACATCGCATGGCTGTGGAGCAATTTAGTATAGGACAGGTTGGAAAAGTTTCATGAAATGAATCACTCACTCCACAATACAACAGCCCGGCATTATGTTGTTTTACCCACCACACTTTTTCAGAGGTTGTGTATATTTTTCCCACTAATTTCAAGTTTTGCACAACACAGGAGACACATGAATGTAGACTACGAGTAAAACTTCATTTCATTCATTCTCATGCCCACATTTTATGTTATCCAGCTCCTCTTATCTTATCTGCCGAGGCTAGTCAGAACCTGAATGTTCCATCTTTCATTAAAATCATCTCTCACATTGGGGGTATGTTCTGTATTTTGTTGCTTCTCTTGGTCCCATTCTTATGCTTATAACCCAGGTTATTCATTTCAGCATGCAACATAATGATATTTTCCTATGTTGCGTGCTGAAATGCATAACCCTGTATACCAAGGTGGTATTGTAGGCAAGTGTACTTATACGCCATTTCGTGTGCAAAAAGCTTCATGGGTCAGTTCATGATGATCCGATCAACGTTTTATTTACTCATCACTCTTTTTTTTTTTTTTATGTTGACGTCTCTTTTCCCCCTAACTGAAAAAATAGTCAATTATATTGAAACAAAATCAACTCAATTATAGTGAAAACCTCTTAATAGAAACATATTGGGCGGTACTATTTTTGCCCTTAATAAGCGATGTCCAAATTAAACAACGTTGTGAGTTTAAATGAGAAGAAAAAAAATTAATGGTGAATTTCAGCATTGGGTTTCTGGTATAATCACATTAAAAACAGTTAAATTATTGAATAATTATATTATACATGTACCTATGACAAAAAAAAGAAGATAAATTGAGATTTTGGTTAGAAGAAGATGCTGGGAGATACTATTTCACAACCTAAACTGACACTAATAGGCTCAAGACAACATAAAATTATGAAAGATGGGAAAAATAATTACAAAGACTAACATATATACCTATTGCTAATTAACTGAAATAAGATTATCATCACTTTCAATAACAATTCAAGTTCAGTTTTTCTTTGTGTATGAACTTCTTTTGTTTCAATAAACAGATGCATATTCCCTAATAAGTGGTTCGATTTCTTATAGTTTTACATAATTTGTTTTGGGAATTTCTAAATTTGTCCCAATTAAGTTGTTGTCCTCTTTATCTGGTGTCCCTAATTAGTGGTTTCCACTGTATTTCCAGAAAATTGATGTAAACAGCATCAAATTCTTTAAATTTTTCTATTGTAGGCTAATCAAATCAGGGAAAAGGTTTGTTTTCAAAGTGCACTAGTTTCAAGCACTCTTTTGAACTTATTATATTGAAAATCCTACAAAATCCAAATGCAGCATCACCCATAACAATCAATTTTTTGTGCCCTTCATTGGTATAGCTCCTACCAAGAGCTAAGATGTTTACACATCAAAAATGTGATTTGAATTTTCAAGAAACATGAAATCAGTACCTTATATATTACATTGCTGAAAAACCCATTTGGTAAAGCTGTAAAGAGGCATTGATTAATTGTCTTTGTCATTATAAAATGGTGCATGTTATGTCTCTATCCCGGAAACATGTAGAGACCAACAAAATAATAAGAGTTGTTTTTATCTACTTTTATTTAGAAAAGAACATTTTACAAATTATCACATTACCATGTCTTATACTTGATATTTCCTTATGTTATAAACCTATTCCTAACTATGTCTCGCCTCCACTAGGGCGGACTACTATGTGATGTCTTGTTACATCTTCAGACTTTACAAGCTCAGAAAGAGCAGTTCTGTGCAGGTACTTGAAAGAAAGGCAAGTGAAGTCCTGGTGTAAATCAAAATTCCAGGTCAGTTATTTTGGTGCCTATTTTGTTTATGTTTACCAAAAGTGTACCTGACAGATATGCTGACTTGTTGTTCGTCTATATATCTGCTAGTGCCAATAATTAGGTTAGTGATTGGAGGTGACAGTGAATATTTAGTAGAAAATAATATTCATCATTACTTTTTACAAAATATTTAGGTCAGCGAATGTGTTTGTCTGCCTAAATATAACGGAACAGTGCATAAATATTTTTTTTCATAAAAAATTAGGAGTTAGTTGGTAACTTGATGATACATTTACACTTTCATCTTATTCATAAAGCATTCTTCATAAAAACATGACCTTCAATGAAAAAAATTTCTTTCCACCAACCAATGATGTAAGAATGGGGGTGTGGGAAAAAATTCTGCCAAATTTGTTGACTACTTTGATGTAAACGGTCTGAAATTTTGCTAAAAGTAAACAAACGACTGTTTTATCGTAAATAAATTTAAGAACATTTTGCTCAAACCCCCACCAAAATTTTGCTTCAGCTACACCATTGTCAACGATTATCATTAATTTGGCACCAAAAAATATAATTCGAGAAAAATTCGCATCACGTACGACACTCTTTCCATCTTATGAAAAATAGGTACCTTTGTGACTAAATAAAACCAAAATTTGTTGCGTTTTAAATTTAAACTAAGTAACGTGTTGCTCAAAATCGAGCAATTTGTTTTGTAATCGATTTGGTTTATTATATTTTGTGTTCTTGGTTGAAAAGGAACGTATACCTGGCAAACAATTCACAGCTAACTGGTAAAAAAATTAGGAGTCTCCACTGCTAATTTTAGCGGTACTTTAGTATTCTCACAGCTAAAAAGTAATGCTAAATTAGCTGTCACTCCTAATTTGGCACACTTTTTACGGCTAATTTAGCAGCGAGACGTTACATAGCTATGTATTAGCCATTTGGCACACTTTTTATAGCTAATTTAGCAGTAAGACATTGCATAGCTGTGTATTAGCCGTAAAAAGTGTGCCAACTTAGGAGTGACGGCTAATTTAACTTTGGTTTTTAGCTGTGAGAATACTAAAGCACTGCTAAAATTAGCAGTGTTCCCGAATTTTTTTACAAATTATTTGTCCGGTAGTTACAAAAGGTTTTATGGCTGGAATATGTTTGGGTTGGCCTTTCAATAATTGATAAAAATGCCGCAATATTAAGTAGCCGAGGAAAATAACACTGAAAAAACTAAAAATAATTATACATACCAGCTCCTTTGGTGGGGAACATAGGGTATGGTAGTGGAACGTTTTTATGATTTATTATATGGTAACCCACCTCTAACCTTTCTTTAAAATTTTTCCCTCATCTCTCTCCCCTGCTTAAAAACCATTTTGCAGCTAAGCTAAGTTATTGCAAATGAATTTTTTTTTCACTTCATTTCCTTTATACTAATTTTTGTTTTCAAAAAATGAGATTCTCCCCTTTGCCAAAAAAAAGCTTTACAACTAGGTACATTATTGGAAAACAACATAGTTTATTCAAAATTCAGTTTCTTGCTCATGAATGCGCAGGTTAGACAGTACTTTACTGTTTTTGCCCTCATTTACTCGCCTCCATTCATTTTTGTTTTTAATGATTAAATTTCTCTTTCTTTCCCTCCTCAGTCTGAAAAAAAAAAAAAAAAATTACTTATCTAATAGGTATGTTTCTGAAAAACAACGTTATTTATTTAAAATTCAGTTTCTTTTCTCGCACATAAAGTCTCTGTCTGTGGGTTCCTTTGCTTTTTTCACCCTTATTTCTTTCCTTCACTCATTTTTGTTTTTCAAAAAAATTATATACTCCCCTCCTTTTACCCCTTCTTAAAAAAATACTCTTTACCGCTAAATATGTTAAAGAAAAATAACTCATTCACTTGAGAATTAATTTCTGGCCCATGAATCTTTAGTCTGCGAGTACCTTTCAGTTTTTCACGTTTATTTCAAATGTTCAACTTATTTTTGATATTTTTTGATTTTTCTAGATTAGATTCTGCCTACCTCTTTGCTCCATACCAAAAAAAAAAAAGTTCTTTATCTGCCTTGTAACTGAAAAACAACATTATTTAGCGGAGAATCAGTTTCGCGCTTATAAATCCTGTAGGCGCCTTTACTTTTCCGCTCTTATTTCCACTCTTATAGTCTATTTTTTTAATTTTTTTTTCAAATTAGATTCTGCGAACCTACACTTGAAATATTTTCAATAGAGACTTGTATAAATAAAATTTATCCAGTAGTTCCGGATAGAAAAGGAAAACATACAAGAAAATTGCTTGCCTACCAATTAAATATAAGTAGTCTATAGATTAAATTTTTTTTTTTTTTTTTAAATTTCAGATGGTCATGGATTGCCAATAACAAAAAAATATTCTTCTCCAAAGAGTGACAATATTTTTCGTGCGTAAGTTATACTATCGGCGACAGCATCGACAGCGACCATATTAGCCACACAGTCATAAAATCGAAACAATTTTCGATCATTTTATGGATAATGGGAATGCATCCTCAAATGATCTTCGAAACGTAAGTACCACGTTCATTAACTACAGTAAAAAGTGAGCACAAATTTATTACACTTCGTAGCTTTCTATCGTCGCATACCACATTATGCGCACCCACTGTGGACGTGCATAAAATTTCTCTTCATAATATTGTAATATGAATGGAAATATTATGCCAGAACGTACTTTTCGTTGTATTCTTCTCCCAAAAATGGACGATATACGAAACGAAATGAGAATTTTCATTACCATTTTCCGAGCTCATTTCGTTTTTCATTTTCTCCTTTGGGGTCAACTCTGCGCGTTTGAACTCGGTGTTCGTTCTGGAGCCATTTGTCTGAAGAATAAAGACAAAAAACAAAATAATTAATCATAGATATAATAATAGGGAAAGAAAAGAAGGAAAGCGCATTCAACGTTGTGGAAATGACGATTTTTGAAGTGCTCTGGTATTTTAGTTTTAGAGTTCGTCATTGCAGCATGGAGAGTAGTGGTTTAATGAGTCCTCCGGAGGAAAGGGAAGATACCAGCATTTTTGAAAATAAATCGGGACTCGGAGAAGATATGAAATTTTTAGCATCGAGGCCAGAATTATGCGATGTCACCTTTTTGGTCGGCGACACCAGAGAGCCGGTGTGTGCTGTGAAAGCAGTATTGGCAGCCAGAAGCAAGTATGTACAGTAATTTTTATGAAATATACCAAAGTACCTTTACATACATACCTATTCTGCGCATAAAGTTCAGCTCTGATGTTTAAAGCGCACTAATTCAACGTTGTTTTTCGTTTGGCCATTCAACCTTCATGTATGTATGTCGAATTGCCTATTTTTTTCAGAGCTCAACTTACTTGGCCCCGAATATAGCCTATTATTTCAAACAAAAATAGTACTTATTCAATTGTGAAATTTTGAAAACACAAATAGAAAATAAGAAACTTTCTATCCTATTTTCAAACTTACTTTTCGTAAAGTGCCATGATTTTTCTTTCGCTTTACCCATGAGATGTTAATGGACTAAAATATGTTTGTAAGTAATTTTTTGCAAAAATCGAGCTTTGAGAATACGGTAGCTTAATCTTCTTCGAGAATTTTAGTTATATTAAGATGGACACGAGTTTTTGGACTGGGGGTCATTTGAAAATTTGTATAAGTCACAGTTTAGTGTGACATTTTCCCATTTTTTCTCTTTGATGGACACTCTGGCGAAGGGCAGAGAAAGGGAGCGTTTTGAGGGGATAATGCCATCATAATTATGACTGTGAAATTTCTCGACCTATCTTACGGGTATAAATTTAACAACACCACAAAAAATGAGAAAATAGCGACAAAAATAGGGACTAATAACTCGCGACATTTATAAAATTTCACACTTGAAAAAGTTTGGAACAGAAAAAAAAGAGTTTACCGACAGAAAATGTATTGAACTGGAGAAATAGCATTACCTACATAAGAAGTACATACCTATACCTATATTTCTCACAGCCAATAAATGTTTCCGGATCAAAATCAACACGTTAAAATAGTCAAACTGAGCATTAAAATAATAATATAAATCTATTCATTTTTAACAAAGGTAAACCACCAATTATGGATTTGTCAGTCGAATTTGGATCATCTGAAAAATATTTATGGTAAGAAGTTAGTACAACCTATAGATACGGGGATGGAAATTACTTGTGAAATAGAGTCTACTAGCTGTTGATATAAGATTCAATAAAAAAAGGGATGGAGTTTTGCTGAAGCGCTGAGGCTTTACCTTTGAATATATAGCTTAATGGACTGCTAGAACTGATAAAAAATACATAAGTAGGGTTAAATGGAACACCGCTGAAAGCACTGTTAACAGGCGTTCTTTTTACAAAAATCAACCTTTTGTGATAAGTGAAGCATTCAGTACTCTATCAGTTTATCGATTAAGACAGATAATTTAATGCCTGACCGACATTCTGAAATCTGGTTGAATATTTCGGAAAAATTAACTGGCTCATTACATCAAAAGCAAAAGATGAAGATTAATTACGAACACGTACCAATGCCGTATTCAGTATTCTTACAAAAACCAAAACACTATACAAAATATTACTTTAAATAGTGAAAATTATGTTTATAATTAGCAGAAACAAACTCACAAACTGGCAAACGGCAATTTCTGATTTTCAGGAAAAAAAGCCGATACTTGACAAAGATTACAGGGGGGGGGGATTTACAACGGAAAAGAATTTAAGAAATAAATATTTGAATCTCGATTAAAATTAAAAACTTTTATCTTTGACTACGACTACGACTAAAATTTAAATAAATTAGATAATACTTTGGATACTTCCTACTGATACAGAGTACCATGCATTGAAATTGAACTGAATCTGAATAACTATTGTAAGATTAATTTGAAGTAAAAGAAGTGCTCAGATAGTCAATACTTATATGTGATAGTACTTGATAGTGAAATTTTATGTTCACACAAAGTACCTTTTTCAAAAAGTAACGCCTGCATTGTTTACCTTCAAGATATTATTAGTTCTAGCAGTCCATTAAGGTATATAGTTAAAGGGCTTTACTCATGAAGAATTGATATGTAAACATAATATCAGTGGAGTTGTGTGCATGCGCAATGTTTTGTGCACACATATAACCACACATACACATATCATGTAACGCACACAAATGAGAGTTACAATTGTAAGAGTTACAGTTACGCAAATCCTACAATTGTAATTCTCATTTAGTCCCTACCAGAGACCAAACACTAAGATGTATATACATCAAAAAGCGTGCTTGAAAGCCTTTAATTATAAGCGAGAATACTTAAGCCCGTATTCACAAACGTCACTAACTTCCTTTCACTAAAAATTTCACTTTAAAAAATTTTTTTACCCAGTTTTGTACTTATAAATATGGGAACATTGTATCTCTTATGACAGTTCTAATGCAAAAATAAAATGTTACCACACTCTTAAATACAAAATTGTGCCAAAAGTCATTTTTAAGTTAAGTTTAAGTGAACGGAGGTCATAGTGACGTTTGTGAATATGGGCCTTAATCATTTAATGTGGTACACATTCCTATTTTTGCAGTTGATAACACTGTATAATTCGTTGTTTCGGTAGAAACAACAAAATTAGTTTTTTTTGTTGGTGTGCATGTGTTGAATCCTTCGATTATTTAGTACTGGATACCCAGGTAAACACAAAGATCTATGCCAACATTATTGTTCTAAATTCTGTAAATGAACATGGATTTGACTTGATTTCACGTTTAAAGCACGTTCTTAGATAGCTTTAGATTCACCGGATCGCAACATACTAAAAGCAGACAAAGAAAAAGACCTACTGCAGTGCAAAAAATCTATGCCCACTCATGGGTTTTATAATCATGGCATTTTTGATTAACATTGGTGAGATAGGGCTACTGGATAATCGAAGGTCCAATACAATTAAATATAGACGCACACCAACAAATTTTTATTATTTCCCTCTTTCCTTCAATTCTCATCAAAAAATTTACACTAAAACTTGCACTGAAACTTGCACGGAGATTTGTGCTGGCTATCTTCACCTTTCAGTTTAAATGTATACAGCATTAAAAATTCTCATAACATGATAAAAATAATTTTCTTGCGAATTTTCTGTTAAATTTGAAATTTTGAAAAAAGGCGAAATCAAAGTGAAATCACTAGTACCTACATGAAATTAATCATTTTTAATCAAATTATGATTTAAAATTCAAGGTATGACTTATGAGCAAAATTACTACACTTCTATGTCACATTATGGTTTCCACTATGTTTGTGAGATGTGTTGAAATGTACTAAAGAAAAAATTTTGCCAACACAGAATAAAAGAATCGTACCATAAACGTCCCTTGAACTGCACAAAACAAATTTTTATACTTATTCATAATTGAATTGAAGATTAAAAAATATTGATTCACAATTGGCGACTATTTTTTATCCACATTTGGTAGCCTCAGCAATTATAATAAATATCAATTAGATATGATGTGTAGGTTATGGTAAGTACTTAAAAAATTTTAATTGACCAATTGTGGATCGATCCATAATTGGTGGTTTTGAAAAATCTCATATCTCTGGAAGTGAAATTTTTCTGCTATTCCTCTTCGTGATTTGGGGTTTTTAATAGCGTAAGAAAAATACATACAGCGTGAAAATTGGCCCAGCATCACTGATCCATAATTAATGGGGTTCAATTTAATGAGGATGACAATTATTTCCAAAAGTTTTTTTTATCAATACTGAGAAGGGGGATTGACAAGGAATAACCAAAACTTAGGAGATAGATGGGAATACATACCAGTTCATTTAATTTCGATCACATTGCATATTCTAGAGATATGACGGAACATTTTGCAGTGGTACTTCAAAATTGTTCAGACAGGGAGTTTAAATTCCAAATTCAGCCAATTTATCTCCAAAAAAATTGCCAACTTTCGAAAAACTGATAAATTAACAAGAAAGAAAAAAAAACTTTAGCGCAGCAAGCCTCGCAGGAAAAAGTAGGTTTTCGAGAAAAAGAATTATGAATTTTGATGAGCCTGTAAGTTTGTATTATGCGTTAATGGCATGTTATGATTGTACGAACTTTGTTAGCTGCTGACGAAATATTAGATGAAATGAAATTTAAAAGCATTATTTCTTAAAACGAAAAATTAATTAAGATGATAAAGTATGGTAAATATTCACATAATTTCTAATAAAGCCAAAGAAATATAATAAAATTTAAGAAATAAAAAACAGAAAACGTGAACATGCGGTTAATTTTTGTAAAAAGAAAAGTTCACACAAATTAGAAAAAAAAAGAGGAAAAAAGCCGTACCGGAAGTACCATTCGCTGGTCCGTACCAAAATTGGTAACATGCTACAATAAATTATAATAAATATTTGTTGCAAATTTCGTGCGGTAGGTATATAAGCAAAATTCTGCATTTTAAAACAAAACTGTACCGTTTGGCCGTTCCGCACCAAAATCAATAGGTCTGGTCCTTGGGTTAGTAAAAATATTTGTACAAAATTTTGTGATTATTGGATAAAAATTGCCACATGTACCGTGAGGACAAGAAATTAACTTATGGGTATCTATCTATCTATCTATCCATAATCCATATATTATATATATACATACACATATATATATGTATATGAATTTGAGTTATTGGTGCCAAAATTTTTCTGAAGTCATGAAACGAAAAACGTACCGACCCCCAACCTTGGGGGCTAATACCACACCAAGGGTAATAAGTAAATTTTCTAAAGAAAACCTACTTAAAAAGTTATCAGTTACACAATTTGGCCAACGGCATCATGATATTGCCAACTTAGATCGAGTCAAAGGGTGAGACACCCCTACAACCCCTGCTCGAAGAGCTCCTGCTATTTTGAAAACCACTGTAATGAGTTACGAGTTAAGCAAGACTATATCTATCTACCTACCTACTGAATTTTTTTGTAGGGTATTCCGAAAAATTTTATACGACGGTGCCAGTCCGCAAAAGAATAAAAATGTGTCTCAAATATCCGAAAAGAAATTACCTTCGTTTTTCAAACGCAGCAGCGAACCATTACTGACAGCTTCGTCTTCCGTGATTCAAGTATGCCACAGATATGATGTTCTCCATTAAAACTTTTGGTGTAGCCTAGCTCGAATAGAATACGATGTTGTCTAAAATAGGTACGACGACTATTTATGACACGTGGTGATTTTGTTTTGTTCAGAAACAAGGTACTCAACACAGGACAATTTTAATCGAAGAATTCGAACCGGATGTCTTCCGACAACTGATCGAGTACGTGCACACCGGATGCGTTACGCTGCAACCACGAACATTACTTGGTAACAATTATTCATATTTTTTAAACGATTCCTCAGATATTTTATTGGGATGATGTGTACGCGTAAGTGTGACACTGCAAAAAATTATTTCACGAATGAGCACTTATAGTTGAAAACCTAGGGTTGCAACCTTTGGAATAAGAATAAGTAAGGATATTTGCGCCAGTTTCTGGTGTTGGTCTCACAGTGAAGCATAACTTTTGAAAAAACTTGACTAAAACTTCAAAAATGAATACCTACTCATAGAATGCCTACCTATCTATCCTTCGTTGATTTAATAATCTATCACTATACTAAAAGTAAAGGCGACAGAAATTCGTTCACAGAAATTCGTTCGCAGAAAATTCTCCTAAATTTGATGCGCATGTGCTGACTACTGAGCAGAGAAAGTAACCAAATGTAGACAAAAGGACAGAAAAACAGAAGGACAAGAGATGTTGTTACCTATTTTTTTATTTATTGTGCCGGCAAAAGTTGTGGGCTGGAACAAGCCAAAGTTGCGCTTCAGGGCTCATATTATATGATAAAACTAACCCCTAACTGATACTTATTTACTGAGTCACTCATCAACGCCTAGTCAAAATTACCAAACATAATGACATGAAATTTTCAATGTAAGTTATATTCCTAAGATGCCATAGGTGATCTCTAATAAGACAGGGTTTTATGAAATTCCACTCTCGAGGAGGATCAAATGAGGGCAAACGTGTTTTTGCACGTGTCTCAATATCTGTTTTGGTCAATAAGGTATCGAACCAGTTTTTGTTTTAAGAGGTCATTGGACTAATTGTCTAAAAACAATTTTTTGGATTTTGCGAAATTCTACTCCTGAGGGGGTCGAATGGGGTAAAATATGTTTATGCATATTTGTCAATATTTTTTGTTATGAAAGGTCATTTGATTAGTGGTCCAAAAATTGTCTTTTAGATTTTGCAAAATTCTACTCCGAAGGAAGTGGAATCAAATGTATTTTTACATATTTGCCAATATCTTTTAGACCCGATAAGATAATGAACTAATGTTTATTTTAAAAGGGTGGAATTAATCGATTAAAAATTATTTTAAAAATTTTTCAAAATTCCATTCCCTAAAGATGTCAACGGGATCAAATGTGTTTTCAAGTATTTTGTTCTAAAAGGTGGTCCGACAGTTTTTTGGATTTTGTGAAATTTTACCCATAAGCGGGTCGAACAGGGTCAAATTTGTTTTTACGTATTTGTCGATATCTTTTAGACTCTGAAGATATGGACTATTTGAATCAGTTTTCATTTTAAAAACTCATTCGACTGTTTTTTGAAACGGGGTTAAATGTATATTTATGTATTTCTCAATAAATTTTTGTCCTGATAAGATACCGAGCAGGTTTTTGTAATTTAAGCTATTGTCTAAAACAATTTTTTAGATTTTGAGAAATTTTTTTTCTAAGGGAGTTAAGTGAGGGCAAATTATGTTTTATGTTTTTCTCAATTCCATAAGGGGCATTTGAAAACGCCCAGGCTCCATTTTTTTGGAAGCTTAGGAGGAGACCTCACCAGATCATTATGGTTTCGGAAATGATACCTATTAATTAATTCAATTCATTATTTAATGGTTAAAAAAAAGTTTTGAAGACTAATAAAGCCAATGAAACCAAAGGAAAATCGTATGTGAAAAACTGACAATTCTATTCATCATAATGTATAATATGCGTTGCTGTCGGTTTTTTCGGTTAAAAGTCGTACGAAAATTATACAAAATTAATGAGATGTGGAAAAAAAAGGATGAAGAAAAATAATCCCTCTCCTCGTCAAAAGAAAACATCACTGCAGGGGGTTGGGCAGCGAATTGGCCATGGAGCGAAACCCCATTGTTAATAGTAAATTCAGGGAGGAAATAATTAAGAGGTTAAAGTAAAGGTAAATAGGTATACCACAACGTCCACAAAAGGCCAATTTGTTATCTAAATGTGGATAGGTAGACTAGACTACTTATGATTGCTTACTTATTGTTGTGAAAATAAAGGTACCTAAGTAAGTATTTTTAAGTGGTTTTTTTAAACTAATATGTGATCTTCCCGTGAAAAAAATAATTACAGGTAATCAAAGACAAAGTGAATGAGAATAAACATAGTTATTTCAGAATTATGAAAAAAAAAACAAATTAAAAAATACTTAGAATTTCAATTTGATACCACTTCGACATAATACAATATAAATTAGCTGTAACGTAATGGGTTTTTGTTCATATTCAAACTTCAGACTAAATATTACAAAAATTGAAGTTTAATGAAATGAACTTATATTTATAATGTTTATGTTTATCGTATAACAGGTGTGTTAAACGCAGCCGACTATTATGGTTTAGACGAATTGAGACAGGCCTGCATTGGTTTTCTACAATGCTGTGTAACTGTTGATACAGTATGTCCACTGTTGTCCACCGCAGATCGCTACGTCCAATATAAATGTACCAAATCAATGCTTCAAAAAGTAAGTTTGCATACTTGATGTCTTGAAAAGATTCTAATCACTTCTTTCCCAATTTCTTATATCCTTTATTGATAATTCTTTCGGCTCTATTCTGACAATTCAAAATGTATAAAAAGAATATCAAATTGCACAAAGTCTAAACATACACCTTCTCACCTTTCAAGCTATGACCGCAAATATTTTTTTCGGATGGACACTAAACCACGTAACTGCCAACCGTATCCCTTTTATTTGTCCCTTCATCCAATCTCCTTATTCCTTCGTAGAGTATCAAAATTTCTCTCGATTATTATTTTTTCTTTATTTATTAAGTGGTAGAAGGGTTTCCCCCATCAATATTTCAACTAACGTTATTAACTTATTATTTTCATTTCTAATAGTAAAACATATAAAAACCTCATTATGCTTGGCGTACCTTTGTAGTTGAATAATGAAAGAATAAATAAATATTAAATAAATAAACACCTAAATAAATATCTCAGGAAATGATTTATTGAGAACTATAAAACTCACGACTTTTTTGAAATTTAATAATCAATTATTCCTAGAAAAGAGGAAATTATATCCTCACTTGCCTCTGAATAAACCATATCACATTGTCACACTCCTATTTTCTCCAATGACTTGCACCACTAGTTCTGCAAAAACTCACTTTTTTCCTTCCATCAAATATTCTCTACATGCAATTAAGCCTAACAACACCTCATTACCTTTAATCTTTTCCTGCTCTGAACCACCCTCCTGGATGACTCCTTTCCTTTTACAGAACAAAATATTCAAATTGTTAGTGAAAACAAAATTATTTATAGAGAGGGAAGCTGAGTATCTGAGTATTATGAGTATAATAAATGTACAAATGAAGCCAGTTTTTTTAGTCAAAACTGAGGTTAGAATAGTTTCACATGGGCATGCTCATCAGCCATTTTCTTCCCAATCAAAAAGTAAACAGTTAATATAATACCTATACACTTAAATGTTTAAATATAATAAATTATAATTGAAGACTACATTATACAGGTAAATACAAACTATGAAAAATTATTAAAGTTTTTTGCCTTAGATTGTTTAAATTTTAAAATTTTGGTATTTTTTACAAATTTGAATTTCTTCTGTAGAAATCTATTGAAAACTTAAAATTTTATTGTTCATGATGATTATTCAAATTCAAATAAGTACCTACGATGTAAATGAATCGAGGCAAAACTATCCAAAATTATTCAGAATCTCATAGCAAACTGATATAATATTGATATAATATGATTAAGAAAATGGTGGATGAGCATGGCTGCTTAACTATCAGAAACCTAGTCAAAACTAAAATAAATAATTATAAAGTGATTACAGCTAGAAAGAAATGATACTATATTTTAGGGATGGCAAACATCGAACTTTTCTTTGTTGATAACTATCAATACCTATCGATAGTTTTTCCAAAATTCCAAAAAATCTAATTTCTATTTTCTAATTAGTAATTCAAGTATAAAATCTGGATCCCAGAAATTTTTTATAATATAAAAGGTGTAAAAGGTATAAAATGGATTATGATTTGTATAAAGAGTTGATTAGACAGTTTCTCATAGTTCATTACCTGGATAAATGTATTGAAAAACACGAAAAAAATTAAATTTTCAGCATACCTAAGTGTTTAGTGATGGAACATACATTAAGAAATGTCAAATTCAACTCTCAATGATCAATCTAATATATTATCGAAGAGTTAAAAGAAATAACCTTACTTTTGATTTTAACATTTCAACTTTTGATTTTAAATATTTTCTTTCAATTTCTAGCATTTTTGTGTGTTTTTTTTTTATTTTTTTTGTAAATCCTGACTTGTTTGATAGTTATCGATAATTTTTCTGTTGTCGATAGCTTATTGATAGGGCTCTTGTCGATAACTATCGATAGTTTTGCCATTTCAATGCAATTTATGTGTTGTCATATTTCTTGATAATTCGTACGATATTTTAGTCAAGTTTTCATTTTATTTTTGAATTTTTTTTCTCATTAACTTTAAACGCAGCTTGAAAGTTTTAGGCAGGAGAAAGAAAAAATTGAATTTATTGTAAAATCAAATTAATTCAATGAAGATTTTAAAATTTTAAAAATTTTTCACTTACTTAAGTCAAAAATTATTGAGATCTACGATTCAAGTTATTATAGAAGTGGTTAAGTGCTGTGGGAACCACCATACCCTGTCTAATATAAAATACATTCGCCAGTTATAGTCGGCGGTGAGATGGCCGTGCAGTTAAGTTCACCGCTTTTAGCTGGCGAATATGTAGGTCCCAGGTTCGATTCCCTGAGCCGACAAAACCTACATATGGTGACCCTTGACGTGTGCTGGACACGCACGCACCCTAGTGGTGCATGGTGGAACTCACAACTCCCTTCCTAACTTGAGTCGCCGATAGATGGCGCCCTATATAGTGGAAATAGAACCCGTATAGGTAGTATAAGCCTGTGTGTATAGGTATAAGAGGCGTTTCTGATTCAGCCCAACCTCCCACAGCATCTAATGTCGTTCAACTCGTGTTGAGTCTCTCTAGGGGGGGAGTGTGTGGGAACCACCATACCCTGTCTCTTTAAAATTTTACCTCTTACTACAATGACAATGAGCACAATAATATTAATCATTTAAAAAATCAGAAAGGAATAAATGCTGATTGGATGAAGTTCTAATGGACAGACTTAAGAAGCTTGTATCCCAACACTTTTGATGTTCCATCAGCTAAAGTGCTTAAAGAAATTCGACTGAACAATGAACTCTATCCTCCTTGACTTACTCTAAATAAATTCAGGCTTCACAGAAACTGTTCATAATTGAATGCAACATTTTAACTCTGGAGACATCTGATTGTGGAATTATGAAGTTTCAGTGATAGAAATGTAAAAAAAGTTATCTATAATTCAAAAAATGAGAGTAGGTACCATGATCATTCAAAGTAGTATTTTGGTATGAGGTACAAGAGAAAAATAAAAATAAAGTTCTTTAATTTAATCTGCAGCGTCAGAATGTCCTATTTGGATTTTACACAAATTTCTTCAATGATGCAAGACAAATTACCCAAAAAATAAAGGAACTGGATAACAATAAAATTCATAACGACCATATGAAACAGAAGGTGGAAAAAAATAGTTTTAGGATGAAATTTCAAATTGGAATTAATGGTGTTGCTGTATTCTGTAGAAATCAAAACATTCTCAAAAACAAAATGTGATGAAAAAAAAAAAAATTTGAGCTTAAGAAGCCTCATTTGGAATTCATTTTGAGATAAATTAAGTAGAAAATGGACGATGTATAATTATCTGAAAATGAATAATTACTATATGAAGTATTTCATTTCATTGTTGAGAGTGAGAGCAACCTAAAATCTTCAGACTTACTGATCTAATGGAAAATTATTCAAGGGTAGCATGTACCATATATGTATAATTAAGTTTTAAAATAGTGAGCTGATTCAGAATTCATGATAATTTTATTTCAAAATTCAGAGATTAATATTGAAGTTCATTAACACGATACTTTGTCATTTCACTAACTTATTCTGCATGTTGTTTTATATTTGACCAAGAAGTTTAGGGTGAATGAAAAGGGTAATTTCATGGCTTGAATGATTGATTGAGGAATAACAATAATAACACAACACATGAACCCTATTAGAAAATTGATTATAAAATTTATAATCAGGCAGCAGCAACATACAACATACTACTCTTTTTGTCCTTGCAGTGGTAGCAACATGGGGTGTTCACTTAGTACTTTTTGATGTTTTCTATTTCTGGTTGTGCTAACTATCCTAGCAAATTTTTAAGCGCTGTATGTCATTGTAATTTGTAAACAAACTTCATAACTCTTGAAAAACATTTAGCGCTACAATATGTATCACCATTAGGTAAATGATTTAGTTTCATTAATTTTGGTGGTCGAATGGCAAGAAGAGAAATGTTTTTTAATTATTACAAAATAATAAGTTGAAACTAGTGCTAGAATCCTTCTAGTGATGGTTAGTAATATAATCGCTGATAAAACGGGTAATGTTAAAAAAAGGTATAAGTTACTCATCTATATATGAAGTATATTACTTAACTATGGGCAGCAAGTGGTAAGTAGTAAACAAAGACTAAATGAGATGAAAACTTGAAGAAGGCAGATGATAAGGTGAAGAAATGTGGCAATGCGCAGATTGCACTGTAAGGTGGTACCATTTCATTCTAGCGTGATTACACATCAAACAAAATACACATTTGCCTATTCTAGCCCCTTCAAGGTTGGCGACAAGTACATGGTAAAATATGGGTACTCAATGCACATTGCTTAACCTAGCCTCTGTACATTTGGCAGAAAATAATGACAAATGACGTCTTATGCAGTCATTCCATACTCTAACGAGTGTCTCGTAGAGGGAAGTTTTTCAAGCAGGTCTACAAGGTATGACGTTATGAATGTTCTATTTTTTTTTGTCACTCTCTATCACTCAATGCAGAGTTTTGCGGAGTTTAAGTTCTGAGAACTTAACTAGGTTACTTTTTTCTTCTTTTTTATTGAAGGGTGATACAAACAAGCTCATATTTTTCGGAGAGATCTTTTCATCAGAACATGTTCACTAAGCTGGGTCGGGTTGATCCTCCATTATACACTTTTTGAGAAAAAAAATTCTTTAACACCCTGGTAAATCGAACGTTTTAGTGCAGCACTGTTTCTAACCGAACAGCCTTTCCTCAAAAAAAGTCATACTACCATACATACTCTTTTACATAAATAAAGACCAATTTTTTTTTTAACATCTCAAATTCAGCATTTCTCTCAAAATTGTCACCAAAAAAAGTGTTCAACAAGATTGGAAAGTAGTAGTTCCACGAAAAATATGGAGAGGTAAACTTCACATAGGTTAAAGTGGGAACTGTCTTTCCACACCCGAATACATGATATACCTACACTGAATGTTTTGTAAAGAGTGTAGGAAATATTCGTTGTTCAACTAGAGAAGAAAGCATATGTGAAGTATGCGATAAAATAAATGCTGGTCGTGTGCCTAAGTGCAGTGTGTGGTAAAGCTTTTCGTCATACTATTCTAGAATTGGTCACTTTGTGTATGCTTTCGATCAAATAGGTGTATGAATACCGGCCAGCAGATGTATCTCACCAATGTTAATCAAACCTGCCAGGATTTAAAAACCCGTAAGTGAGCATAGTTTTTCTGCACATGCACAGTAGGTCTTTTTTAGCTTGTTTTTAGTCGATTGGTTCTGTGAATTTAAAGCTATCTGAAAGACCTCACTGTGAATCCTAGTGAATCCAGTGAATTCTGAAAACAGCTTCGAAAACAGATGCAAAAAGATCTATCACACATGTGCAAAAAATCTATATAAGATCGTACGATCTTATTAAATAAAATTCACTTCAATCGATGAAAGAATGCTTTATTAAAATAAAAGAATTCTAAACAAAGTCGTTGAAGCAAATTATCGAGCTTAACAAAGTAAAAAAACACAGGAAATAAACAGAAACTAAATAGACGTGTAAACGCCAAAGCTATACTGGATAATCTTCCGTACGAAGACCGTGGTTGAAAACGTATTACAACTAGTACCGTTAGGTAAAGGGGAGATAAGGATTGGTGGGAAAAACGAAGCGTAGAAATGAATAAACGTGAATGTACAGGAGATACAGCAGGCGAATGATGATGAGTTGGCGGATCTTATATCCACCCTCCCCTGTCATTTAGGAGCGTAGGAAATGAAAAAGGAAAACCTTTCCCAGGAAATGGGAAAGAAAAGGAAAGTGTGATACAATTAAGATGCTCGTTTTTCGTGTAATATAAACTTACTCGCGTGGTATATCCTATTACAAAGCGGTCCTTGACCGGCGGTAATGACAAATACATTGTTTGATAAACGTTTTTTTATCACGAACGGACCAATACGAATAGAATCCAATTTATTGCGGTTAAGTCTGTTACCCTTTTCGACATAAACTGAATCGCCTACGTTAAAAGCTACTTCGGACTTTGACTTATCGTATAGTTTCTTATTGTACTCATGGTACTTCATTGAGTTTTGTAATGCTATTTTGCGATCGTCGTCGACATTTGGAGGAGAGAACATGGAATCAGGAATGATGTCTTTGTAGACACCTGATAGAAGATACGTTGGGGAGAATTTCGTTACACTGTGAGGAGTGTTGGCGGATCTTATATCTATACCCTCATTTATGAGTTTTATAATGTCAGCACGGATTTTCACGTTTACCTGGGTATTCATACACCCTCTATACATGTATGATCGAAAGTATAGGTATGCTATACGAGGTTCGATGTTTGCTAATTGATGTTAAAAAGTTTAAATTAATTTACTCATTAGGGAATCGTACTTGTTGCAGGTTCTCGGTTTCGTTGATGAGCATGGAAATGAAGTTCTCAATTTGGGGTCATTTACATTAATTCCAAAACACGTCGTTATGTTGATACTCTCCAGAGAAGAATTGAGAGCTGATGAATTCACAAAATTTCAGGTATATTTTCACTAGTCTGAAAGCAGGTGGAAATTATGTAGTAGCGAAGTTGAAAAACTAGGTAAAAGTATGCCCCCTGTAAAACTCTAACAGTTTCTCCTTACGGCTGCACCTTTTTTCAACCTCTCACACCTTAAGAGGTACGTGCGTCTTTGAGGGCTGTCGACCCCATGCATTGGGGTGATCGTAGGGATGGTAGCTTCGCATCGCCTAATATTCAGGAAAATTCTAACGTCAATGATTAAAATTTTGTTATACTCAAAAATATCTACAGTATGAATAACTTAATCATTTATAGGCAGCTCTTATGTGGACGAAAAAGCATTGCGACAATAATAATACGGACTGGAAGCCAGTATTTCTAGAATCATTCGTTTCATTAATTCACTACCATAAAATACCAGCCAATATTTTGACCAATGAAATTGTTCCGTTGAAGGTCGTACCAGATGACATCATAATCACGGCCTTGGCTTACCAGGTAATGAAAGATGTACGTTACTGCTAATGTCATTATTATCATTATAAATTTTAATAATATAAGTTGACGAATGACACAGTTGAAAATCCAGGCGTGATCTACGGGGAAAAGGGAGAAATTTCCTTCTAAACGCCAAAAAGATACAAAAATGTAAGGGAAAAAATGAAACTATGACAAAAAACGCAGATGAAAACCGACTAAAAAGCAAAAAATATACAAATTTAAAAGGGGAAAAAATGAAAGTTGGGCACTGAATAGCCTACGGATAAAAACCGTCCAAAATCTGTTGAAGAACAATAACACAAAATCCTCAACTCCACAAAATGATTGGAATTTCTCCTCCCAAAATGACGTTCTGGATCCGTCCTTGGTTGAATTCCGAATTGATACCAAATAAATCTAAGAACTAGATCTTGAAAAGACCCACAACCCATTTTTTTAAAAACTTAGAATAAAAGTAGGTAGGTATAACAGGTGAAAGGTAGGTACGGATATGGCAATGGTTTGAGAAACCTGTATCTACTTGCAAGTTTAATTTTCAATAAATCTAAAACAATTTTAAATAAATAACCTTCTTTGGAATAATGAAAGAAAAAAAAAAGAAAATTCTGGCTAAACGTTTCTTCGTAGGTATGGGCAAGGGTGGCAGGGGAGTGTTTATCGTCCTAAATCTACGGAAAAAAATTTTTTTTTTTCACAACCCTACCTACAGACGTTTTTGGAGACAAAACGGGAGATTGGCTAAAAATGTTGCGGAATATACCGGAAATATGTGGGTACTATACTAAAAATCCTATCCAAAAGTGCTGTGATAAATTTTTAGCACACGCTTTAGCCCTTAAAAATTAGTTTTTGAGTAGTAATTCGAAATCTTGAGAAGCTAAACAGAACATAAAAAAGAAAATCAATTTTCAAAAAGTTCAACCCCCTGTAAAAAATTTAGCTAAAAAGGTGGGATGGTATTTTTTAGCTAAATATTTCTTGCATGTCACCCAAAATTTTTGTGCCATCTCCCATTTTATTCCACGAAGTGTACCATCATTTACTAATTGGCTTGGGCCATAGATCGAGATAAATTTTAAATTCTCAAATAGTTGAACCTCATAAAAAATTTTTTACTCACACCTGTGTTTTTTCCACAAAGATCTTGTTCAGTTTTGAAAATAATTTGTTTCTCTGCCAAATTCTTCCATGCACAACTATTTTTGAAAAATCTGCCATTACCAGGCCGATCCAAGCAGCGTCGAATTACCGCCAGCAGTGAGAAATTCTGCTCCCAATCGTTCGATGTCGTGTCAAAGCAACTCCCAAAAGAGTGGCTCGAGTTTAACATTGAGTTCAACTGGATCAGATCGAGGATCAATGGATGGACGACGAAAATCTTAAAATTTCAAAACAAATTTGATTTCTCAACTAATCCAGCTATACTTATGAAAAAAAAACCATCAACATTGAATTAAAACGAGTACCTAGGTACGTCTGTACTTATCGTTTCAAGGACTTGAAAAATTAAAAGGTCGACGATTGAGCACAGAAAAAGTACATTTTACTCAATTAGTTAGCAAAATGAGTGATTATCACAGTGGCTAACTAGTTGAGTACGATATTTTTTTCAACAAATCCATCAAAAAGAGGTTATTATTTATTCGATTAAACAGGTAAACTTCATTCATGAAAAGAATTTTATATTAACTAGATATTATCCAAAAGTGAACTTGGTTGTTTGTGTAAACTTCACTATAGCCCAATTCACACTTGGCTAGTTTTCTAGCTATTAGCCAGCTACTTGTGGCACTATTCTGTTAACAGCCAAGTCACTATGCCATTTTAGTCATTAAAGTCAACTTTAATTTGACTGAGAGTCATTTAAGAATCTCATTAGAATCTCATATGGCAAACTGCCAAGTTTAAATTGATTTTAAATGGTTGAAATGACGTAGTGAATTCAACTATTAACAGAGTAGTAGGGGAAAGGAGGGCAAGTTGGCGAGGAGTGTAAGTTGGCAAACTCCAGTTTTCTCTGGAACTACAGTAGATAGTGTTATCAAATTTTAGTATGTGATAGGCCTTGCATGTTAGTGGACCATGACTGAGTGAGTTTTTGTAAAAAGCCATTTAAAAATAATAATCTTTGAAAGTTTTTTTTTTGAGGTGCCACTATAATATTTTGTATTTGTGAGGTAAGGAATTAAAAATTTTGATTTGTAATTTCTCAATGTTTGATGGTATTAGTCTAAAGAGGTAAGTATTCTCTATAATTTAATGCAATTACCAGATAGCTACATGCAAACTTAAATTTTTAATGGCTTATTCAAAAAAACTTCCACTGGAAGGGCAAGTTGGCAAATTGTTATCAGTAAAATTTTAACTTTTTTTTAAACTAGATTTTTTTCCAAAAAATTGAAATTATGAATAAAGAAAAGCCGAAAAAGACATACAGTTGGGATCAACTGAAGGATGCTTTAGAAGAGTGACAAAGAACAGGAGCTTCTATATTAACAGTATAGCAATTAAATATGCAATACCTGAAATCACTCTCAGAAGATTCAAAGATAAATCTGTGGAAGTAAGCTGAAATTTAATCAAGGTTGATATTTATTAATGTAGAAAAGCGTTATTTGAATAAAGAAAACGTGAAGTCTTTTCATTCTGTACGTATTTTAATAGAAAAATTTCCATTCGACAACTTGCCCTCCTTTCCCCTACCCCAATATCCTGGTTAGTAGTATAAAAACTAGCCAAGTTTGAACTAAGCTTATGTAAAGTGAACCTTTTTCATTGTGACTTTTTGCAACTTGTGTATTTGTAAACAGTGCTGTGAAGAAATAAACAACAAACAGTCAAAACAGTCAAGAAAAAACTCATTTATGCACTGTTTCTACACTTGGTGAAAAAATGAAAATCATTTTAAATGTTCCAAACTGATTTGAAAATCAAGAATTTTGCTAATCAAAATTGATTTAATAATAAATTCTTTTTGGTGTATAAGTTGAGAAAATTTAATTACCTATATAAATTCCAGGGATTGAGAAACGCTATCTATTTTCATTTTTTTTCCATTATAGTTGACTTTCTGCAATTTAACATAACCCTGTAGTCCATCTGATGAAAGATGATCCATATGCTTTAAAAAAAGTTTGCCAAATATTCATATTTTCACATAGGTAATTGTATAATTTGTATTCCTGCATATTCCATCTGGCAATAATGTGTAAATAATACATATAAAATTGTATAGCAGTTGTGGGTTGCATTTCATTTTTGGGATAAACTCTCATTGGACGGACTACAGCTATTTTTTGTTTCAGTTTCTATAATTTTGGTTTCCATTTCCATTATGTGTCTTAATTTTAAAAAAATGTTTTATTAATTTAGGTTTAGAGTTTGTTTTTTTTTTCCCATTTTTTATATCATATGTTAATATTTTTTCAACATTTTTCCAGAAAAGTCAATATTTTTTTGATATTTTTTAACATTTTTTCTCCCAGATCAAAAATTATTTAAGTGAAAAATGAAAATGGAAACGATTCATCATTTGGTTTCCATTATGTTTCCATTAGGTATTGGTCTTTAAAGTAATTGGTTAATGGTCTCCAATTTTGTTTCTATTTCAGAATTTCGATGTTTCCATTTATTTCAGTTTATGGTACAAAAAAATATTTGATTTCCATTTCCATTTCTCTTTTCTCAATTCCTGATAAATTACAGATTTGAATGGGTGTCCTATGTGGTACTTACAATTAACTATAAAATGATATTATTTAGGCTATGTTTTCAATAACAGTTCGTATTTAATTTTAATGTAACTTTTTATATTAAGTATTTGTGTGTTTTCTATATGTGTGTTTGTGTGAATGTTTCCCAAGTTTAAAGCTTCTGAATGTTACCACTAATATAACTTTTTAGCCTCTATAGCCTATATGATGAATTATTTGTGTCATAGTTTTCTGTTTTTCTTTTTCCCATAACTTTTTATTCTGAGAGTACCATTCATCTCAAGAATACTATACAAAATGAATAACATAAATACATAATGTATACCTACTTTATTTATTATTTCACAGGAAAATTTATAAAATTTCTTGACTTGTGTAACGAAGTTAAAAATTTTTGGTGTTAAAATCTCAAAACTTCTAAATATATCTATCTGTGGTACCTACTTCTTATGAGTGGGTAAGAACTATGTTCTAAAATATAACTCATGTATCCTTTATAATGTTATAATGTTATAATAAAATTTTATTTATTATTTATACCTTTATGTTACCTACAGTGAGACTCTTTACTACCAGGTGTATGCATGAGGGCAGTATAAGAGGTTAACTGCCACTTTATCTTATTCTTGTTATATTATACTGAATTGCAGAGCCAGGTTTGGGTTTTCGCCACTTGTAAATCTTACAAATTTTACCAACTCTAAACCATAAATATCAGCGAAAGTGTAAAATGAATAGTATACTTATAACAATATTACAAAAAACTTCTTAAGCTTATTTTCAAGTTACTGAATCTGAACAAAATTGTAAATGTTAGGAATAATCAAGAAAAACCTGAAGTACTTAAGAAATTTATCAGAAAAAAACAGAACTAAATAAAATGAAAAATAAAACTATACTTATACTTAGTGAAAGCAGTATGTCTTGACATTAAAGAGTACATTGGTCTTATGGAGTTTTACTGGTCCAGTACTACAAGTATAGTTAAAGAAAAAAATGAAAAGTAAAAAAAAATGTTTGAAAAGCACGAGTGAAAATTAAAAGCTTTATTCTTCAAGGTCAGAAACAAAATTAAAAAAGGTTGCTTTCCATTTTTGACTAAACATAATTATATGGACTAAACATAATGATAAGAATGTAAACGAATTAGATATGTCTTATAAATAAGTATAATTGGAGGAAAAAAGTCGTTCTGATTTTGCTTTTTATGGGCAATTTTTGACATCGTTTATATTTGAAAAAAACAATAGAGAAATAAAGTAATTTTAACCAAACTGAAAGATTTTCAGTGTTCAATTAGTGCCAAAATTTCCAAACTTTTCATCATAAAAATCACCTTCTACAATTATACTCATTATGTTGCTTTCACATGCACTGTAATGTCACCCGTATTAAGCTCAGTCCACATAGTTATATATAGTTGAAGCTCTCCACCTCTGTTTAAAATTCCCCATTCATCCTATGATGAATCTAAAACAACTATAAAATATGGGTATACCAAATATGCCATTTTGTTCCTCTTCTGTATATTGACTTTGAGATTTCTGAGGAAATATAATAGGTATTGTAATGTAAATAGAAAATATAAAGTATTAAATTTGCAAAGGGTGATATATGGTCTTAAACAAGTGCCTAAGGCATGGTTTATTCAGTTCCAAAATTTTATTACATCTTTAGGATTTGGAAACAAAAAACATGACAAATGTCTTTGTACTAGAAAAATAAATGTAAAAGTTATTTTTATATTAATATATGCTGACCACATTTTAATTTGTGGTTGTAACTTTAATGATATAAATTAACGGAAGTCTTCCTCTTCAAACACTTTCAAAACTCACAACTTATAAAATAGTAAAGTTGTATTTAGGGTTACAAATTGATCATGATAAAAAAAATAATGTAATGAAATTGAATCAAAAATAATTAACAAAAACAGTAGCTAAAAATTTTAATGTTATGAAATATAACTTTTTTTTACACTCACAGGAAAGAAGCTGTGTCAGTCCAATTTGTTTAAATAGTATCATGTCTGATTAAAAAGAGGTTAATTTAATAAATAATTACCAGTTTTTCAAAAAAATTTGAAATTTTTCCATCCTTTTTGTAGTTTTTAGATGTACACTTTAAATTCTTCATTTGAGGGAAACTGAAACATTTGGTTTCAGTTACGAGTTACATATAGTCTATGAAACACTATCGTTCCGCATTTTGTGCTCTCTTATCTTATCTACAAAGTGCAGTGTAGTGCATAAAAATACAATTTTTTTTCTTTTTTCTTTTTTTTTTTTTGTGTGTGAAAATATACTCTTGAATATACTCTCGATCCATATTTGAATTTTAATTTAAACATTTTCCAGGTGGCTTGCCACCTGCCTCATTTTTAAAATGAACCCCACTCAACAAACTTCAACAAACCAAACAAACCTGCCTATATCCTACTCTTCTAAACTAAAATCAAAAATTCTACCAATCACCACTTTTCTCACCCAACTGAAGAACAAAGTTTAGTATTTGACCATGTAGCAGATTTCAAGATCAGAGATTATATACTCTTACTCAAGGACCTGGTAGATGGACCAAAAAATATAATTGCTGCCTCAAGAGTAAGTAACAACAGAATTATAATATTTTTATCAAACCAAAAATTAGTTGATGATTTCCTAACCAATCACCATGGAATTATGCTGAATTCAACCTTTGTGACTGGCTGAAAACTAAAATCCCTGACCATAATAATATTTTCAAATGTATCTCACGTAATACCAAATCAGATATTTGAAGAATTCTTGAAAATAGAACTGAACATAGAATTAGAATCTAAAATATCCTTACTAAGAATAAATCCAAAGGATGATATTTTCAGTCATGTAGTCAGCTGGAGACGTCAAGTATATTGCAAACCTGATCCAAAAAAATTACAAAACCTACCCAGCTCATTTTTACTACCCTTCAATGGAAAATCTTATCGGATCTTCATTACTTTTGATGAAATGACATGTTTTAAATGTCAAAATACAGGACACAAAGCAGAGGACTGTCCTAAAACTGATCTAGATGATATACTAATACTAGATGATATACTAATACTAGATTCAATGGAAAGAAAATCCTCTAGATTAAACCTCACAAATCCAAACAACACTCACAATCCTGATGAAGAACAATTTTCTGATACCCACAAAGATTTGGTTGAACCAAATGAAAATTCTCAACTCAACTCTACTGATTTCCCAGCCCTCCCAGTGCCAGAAGCATTGAACTATTCAAAACATGAACTACCCCACTCCAACCAGAATCACTCCGTAAATACCATAGCAACTGATTCTAATCCTCTCCAAAAAGAAATAACAAAATGACCTTTATCAACCAGTTCTACCTCTTCCACAGCCAACCCATAGAAACCAAAAGAAACCTCTCATACTTCAAAAAAATCAAAAACTTCACCACCAAATGATGCAACTGCAGCATTGTTAAAACGAGCCTTACTTCCAATGGAGACCTACATAACCCTGAATAAAAATAAATGCCCCATTTCTTTCTCAAACCTATGCCTGTTTGTGGAAATGTCCAAAGGATCACAACCACAAGAAGTCCTGACAAACACACAATCTATTGCTCCAGACCAACTACCATCACTCCTTTCAATGCTTAATGAAGGATGTGGATTAGTGCAAGATCACTCTACTAAAATCCACCTAACCAAAACAATAAAAAAAGCTGGAGGAAGCTATAAAAACTGAAAAATCAATGAATTTTGATACGCTAATCCTACAGTGGAACACTCGCGTTCTTCTTCAATGACGCAATGAACTACGCCAACTCATCACAACATACTCCCCTTGTGTCATTGCTATCCAAGAATCTCACTTGAAACCATCTCTCCAATTCTCAATACCAAATTACACAACCTTCCTTATTGACAATACAGATTGCCTCATTGCTGCTGGTGGAGTATGCCTTCTGGCTCACTACTCACTCAATGTCACCAGTGTCCTACCTCTACGTGCAACCTTACAAGCTCTTGCTGTTGCCATTAGAATTCCAACATTTTATCAAGGAAATGTAACCATCTGCAACATATATCTTCTACCCAATCAAGCTGTCCAAAAAGAAGACCTACTTGAAATCATCAACCAACTACCCACACCCTTCATCATCATTGGTGACTTCAATGCACACAGCCCTGTCTGGGGCTCCTCCAGAACAAATTCTACTGGAACTGCTGTTAATAAATTATTACTTAATGTAGATAATATAATACTTTTAAATGATTGTAAAAAACCCACTCATTTCAGTATGTCACACCACTCACTCTCAACCATTGACTTATCATTCTGAACTACAAACATTGCTCATTTACTCACTTGGAAAGTCCATTCTGACCTATGTGACAGTGATCACTACCCGATCTTTCTTCAATTTTCATCACCCACTCAAAATTCACCTATACATCCATCACCCCCTCGCTGGAGAATTGACGCAGCCAACTGGCCAAAATTCACTCATAAAACTGAAACTTCTTCTCATCACTTTGACACCCTAGAAGATGATATTTCATTTTTTACTCAACACATCATTGCAGCAGCTTCTCAGTCTATTCCAATTAACCCTACCAATGTGAACAGAATCAAAACAGTCCCATGGTGGTCTCCAGAAATTAAACGAGCAATCCAACGAAGAAAATGGGCATTGCAAACGTACACAACCACAAAACTCATTTCAGACCTGATTGCTTTTAAAAAAGCTAGAGCTTCTGCCCACTGTCTAATTTGCAAATTGAAGAAAAAGAGTTAGGAATCCTTCATCACATCGATCTCCTCAGAAACTTCAACTTCACAAGTATGGAATAACATCAACCATCTCAGAGAATCGAAACCAACTGCATGTATCTCTTCACTTACCTTTGCTGACTATACTACCAGTTGTCGCAATGAAATGGCAGAATGTTTTCTCACAATTTGCCACAATCTCCTCCAATGCATGGTATACGAAAAACTTCCTTCAGATTAAGCAGCTAGCTGAAAACTGCCCAATCAACCTAGACTCATCCACTTCCATACCATTCAACTCTCAAATATCATCTACTGAATTTCACTTTATGTTGAGATCACACTGAAATAAATCATCATCAGGACCAGATAATATCCATCCCTGTATGTTGAAATACCTACACCAATCAGCACTTGACTATCTACTAACCATATATAACAAAGCTTTTCACCTTGGGACCTTTCCACACTCCTGGAAACTAGCTATCATAATATAGCCCTCACCAGCACTCTGAGTAAACTCTATGAGCGCATCCTCAACAAACAGCTAACATGGACCTTGGAATCTAATATTGTTCTCAACGACTACCAATATGGCTTTAGCTCTAATCGATCAACAATCTTACCAATTGTTGACCTTGTACTAAACGCACAGAATGCCTTCAGAAAATCCAACTACCTTCACTCAATATTTTTTGATATTTCACAAGCTTACCCCACCACCTGGAGATACCAGATTCTAGAACAATTAGCGAAGAATCATATTGTTGGAAACTTGGGCTTAACCATCCAAAGCTTCCTCTCAAATCACCAGCTAGCAGTACACTTCCTAGGACACACCTCACAAACACATCCCATGGAAACTGGACTCCCTCAAGGATGTGTCCTGAGTTCTACCTTATTTCTACTTGCTATTAACGATCTTCCTACAGTTGTTCCACCACCAATCCGAACACGCTTATTTGCAGATGATTTTAGTATTTCCTTACAAACACCCGGACCAGGCTTTGCTGAAGAAATTCTCCAAGAAGCTATTGATGCAATTCTCCTATAGACACAAAACTACGGTTTTTCAATTTCTATGGAAAAATCATATGGAATGCAGTTCTGTAGAACCTCCCACCATTTTTCTTCACAACACACCCATCAACTTTGTTCCTCAACTTAAGTTCTTAGGCATTCTTCTTGATCCTCAACTCAATTGGTCCAAACATATTCCCTACCTTCGCAAAAAATATCTCCAGAAACTTCCTATCCTAAAAATGCTCAACCACCACTCCTATGGCTGCTCTAAACCACATTTACTGACTCTCTACAGATCACTAATTCCATCACTTCTTGACTATGGTAGCCAACTCTATCAATCTGCCAGTAAAACAACTCTTCAAGCTCTCGACCCCATTCATCACCAAGGAATTTGCCTGGCTACTGGAGCTTTCCCAACATCACCATCACTCAGCCTTCTAGCTGAAGCAGGAGAACCCCCTTTATCGATTCGTCGAAAGATCCTTCTAGGTAACCTACTTTCTTCAATATGTACAACCCCAAATCTGCCTTGTACTCACCGTCTCTTCACCAGTTTACATAGGCTTCAAAAGTACATATCTGAAGATCTTTTTGGGCCATCTAACTTCCATGCATTCTGTAAAAAATCTTTCTACTCAATTCTCAAACTCTATACTCATCCACCACCTTGGCAATTCTGCCCTCCACCCATCATTCTAGACTTACTCCATTTTGACAAAACTCAAATTGCTCCTTATATTATTCAATCTGAACTTCAATCTCTCCTCGAATCTCTCTCTCCCTCCCTTCATATCTTCACTGATGGCTCTAAAGACACCTCAGCAGTTAGCTCTGCCATTTACTCCACCGCTTTCTCTTCTTCACATCGGCTACCCTCTTTTGTATCCATATTTACAGCTGAACTTTCTGCAATACTCACAGCACTCAAACTCATATCACATCACCCACCACATACATCTTATATAATCCTCACTGACTCCCTATCCTCACTCCTAGCCATCAAGAATATCAATTCCTCTCACCCATTAATCCAACAAATTCAAATCCTTCTCTCCTGCCTTTGTACTTCTACTCCCATTACATTTGTTTGGATCCCCAGTCACTGCGGCATAGCTGGAAATAATATGGTGGACCAAATGGCCAAAGAAGCCAGAACTCAACCCACCATCCTCTGGAAACATGTGACTCCACTTGACCGCAAGCTGCACATCAAGAATTCCACTCTACAACTTTGGAAGACTCTTTGGCAGAATACTCCACTTAGCAATTTCCTGCGTTCAGTAAAAGAGGATACCAGCGAATGGGTTGACACTCTTAAATTTTCTCACCGCCACCAAATTGCCATCACTCGTCTCCGCATCGGCCACTGTGCCTCAACTCATTCATTCCTTCTACTTAATCTTCATCCACCTGACTGTCAATATTGCAAATCTCAACCTCTTTCACTCACTCACATTCTCACAACATGTCCAGCTCTTCACACCCTTCATAATCACTACAACCTACCAACTACAACAACCACTACTCTCACCCATAACTCCCCTCACCTCTCAAACCTTATCACTTTCCTTCACTTCATCGACTTCATAGTATAATCTAATTTATAAGCTTTT
Organism: Ericerus pela; assembly: GCA_011428145.1. Classification (NCBI taxonomy): domain Eukaryota; kingdom Metazoa; phylum Arthropoda; class Insecta; order Hemiptera; family Coccidae; genus Ericerus; species Ericerus pela. The sequence continues at coordinate 634,882 of WOFM01000612.1, forward strand.
GCTGGCATAACCCATTTTGTGAAGTTAGCCCAGCCACTTTTTTTTTGTATTTTTGTATAATAATAATAATAATAAAAAAAAAAAACCTTTGGTTTATTTTTTCATCATTTTTGCAATAAATCGCAGCTCTATTACCCAATTTGAATATCTAAGGCGAATACTTAACCTAGTGAAGAAGATGAACAGGTGTTTTGTGCCAAATTATATGACTTGCAAAAATGGGAAAAATCCTCAAGAAATGATTCAAATCCAGGGATTGAGAAATGCTACCTTTTTTCAATTTGTTTCTGTTAGTTGAGTTTCTAAAATTTTCCATACTGTTGGTTTTTTTTTTTTGTTTCTGTTTCCATCATTTTTGTTTCCATTTCCATTCAGTTTTCTAATTTTACAAAAATTTTTCATTCAGTTTCCTTTTTGGATTGCATAAAAAAAATTTTCATTTGTATAAAATTTTCTAAATCCTGTTCAAATATTGATATATCAATATTTTTCAATATTTTTCTAGAAATGTCAATATTTTTTCAATATTTCCTCAGAAATATCAACACGTTTTCAAATGTTCTAGAATACGGGTGTAAAACTTAAAAATGATTCGCACAAATCATTTTTTTATGAATCACGAATCCTCAAAGTCCCAAATGCTAAATAATTCTGTTCGACCTTGGTATGGGAAAAAACTTCTGAACATTCGAGTACTTTTTGATAAGAAAGTGTTTTATTTAGGAAAGTGTTTGGTAAAAGTTTTCTAAAGAAGCGGGTTTAATTTTGCAAGGAAGAAATTCATAATTTTTTTTTCCAACGACTAACAAATTTGGTCAATTTTCTGGGAATTTTCTGATTAGAGGAATAGGATTCATGATTTGTTGATTCGCTGTTTGTAATAAATGATTCGAATCACAAATCCCGTTTCCTAATGTGATCCGAATCACAAATCCTTTTCATCCTCAAAAACAATTCAAATTCCATTTCTTTCACAAATCCTTTTCATTCTTGTGACTGAATTGGAGGATGTGCCTGTAAATATACACTTGAATGTGGAGGAAATACTTTGGGAAAATAATTTTGGGCAAATTAATACGTTAAATGGTATAATAATATTACATTTTTGTTCACATTTTCTCAATTTCTTACAATTGCTATATGGTAAAGACACTGCTTTAGGAATCAGAAGTGCCAGGTACAAATCCCACCAAGAGTGAAGTTTTATAAAAAAATGTTCAATTTTTTTATTATATTTATTTTTCTTATTTATTTTTATTTTTATTTTTTTTCCAAGAATGGTTTGTTAGATTCTCTTTTTTTTTTAGAGTTTTTCAAAATAATTATTTAAGATTAGACACGGTTTTTCATCAAATTGAGTACAGGTATGCCACTTTGGGGGTGACAACAGCAGAGGAGATAAAGCAGTTGGGGCAAAGCCCTACCCTCTGGAGTTCATTCTGCCATTGCCCACATACAAAGTGGCATGCCTCGGCCAAGGTCCCCCGCATTGTCCGAAAGATCCCTTTGCCGGTACTGAGTGGGCATCTACTGTATTCACTAACACACGTGAGAAACAGTAAAAAAAATTTTTTCCCAAAATTATTTGCCCAAAATATTTTCTCCACATGCAAGTGTATATTTACAGAAACGTGATTGGAGGGATTAAACCAATTTTTCTTTGGGAGTACACATTTTTGAGGGTAAACAATATCGCGGGTAAATGATATTCAGGGTAAATTTGCCTGGTTGTTTTTGCAGGCACACTTTATAGCGGGTAAACAAAATGCAGGGTAACATTTACCAGGGCAACATTTCTCCGGGTAATTGCTTGTGCGTGTATACAAAACAGAGGGTAATATTTTTCAGGGTAACATTTCTCCGTGTAATCAATTGTGCGGGTAGACAAAAGACAGGGTAACATTTATCAGGGCTACATTTCTGAGAGTAATCGATTGTGCGGGTAGACAAAAGACAGGGCAACATTTCTCAGGGCAACATTTCTCAGGGTAATATTTTATGTTACAGGTTGGGCAAAAGTTAAACACTCAAATACTTTTCTTAGTACTACTGTGATTTTTAAGCATGTAGTGGTACTAAGAAAAGTATTTGAGTGTTTAACTTTTGCTCAACCTGTAACATAAAATATTACCCTGAGAAATGTTACCCTGTCTTTTGTCTACTCGCACAATCGATTACCCTCAGAAATGTAGCCCTGATAAATGTTACTCTGTCTTTTGTCTACCTGCACAATTGATTACCTGGAGAAATGTTACCCTGAAAAATGTTACCCTCTGTTTCGTATACCCGCACAATCAATTACCTGGAGAAATGTTGCCCTGATAAATGTTACCCTGCATTTTGTTTACCCGCGATAAAGTGTGCCTGCAAAAACAACCAGGCAAATTTACCCTGAATATCATTTACCCGATATTGTTTACCCTTAAGAAAGTATAGAGCCTTTTCTTCAAATCAGTGTAGGAACAAAATGGCCGGTTTGGTATACCTGTATTTTATAGTCCCTTAACGTATCTGGTGATGGCGATAGTAGATAATTTTGTACTATCGATAATATCGATAGTACTTAATGAACCAATTTTCTTTTATTAAGCTGTAAAAATGGTCCATAAAATATACCAATCTTTCTTCACAAATTCTAAAAATCCTTTTTTTTATAATTTTATAAAGTAAGTCAAAAATGAACGGTTTATTTCAACGTTTAGTTTTAGCAATAACCATCAGCAGTAATATCGATAGTTCGATAGTACTATCGCCTATCACCATCCATATCGGGTTGCTTTGTTTTGGTTATCACTATCATAAACTTCTTTATCTTCAGAATTCATTGCTGAAAATCAGTATTAATCTTCTTAATTTTTCTCATTTTTATTCGAAATTTAAAATATTTGAGTCTGTTCAAAGCTTTTATTTCAATTTAATTGTGAAATCAATAATTTTTTTGCCGATTGTTCTCACCCACTTGAATTGTAAAGTTAATCTCGTGCTTTGTTTTATTGTGGTCTTAAACGTGACAGTAATTTTTTTTTCATAGAAAAGTTTTTAAATTCCTACTGATTACTTTTTTCGACCATTGTTTGGAAGAGCTGTGGAATTGGAATTCATTTCTAGTTCAATATTATAATTTTCAAAATACAAGCTTCCCGGTTTTCACAAGGCACAAGTCGGTCGATTTCATGTACATACGCATATATGTGTACGTTCAGATTTTGTTTTTGTCTTGAGGTCTCAAGAAATGAGAAAATGATTATACATCGACGATTATTATTATTTTTTTTTGACAAGTATTTTCTTGTAATTTTCATTTGTTAAGTTTGTTTATATTTCTTCAATTACTGACTGATGAAAGTAAAAGTACTCATATCTGCTTGCTGCCAACGAAAGTCTCTCATGTACCCTTCAAGAAGACTGTTTGGAAAAACGGATTCTACGTCTCATATTGTAGCAATTATTTGAATCTTTAGTTTTACATTATGCTTTTTAAAGTGAGCTCTGATTTGCAAAATTTAATTTTGGAATACAGGAATTGGAGTAATCCGAATTGTGCAATCAACTAGATTCCTAGCCACTTCATTGAAAAAAGAAAATCAGTAATTGACTGCTGTCTGTTCTCGCAGGTAGATCTTGTGCCAGCTTAAGAATCGAGTCATTATTGCAATTTAAAATGCAATTAATAGCGTAAAACTGAAAATTAACATCTACAACATCTGTCGTTTGTTTGTTTTTTCGCTAAAACAAGAAAAACCCGCAATTTAATTAGTATCAACAGTTTTTGAATCTTCATTTTATCAGAGATTACAATTTAATGGGTTTTATTTACAGTGGCTTTCTGTATTGTCAACATTTGTCATTGTGTATAATTTTTCTTTTTTTTGTAGAATGACGAACGAATGAATCCATCGACCTTCAGTGTTGGTGCATTATCGGACGAAGATACGCTGTATCTTAAAAATGTGATGATCGATCTGCAAACGTACATCAAAATTATACATTCTCATTCGCGTAAAAAGTAATTGTTGCACGTTTGTTGCGTTTATGTTTTTCTGTGTTTTTCGTGAGCCACGAGCTATATTTGTTGAAAATTTGTTTCAGTATCGTCTTGCTCTTTCCCCCGGTCAACAATTTCCGAAGATTTCTCATTCATCATCTCGTCGATAATACCTTTCGAACAGAAAAACTGAACACCTTATCAGTGGGAAATTTGTACGCACGGCGGACGGTAGTTTACCCCTCTGCTTTGAAACCTATGTGCGAAATTATCACTGGTATCCGTTCCAGTTAGCTTGATTTTATTTTAACACCAACCTCCCGATGTATTCTTCCAGGGATGTCAAATGCACCGACGATGTGGTTCCTGAACGTAGAAGCATTACAGACAAAAAAGTGAACACATTACCGCTGTATCGTCCACCAGCGCTGCGTAAAAATGAAATCGAAAATTCGTCTCCCCGCAAAGAAAGGTGTGTATGATCGTAAAGAAATCGGTGGCGCATGACTCGATAACGCTTGTTATTCGGTGTGTGTGATTTGCGTAGGAAAACCAAGAAGCCTGACATGCAGATTTATGTTCCACGAGGCAGGCGGCTATTAGAAACGGGTGCAGGAGAAGATCCAGTTGCCAATGACGAATGTAATAAGTCGACTAGTTCGCCGCCAAAGTCTCATAATGTTGAGACGTTACAAACGCCGAAGAAAAAAAAGATAATTTCCGCTTCGAATAGTTCGGAGAAGCCAAAAAATGATGAGAACGACTTATCATCGTTAGAATTCACTCCTGTGATTGTTATTCCCGCTAAGAAATCGAAAGATGACCGTTCCGTGGAAAATATTACCCACCTGGATGGAAAGAATGCCGGAAGTTTGGATGATGTTGGTTTAAATGCTTCGGACGGTTTACCTAGTGGGACAACAGAGTTTAATAATTCGGTTCGTTACATCGAGGAGATGGAATCGATCAATCTTACCGGCTATAATGCTCCGGAGACAGAAGATGTGCAAGCCATTTCTTCGAGCAACTACGTTGACACGGAAGCAAAAACTGAAATCCCTCCTCTAGTCAAAATGAAAGAAAACGGTAATGATACGAGCTGTTTAATTATTCATAAAGGCAATAATGACGAATGTCCAGTGGAAGAAAAGTTGAAAGACTATGTAGAAGGTAAGTCTTGTTTGTTGGTCTACTGCATTAGTTCAGTATAACAAAGTTAAAATTTGAGTTGAAACGAAATTAATTGTGATAAAAGATTTTAGAGATGTGGGTTCCTCAATAATTTGTAGAACTTCTTCACCCGCAGTACTACACCCTGTGCATCTACCAGGGCGCTGTATCTATAAGGTGTGACTATTTTCAGTTTTTTCAATTTTTCTTGATAGTTAAGCTTTTTACAATGAAAGTACTGCTGAGTGAAGTGAATGACTCAAATTTAAAACAAATATTTTTCTCGTAACCGTCGTAGGAGCTGAGATACTGGGTGGTAAAAAAAAGTGTAAATTTTTTCAAAAAAGTATTTAAAAAAAAATAAATAATCTACATTATATTTATTTTGGAAGCTGAAAATCAGTAAATAAATTTCTGCACATCTAAAAATGGCTGAAAAAATTAATATACTGAAGTTTTCTGTTAATATAAATTGTAGGGCGTGGCGGTTAGTGCATGCGCACTGCTACAATTTACCTCATGTCTCTGTGAGCCCTAATCATAGTGTACGAATAGCCCTAAACCAAAAAGTGTGTTTCCCCTACATAATGTAGAGACTGGCCACAACCTAACAGCAAGTGTACAAATACACCTGTCACCATTGGTAGAAAGTCGCCACATGAATTATGGTCTATACATCGTATTTCAGACTTGTACGTACATGGTGTCCCAATTAACGGAAATGTCATTAGAAAGATTATTCAAAAATTTTAACTTTTTCCGTTATTGTTTTGAAGCTGCGTTTACATGGAACAAAACTTCGCTGTTTGATGTTTTCCTATATTTACTGGGTTAGACCATGTTCGTTGCTGTTTGCTAGGGTAGTGAATATAATTTTTTCTTATTGGTTGGTTCTTTGGCGTTGTTCACACCAAACAACCAAAAGAAACCCAAAAAGTTTGTTGTTTGCTTTCTTTGTTTAGTTTTAACTCACCTTAATGGTTCATTTCCATTATTGAAGTATGAATTATGATGTTTAGACCAAAGTATACATATAGACTACTTTGTTACTAGTAAATTTGATCAGTTCATTAGTGTGTTAGTGTGTGTAGAAGGATGTTATACGCAGGAAACCAAATTCACAAAATATACCAATTCACGCTTGATCGGTTTTATGTATGCTTGTGTGTATGAAATACCGTCTCATGTAGGAAAAGGAATATCCTTGTAATATACACAATGGAGGTTACTTGGTAAAAGTTTTTATACCTTGGTTTAGACTATGTATTAATGGAATATATCAGTATGCTAATTTCTTTTGTCATCTTTTCATCTATCTTCATTTTCAATTTCTGATAAAAAAATAATACAGATTATTATGATTTTGAGAAAAATAATAAAATATAATTTCTTTTACTACCTTTTACTTCAGCTCTGGTGATAGTGATGAGAAAAATGTGTAGAATTTTTGTTTTAAATTTAATACACTTGAACTTTGTTCTGAAGTACTTTTATTTGACATCAAAGTAGCTAACATCTAACGGATACTTTTCTGAGCATTGAAAACGGAATGATGAACACAAATCTATTTAAATTCTTAGTTAATGCTTTTTCAGGATTATTTTGAGTAAAATATGAGTGGTATTAATTTTATTCACCATCATTTACTGTTAAAAATCATCCTTATTGACAGATGAAATAATTCTTGTAAAATACCTTTTTCCAAAATTGGTGGAAAAATCTGTAAAAAAAACCATTCGTTATTCCGTTTACAAGTCTCTTATCACCAAACGACACTAGCACGCCACAGACGTGTCAAATCCCTATATAAGGTGACCATTTGCTCCACACACCCTCTTTTTTTCCTTCGTTTTCAAAGATAGAAAAAATTCGTCTGGGATGACTTCCCTTACTTTTTAGTTAGATTTTGAATTTATAATTGGAAATAAAATTATTTGCAACTGCTGCCAATACCAAAAACAAGACCTAACTTCTTGTTTCAAATGAGAATTCATATTTGCCTTTTTAGAATTTAAAACTGGAGAAAATTTCATAAAGATTTTTCTGGTGTGATAGTTGCAAAATAATATTAAGCAAAGAGCTTACGTTGCCTCTTCCTTTGCTGCTGTAGCAATTGGTATTCGAATTGCCTGATTTAGATAATTTTCCGATTATTATATCCTCGTCAATACTTAGCTGATTTTCATGTTTGACCTGTCAAATCTTCATGAAATTTTCTTTAGTTTTACAATTTAAAGAGAAAAATAAGGGGTGTGTGCGTAATAAAAAAACCACCCTAAATAGAAAAATCGAAAAATCGAAAAATTAAAAATCCATTTCGAACCCTTATTTTACTGGACAAAATCACCCTATGACTGACTTGGTTTTGCTGAATTGGTTTCATGAATATTTTTTTCGTATAACTTTGTGTCAGAGATCGTCGCAGTGGCAACCACTTCTCCTACCAAACAGGAGAAAAAGTTGGACGTAAAAATTGTGTCGGAAAAAACGCCATCGCATGATGAATCACCGCCTGCCACTGAGTCAGTCGCTCAGTGTTCGACGCTAAGCGTGAGCGAATGTGAATGGGACGAATTGTTCGACGAAGAAGGCGAATATGTGGATAAGGGTCTGATAAACGAGGTACCGTGTGCCACCTTTTGTTGTGCAGTGCATCCTTTCTTTCTTAATTTTGGTCGGCACAAATCTACGTACTTATCTGCTGTGTGCGTTTAATTTTGTTCAGTTGATGACTGCAATCGGTAAAGTATCGGTTCAGCATGCTGCGCGCGACTACAAGCCATTTCAAACGTGCGAAGAAAGGAGCAGTGACGGTGGATGCGTCGTCGAAATTTACGGATTTCCTGCTGAATTCAAAACCGATGATTTGTCCTCGGTATTCGCTTCGTATCGCAGCGACCCGGGCTTCCAGATTGTGTGGGTAGACGACACTCACGCACTCGCTGTATTTTCTAGTCCTATTCTGGGTATGTGTTTTCACGTACTAAGCGTTGCGGGCAACGAGCATTGAATTGATACGAAAAGAACAATCGTGTCGGTTGCAGTAAGGCTGCTTCCCCTACTCCCATACACCTAGTTCTATCAGTTGGAAAAGTGCTGATTGTACAGTGCTGACTTAAGTCGAGATTGTGATTTAAATCGAGATTTAAACCAGCAAAAATCGTGTTTTAAATCTTAATTTCGACTTGAGTCACACTGTACAAGTAGCTCTAATTGATTTAAATTAAAGCTTCTATTTCGATGTTTTAAATTAAAGATGAGTCTTCAAGAAATCAAACGATGCCAAGAGTAACAAATTTAAATTCTTAATAGCTGAATAAATTGAAGAAGAAGTTGAAATTGTGTATAAAAAAATTGATTTTTGATTTTATTTTTTCAAATATTTCGAAAAAACGTGAAGTAAACATCGGAAACTTGTTACAAGTTCAACAAGACGAAATAAAAAAATTAGATTTAGCATGACTTGTTATCCAATGGAGGAAAGGATTGGAAAGGATCGAAGTGTTTGCCAAAAATTAGTACGAAACCTTCAGTTACCAACAGTTTCTAATCAGTAATTAGTTAAACAGTGTTGAGGCTTGAGCGTATTTTTCCCCAACTCAGTAGGCTACAGATAAAAAAAAAATAGTCTATTCCTTTTTTAAAGCACTCTAACCGCCCCTCATTAAAATTCAATTGTAATTGAGATTCATATCAGTTATTCAAGAAAAGAACCAATGTAGCCTCAATGATACACATAAGTGGGGAAATTGGATGCTACAGCGCCATCCTCTTCTAAAACTTCTTTCTGCGTGTACCAATTTTATGATTTTCATTGAAAAAAAAAAAAAAATCAGCTTAATAAATCACCTACAAAAATTAATGTACTTACACAGAAATAGTGAGAATGATGATAAATTTATTTTGAAATTGCTGGTCACAGAAATGAAATATGTGTAAAACTGTGTGTAGGTACCTCCTACAAGTACTGGCTACAGTACAATTTTCAAGTAAATATTGCCCATAACTTTTGAAATGACAAATGGATCCAAACCAAAATTGATAGCATGTTAGAATAGATCATAGTAAAAACCCTTCCAGAATTTGTAAATTGACTTTTTTAAAGTCATCAAACCTACGAAATTGGAGCAGAAAAGGATGATTTTATTTTCTATCTCTAGCCTACTTTATTGAGAGAGTTAAGACGTCTTCAGTCTTTCAACTGTTTAATTAATTAATGATGAAGGATGGTAAGTAAATAAAAGTTCTTATATGGTGGTATGGTGACAAGATGCGTAGAGTTAGGTTTATGGGAGTGAGAGTTGCTGGATTTCTTGATTGACGTGTTTGGTGTTGTTCTTGACTATACAAGATGCTCACTTTATAATTGCTCCTTAAGAAAATACAAGTGAATTTTGTTTTTGTAAATTGGAGAAAGTTTGAAGGTGGTATTTTTGATATTGAGGAAAATATTAACAAACTTTCGTTGGATATGCCCACTGTTTGAAATGAACTCGCCTCCTATGGACTCCGTTATGAATTTATGACGTCCATCAATGACCAGGCAGATTTATTAAATTGTTTTTTCAGCTGGAAGTACTGCACAGTGGTCAAATAGCGGACAGTCGGATGTTGATGCAGCCACATATTGCCTATGGTTCGGACACTGTTCTCAATATACGTAATACAGGGTAACCAGTTGTACTTTATCAACGACAGAAAGCATCTTTTGAAAATACAACTGACTAATTGATGACATAGGTTGACTAAACAATCTTTTCAAACATTTATTTATTGATTATTTTAAATTTCCACTTTTATCTCCGTGATTGCTGTTTTTATGAACTTGAAACTTTCACCGTTCGATATTTCGTTAAACTTTGTTTTCGAAACGATAATCACATTCCGTTGCAAAAATAATGGGAACTTTTTAAGTTACAAAAACAAAATTCGCGTATATGTATTTAAACTGCGTGGCAGCCACGAAGTGAACACCCTGTGAATGGTGCTTGTAGTATTATTAATGCTTTGCTCGTTGATTGCTGGTTCGGTTTCGGTTCTGCGGAAATCCTATAATTTGAATTCAATAATTCTGGTACAGCTGACGAAGTTCTCAACACCGAATTACCGTTCGTGAAAACGAGGCCGATTAAGAATGCTATGCCCAAATCGAGGACGAAAGCGCAAACGTTTATATCGCCGCCGGTATCGAGACCTAAAACGTGTGTGTCGCTGGCTCGGAGGCTCGTGTCCGGACATTTGGGTATGAAAATTAACGTTACCGATCAGCAGAGGGCCGCGGAAAGGAAGATATTATCTGATGCACGCGGTAAGTTATCGGGGGCTGATGATGCAACGATATGAGCGATGATTTAAAACTAACGGTTGTAGCGCTGATGCCACTATCTGACATTGTGTGCGTGCCTGAAAGTTAAAACTATTAACTGTTGAATTTTTTGTGTGCATTTTCGAAACTAAGTATGATGTGGTAGAGAAAAATTGGGAAGAAAATTAACTACTTATGTGATTTTTACTTCAAGACTTGGTATCGGTATATTCCGCTTCCTTAGTAAAATACGTTAAACGAACCTCTAATCTGTTGCAAATTAGAAAAATAATTTTTTCAAAATCCGATTTAAAATTTTTTTTTTTAAATTTATACAGAAATTTATTACAGTTTTGTGGATTTTTCACATCGGTTAAATTCAGTATATTTTTACACTATGTGATGTTACCCGCAGCATCGCCGACGTTCACGATTCGTAGTTTGTTTTTTGTCATATCGTCTTGCAATTTTATCCTTTTCTCACAAAATTGTCAAAAAAAAAAAAAAAGCGAACTGCGAAAAGAGCGAATTGTATGTAGTGACCATAAAAGATGCGAGGACATGAAAAAAAAAGCGAAACGTGTACAGTACAAATTAATATATAGAGAGGGGGAGTGAGAGATCAGTTATTTTTCATTCTCTTTTATTTGTTTTCGTTTGTTTTTGTGTATCTTTGTACTACCATGAGGAAATGTAAATGATGAATTTTGGTGAAAATGAACAACTTTGATCACAGAGAGGCGAGAGACTTCGACAATGGCTTCAAACATTCCTCGGAACATCGCAAATTATTCCTGACAGTTTCCTCTCAATCTGTTCAGCGGTTCCGATTCCGAAATTATGGGTGAACAAACATATTATTTACTTTGAGTTTTAGTAATATAGGTAGATAAAGTTACGGTGCATGTTGGGAAATATCGAAATTAATGAGTATGCCTCTCGGTATCGTGGGATGTTAGGTGAAGTGGATTATTATTTTTGACAAAGGAATTTATTTTTGCCATTTGAAGTGTTTTATTTTAGCAAATCTAATAAAATAAGGATTTAGATTAATTTTGAATTTTGTGAAAAAAATTTTTTCCGGTAAGTATAAATAATTTTTGATTTAAAAAAAAAAAAAAATTCCTTGACCAAAATAAGGACGTTTGGAAAACGAATTCTGTTTAGTGGCTAGCTCTTGAGTTTCTTGATGTTAGTTTTCTCGGCACAGGGGGTTTAGAAATTAAATTCTCTAAATTGATATTGCTTTTGCTGCAGTTGACATTAGTTTTTGTCTGTAATTTAAAAAAATTTTAAATGCCATGAGTATGTGGACATCTCGTGTAGGCTATAGCCGGAAGTTGCTAGCGAAGTAGCAAGTAGCATGGCAGACTGTATTCTTCAACAGTAGCCTATTCATTTCGTTCCGTATCTTATATTATGCTTTGGTCAAATTAATTTAGTTTAACATTTTTCACTCGGCATTTTAGTGCCTCGAAATAGAAGTTATCTTTATTGAAGCACGAAGTTTCCTGTTTGTGACTAATTTCAACGACAGGAAAATTTTCACTGCAACTATTTTTGTCATTGCGCTACCCGATGCGTAATAATTTTTAAAACGATTACAATCCAAAAGAAAGTTGCTCTGTTTTCAAAATGTTAAGAAGCTGCGCAGAAACAGGATTGAGTATGATTTGTTTATTTTTTATCGAATTACAATCACGAATTATAATATTTTTGCACAATGATTCGTGATTTGAATCGGTATTTTCATGATGATTCGTGTTTCGCGAACGTATCATTTTGAACTGGTTTGAAAGTGATTCTTAATTCGAATCGAAGATTAATTATGTCGAGAGAATTTACGAATCATTATATTATGTATTTGACTTCAGAGGTGAAACTGTTATTTTTAATTTTGTTCATAGTTTCAAATTTCTATTCCTGAGCTTAAGCCGTTCGTTTTTAATAAAATCGTTTCGTATTAGTGATTCCCGATTCATAATTCGTGAATGAATCATGAAATTGTAATGTGTGTCCAACACTGCTTTTATGTAGTCGTTTTGGTTGTTCTGTTTAACCAGAAAAATGGCTGCTTGTCGACAGATATGTCGGGGAGTTGCTCAAGGAGGTGTATCTACCTCTTAGATTGTCTAGTTCTCTCTTGAAAACTGATCGCAGTCCTTCTAGAAAATTTTTCTGGCTGCGCTATCTTATTTTATTGCTAAAGATGATTATGTCTTGTTTTTGTTTTTCGTAGCTAATGTCATTCAAATCTTGCGTTTGTTTTTCGAAGTTATTTTCATTTATCTATGTATGCCAGAATGTTTTCATAACAACAAACGTTGCTTATCTCGCTGCTATTATTGATACGTATACCTCTTATGGTCGAAATTAATTCACATTTGAACTTTTATTTGGTTCGCAGAGAAACGACGCCTCGTAGCCAAACAGAAACAAGACGCTTGGGAAGGTACCTCGTAGGGAACGGAGTGGAGCTTCTCGAATCGAAAGCTGTTAATCTGGAATTTCAAATTTCACGCGTATATATATGTCTCCTCCCAATTTTCGAATAAATTGAATTGTTTTTCTTAAAATTGTGATACGTTGTGTGTTGAAAGTGGATATTGTATTCGATGGCAAAGTTGCGATCATTTTTTTTGTGAGTAAAATGTCTTTTTGTGCGAAATTCGTCGATTTGCGACGATAGTAAATACTCTGTGATATTGAATATCTGAAAAAAGGAGCGCCTTTTATTGGTTTCTCTTTTTCTTTTTAATGTTTTTAATAAGATGTGTTGAAATGTGGAAAATGTATTTATGTTTGTAACTGTTACTTAATATGATTCGAATTATTTTAATATGTTTGTTTGCGCTTTTTCTAATACGATTTGGGTTTCTGTTTTTTTTTTCTTGTCACGACTGAAAAATATACCTTTCTATTAATGCGAACGATGTTGATTTTCGTTCAAAAGTTATTATTGCGAAAATTCGGATTGTTTGGTAACTTCTGTTACTGAAATTGAGAGAGTAAAAAATTTAAAGGAGGTACGACGAAGATGTTACATTATTTTTGGTTGTTAGCAGTTATATTGGGTAGAGTGCTCACTTTACAACTACTCCGTAGGAAAATATCCGAAAATTGTGTTTGTGTTGCATAAAATAGTTCACATTATTTTCACAATGCAGTGTGATTAGTCTTGATCCGTTAAAATGTAACGAGAAATCAAATGGTAAACGTTTCAAATTCATGTAAACATAGGTATTTGCACAGATCGTGGTAAAGCAGAAACACTAATACTCGGTATTTAGCTCAAGTGAGATCCGAGTTTTACAATTGCTTAAGTAAGAAAATGAATAAACCTTTTTAAAAAAATTGTTAGTAAATAAAGTGACATTAATTTTTCAAACTAAAATGATATTTTTCTTAAATGTCTATTCAGATAATACCGAACATAACGTTCTGTCCCAGAAGCAGGTTTAACTTGTCTGAAAATATTTATTGCGAGTAAGTAGGTACGTACCTACATTAAAATTTAATGTTTAGGAATTTAATTTTTTTTTATGTTGTTACTCAATTAAAAAGTGAAATTTCCTTGTGTCGAAATTTTTTTTTTATGCTTTAAATCATTTTTTATGTCAAAAATTGGGCATATCCGTGTGAAATTTTGGTAATATACATTTCTCTCTCAATATCGCTGGTAACCTTGATACGTTTACCATACGATTTCTGGTTGGAAATGCTACTATCGTGTGACGTTTTGCAAAAATAATGAGAACTTTTTAGCCATCGAAACAAAATTTGCCTTCATTTTTCTATGGAGGAGTTCTAGAATGAACATTCTGTACAAGTAGGTGCTGTTTGAAAATCAGCAATGATCTAGCGTTCTTCTAATTTTCCAATTGAAAAAAGTTTTTTCATGAACGCTGAAGGTGACTTCGAAGTGATTTGCGTAAAAAATTAAATTCGAATAATTTTTTGAATTTCCTCATTTAATTAACAGAAACTTCTAGAGCCTGTAACTTGGAAGCAAGTGGGTTTATGAGGAACTTTTTTTCTCGTAATTTGATGACGAGTATCAACTTTTTCCAAACTATAGTGGACCTCTCTCGGGATACCTTGTATAGGTAGGTAACCAAACTTTTGCATGATGTATCGTTCTCGTTTCAATAATTTCAACGGTTTATAGGGTTAAAAAAAAAAACAAAAAAGAGGGAAAGAAAGTAAAAACGAAAAAAAAAAAATTCTTTCGTATAATATTTCAGGTTTTTTTTTGGCCATCGCACCGAGATTATCGCATTAAGACTCGGCAAATTTATTAGTCTTGCTGTATAATTTTTTAACTTACTCTGTAGCCGTTAAATTGCAAGCCATTGTTGAGAATTTTCTCATTGTTTTTCGTTTTTTTTTTTCGGACGATGTTCTTTTGTACGAGGGTTTTCTCCCTATTTTGGTCGACATTGGGTAGAGTGGTAAAATAGAAAAAAAAGAAAAAAAAAGAAGCGCAATATCCCGAGGTAAAAGAAAAAGAGTAAAATTGGTCGTGACACCAGTTGGGAGGTTGTCTCCATTGTGTTAAGTAATTAATGAGTACGCATTAAGAGCGCATTATACTGTACGTATTCATTTCTAGTTTGCATCTTACGTTTTGTTTATAAATTTTTGGTCATTTTAAAACATTTTTTTTTTTTTATGGAGGTAGTTAAATAAGAATACATCTCATATTTTTTTTATTTTTTTTTGCAATGGGGTAACTTTTAATTTACATACCGTAGTTACCTATAATGTAAGCTTGTTTGTGACCTTTACTTGGAGAAGTCTCAGAAAACTTTTACCAAGTGATATGGATTATAGGACCAGACCATCTTACAATCGTAGATTGATATGAGGCCTTCAGAGCAAAAGTGGACCAGGTTCATAAAACATTGTTTTGTGCAAAAATACGATTAGTTTTATTATAAGTTTTTATTCTACTTACTTCTGCCGACTGCGATTTTAAAATATACCAACACTGCAGCCAACCTTCCGAAAGGAAATAAAATTTATTTCGCATGAAGCTAAAGCCAAAATAAAAAATAAAATAAAAGTTTATCTTTTAAAAGTTTGTTTTTAATGTAAACTTATTTACTTTTTTTGTCGATAGTGTGAAAATGTATCCAAATCAAACACATTCTTTTGGCGGAGACATAGCATAGTCAGAAAACTTTTTAGAAGTTATGAACTAACTTTTTTTTTTTTTATTGAAATTAGAAAATTTTAAATTTTTTTGCTGCTTTAAAAAAAAGCAAATTTTTTTTTTCTTAATTTAGGAGGAAATGCCCTTCTGTCCTTCTTCCCTCTTTCGTTACATCCATTAGAGAAGAAGTAAATTACGACTTGGTTTACCATTGTATGGAAAAATATGACCTAACTATCGACTATCCAGAATATTTTTAATGAAAATTAAAATGAAAAAGAGGTGAGAAAATGAAATGTCAAGGAGGCGGGAGTTCTTCCAATGATTGTTTGTATTTTATTCTCAATTCTCACTGCTGTAGTAGCGAATAACTTGTTAAATAATTGAATATAATGTACCTTTAATAAGACTTATGTTTGACTGACTGAGCAAAAGAAAAAAGATGAAGGTGATTAGACTGTTGAGGAAAATGAGGAATGCAACGTTCAAGAAATGATGACATGCAGATATGAGCAAGCAAATAGATAGCTACATTGTAAGGGAGGGGTTGGCATCTTCACTTCAGTTTCTTCTGAAATCACCTACCATCCCACAATACCACCGCAGTCAATAAAAAATAAATTTTTCAAGTGTCTAATGTAACCGCCAAAAGAGGTGGTAATGTACCTGATTAGAACCACTTTCAGTGTTACACCATACACGAGATAATTAACACTGGACAAGCATTAATACCTCTATAATAATTTAAATATTTAGTTTATCATCCACAATTATCGTGGACCTTAACGTATTTGAGAGACTCAATAATATTCAAAACACAATGTTTAATTAACACTTTTAATAAAATAATAATTTGTACGACAACAGTACATTAAATAATACGTTAATTACTATAAAGTAGGTTTAACATATGGGATTACAACCCTTTAGACAAGACTGTCTATTAACTAGTAGCTCTGTAAGAGAGGCTCTAGGTACTGTGTAGGTACTCACTTGGTACTGTGTAAAGATTCCTTCAAATTGAGGGTTTATATACTTGTTTGGAGTATGTAAGTGTACACGATGGATAGGCTAAGTAGGGGATTGTTATTATAGGGTTGTGCTGACTCGCAATATACTCGAGCGGCAGTCACAATTAGATCATGAGTATACAGACATTATATCTATATTCATAAAATCAAATACGGGTAATTTAGTGGTTGTTTATAAAGAGCTGTAGGATGTTTTCATTATTGATGAATACCTACATTTTTGGTATTTGAAAACGTGTTAACGAATATGTTCGTCATATTTAAGAATAGATGAAAATATGTGTTACATCTAATGCTTTTTTTTTTCATCAAATGTGGTTAGGACCCCCAGAAACCTCGTTTTATCTACGCCCTTGATTTTAAGTTTTGGAAGAAAGTAAGAAAAACATGCCTTGGAGAGGAGACGGTGACTTTAGCAATAAAGTACAATATTGACATGAATATCTAGGTGTGTTACCAAGAACCTGGAAATAATAGGAAATAAAACACCAATGGGTACGGAGAAATGATGGCGAGAATTTATGAAATATGATGACACTAATGAGCATCCAATGTTGCTGCGCAGCAATAATTCATACAGATCTATATAAATATGTTGAAATTATCAATGAACCAAGGGTATTGATATAATATTCTGAAGAAAAAATGATTTTAATTTAGTCTCAATTATACGCCTAGCCAAATATAAAAATGGTCATGTTATAGCATTACATAAGTGGCTTTTATACATAAAATAAGAAATAATAGGTTACATTGCATAAATCATCATGACAAAATGTGAGACAATAGTGAATATATGCCATTAGGGAATACTCATGGTCAATGATTTCATTGCTTCTAAGGGAGAATCCTCGATGAACTCCCGCGAGTTATCAGTGCTCCGTTCACACTCGACGCGACAAAGAACACTAATACCTTCAAAGGTGTTACCATCGATCAAACTGCAAACTTCTCACGTCCGATATGGTTGAGATCACCGGAGTGGGAGTAAAATACTCCCCAGACTGGATTGATATCGGACAGATCAACTCATCATCATTTGTCAATTTCTCGGTTTCCAGATGGTGGGGATCTCGTTTCCCCGAAGATTTCTATGTGTACACCACATGGAGAACGAGACTATTCGATTTAATTATTCTAGGACGCCCCTTCCTAGAGAAATATGCCAAAGCACGCCAAGGTCCACTAGTAGCCGGGACGCTGTTCTTTGTTAATGAGGGCAAGACTATGGAGTGCTCGTATCAGCTGTGATTGGGAAGGCAACCTATGGGCAATGAGCTAATGAATTAAATTGGCAGATCCCGGAGAAGTATTCAACACTCAATTAAGATAAGTTTTTTTTTACTTTTATGTACCTCCCCTCTCCTTCCAATATTTCCTCTCTCGTTTTGTTTTTATTTTTTACCCTTATCATAGTTCTTATAGTC
Source organism: Ericerus pela (assembly GCA_011428145.1). Classification (NCBI taxonomy): domain Eukaryota; kingdom Metazoa; phylum Arthropoda; class Insecta; order Hemiptera; family Coccidae; genus Ericerus; species Ericerus pela. The sequence continues at coordinate 652,955 of WOFM01000612.1, forward strand.
CTGTTACAATCCAAGATATTTTTTTTTACCCCTTCTTCTTTTTTTTATTAACAAGATGTTGGAATTCGTTTTTTTTTCTCTTTTTTTTTCTTTCTCTTTTCATAGAAGTAAAAAGACCTTTGTGAGATCAAACTTTTTTTTTCTTTCATTAATTTTTTTTTAAAATCAAAATTCCTATTCATTACTAATTCTCGTTCCTTTTATTATTGTTATTTTTCTTTCCTACGTAGAATTAAATTACTCGATACTCGTTTTGTTATTCCTTGGGTGTTCACCTACTCACCTAAGTACTACCCATTCCTATTAAAGTTAAGTAATGATTACGTTGATCTCTATTTTTCTCCCTATCGTTTTCTTTTAATATTATTTTTACATTATTCCTATTATTTTATAAGAAAGATTGAGAAGATCTATGCTTTGTTCGGTTGTTTGTTTAATTTAATAAAGTTTGCTTTGTTCAGCACTAAATGGGACCACCATTTTCATTTAAACTATAATTATTCTTGGCTCCAAGTTCCTGAATTATTCCTTTGGGCGGAATAATTCAGAAACTTGTGAGGGGGCAATTATGTGGAGTCTATTTTTAGTCACTAATCGTATAATAAAAAATTTGTCATATTGTAATAATTATGATACGTTCAGTTCCGTCATCGTCACTTAAAATTTGGCTCCTTAAAAATATTCCCATGTTCTCCTATGTCAACTATGTTCGTTAAATAAAATTACAGAATATAAAATGTAATATAGACGGAACTCAACGATGAATATTAAATGGGAATAATGACGTGGAGTAAACCAAGATCAAAAAGATAAGGAACGGGTGGCGTGATGAGATCTTATACACTACATATTATGTACTCTGTTTCTACACTGCTAAGTAATAGGTACGTTTTACGATCACGTTACCGACAATAATGAAATAATATGAAAACAATTAAAAGTGCTTCTTAACTCAGAAATTCGTTTTACTTCTTGTTTTTACTAATATCACTCATAATAATCGCGCTATAAAACCTGAATGATAAAACGGTGAGACATCTTTCATTAGTAACTTCGATTCACCATGGAACCCAGAATCACACAGTCAACGGATATTCAATACCAAGGATAAAAACCTTCAGATACTTAGTTACAATAACCGGTAACTATGGTGTTCAATATAATTAATACTTGGAATGTAAAAAAATATCGTTTCTTCTGAATTAGGATCCTTTGATGATAAATTATGGGGAGTTGTGTGAGGTATCATGAGGCAAGACCTCATGGTTTTATGTAGTATGTAGGTTAGCTCGTTTCACGTCGTTTTCCCCTTCTGATCTAGGATATTAGTATTTCTTGCGATCTGCTATCTTGGGCTGCCTCTTCAAAATTTTAACCTTTTTTATTATTTCTAATTTTAGACCAATTCTTCACAAACATGTGACTGTCATTTTGGGACGTCACAACTTTTCATGAGTAGTTTCCAAAACCTGAAATATGGATTCAACCTAGAACAACTGAGAAAAAGTTCATTCTTAACACAAGACCTAAGTATTTTTAAAATTTATTCTCAAAATTACAGACAACAGAGGGGGTGCAAAAAATAAAAATTTGGGAAATATGGTTGGGGAATGAAGGAAATTGTTTCACTTATTAATTATTATGTTCGACTAAAGAGTAGGGATAGGAACTATTGTACTTTTTATTTGTCGATAACTATCATAGTTCCCTCCTTCCTCATCCCACTACACAATTCTCCAAAAAATTCAATCAAAAGCATAACAATAAAAGCAAAATTGTCAAATTGATATATCAGTTGTCAGATTAAAAGAAATGACAAAATGTTACAACTGGCATCATCAATTGGGAACATAATTTATTATTTTTTCTATTTAAAACTGATAAAAGTGATAATTTTAACTGCAAAAGTCTAAATTTGGAAACAATCGTTAACATTGCATTGCTTATTGATAACTAGCGATAGTCCTTCTTATCGATAACTGTAGATAGTCACCCAATCCTTACAAAAAAAGTAATCACGTGAAACATTTCAAATCAATGCAACCTGAAAAATTGCATAATGTGTGTGAAATTAAGGGGTTCTCAGAAATTATTCTTGTAGTGGGTAGGTTTTTAATAATAGTGTGGTTTAAGGTTTAGGAACCATTATAATAAGTTTGTTGGAGTCACACACCTGTTACACACGCCTGTTAACTTACAACTGCCATCACCTCAACACCAGTATGTCCACCATTAGATGGGATTGACAATGTGCAGGAGCCTCATGGGTGGAGCCACAATACTCCTTTCTGGCCACTTCAATTTCGAAGATAAGTCATATGTTAAGAGAAAGTTTTTTCTTTGTCATACTCAGTTGTATCCATAATCCAGGTTTCAAAAATAAATGAAAACCTTGTTAAGTGAAAATTGTTATTTTTTGACCATGTAAATGAAAACCTGGTTAACTGAAAATCTCACTAACCGAAACAATTAGTGAACTTCTATGCAATTTCACTTATTGAGATTTTACTGCAGGATAATGGGGCGTTTTGCTCTAGTGACAGCTTTATGTTTTCAGGGACTAACCAAAAGGCTTTTTTTGGGAGGAAAGAAAAATGAAAATTGTCAACTGAAATTTTTGAAATAACCTAGTGCTAAAAAAAAAACCTAACACACTCGTATATTTCCTTTATTTTTCTCTTCGGAGTAATTTTTCTAACTAATAAACAGCTTATACAATTTTTCTGAATACAATTTTGCCAATTGACCAAAATATTTGGGGGAACCTCCTCCCACTCCACCCTTAAAGCTATATCCCTGTATGTTTTATGGGATGGTTAATGAGATGGATAGTTTAAAATAAAAAGGAAAAGATTGGCATCCAGATTCTAGCATAAGAACAATTAAAAGATATCTTCATATCATTTCTTTAAAATATCATGACTCCCAAAGCACCTCCCAGAAATGCTTTTGTATTTTGCACACTAAAATGACTCTCTAATATCACTCTATAATCCTTTGACTACAAAGCATTCCTCAGTGTATTAACCCTTATGTTTATAACAGCATAGCCTATTGTGGGTTGAGCCTCGTATCCCACAGGCGTTGAATATTTATTTGCATGTTCTTGTCAACCATTTTGGTTAGGCAGCCAACCTTTAAGACTCGATTCACTGGCAACTTATCATAGGCATTGTTGGTGTTTATGATTGGCTGTACACACACTTTACCTGCGAGTATCTTGATTTACAGTAAATGTATTTAGGCTAATGTTGCTCGTCATACGTATGTGTATGTAAATAAATTGGCATTGGCTCTTTTCATAGCATATTTTGGCTAAACAGAGAACAAATTTTGTAGTTTGTCTGTTTAGCCTATGTACTACCAATTGGGTGTTTTTTTAGAGTTCGTAGACTAACAAAGAAGTTGATTTCGGTTATGGACCAAACCCACTGTCTGTCAACTGGGGCCAAGCCCCGAAAGGAAAAGAGGAACATGGTCCCCACACCTATGTTTCCTTTTTCATGTGAAATTAATTTGTTTGTTTACATTTTTAGCTCTATAACTAGACTAACAGTGGAGTGAATAATTTTGATTGCTTTATTTTTCTGATGGTGTCTTTTATCTTCTCAGATAACTACCTCTAACTTTTCATCGCAATGGTAGAAAAATGAATGAGAATAAATTACCTACCCAACCTTTTCTTATTTGTCGTCGACCATATATCGAGCCCATTGTTTCGACGAAACTCTCCGCCAAAACTTCCCAACATCGATATAATACAATATAATCTCACGTCGACGAAACTTTCAATGACTCGAGTGAAAATAGTGCTACACACAGAGCAGTGGTTTGTGCAGAGACAGAGGGGAAGAGAAAGAGAAAGAGCCTTGCGAAAAAGTGTCGACAGAGAAATTAGATTTACGATTTTCGGCACCAGCATAATTAACCGTGTGCCTACATAAACAGGTAGGTATTTAGTCGTATGAAATGTAATAATTAACACAATGACACGGTTTCGCAGAAACAATCGTTCCCTTCCCCCCTCCTCTCGCTCCACGCGCTAGTGATATTACTTTTCTGCATTATAAAAGCGTACCTACTTCCATTGTAAAAAGGTTGAGTGGGCTTGTGTGTGCATTTGTGGTAGGTACCTACGTGGATAAAGGGTTTGTGTTGGGGGCACGGCAGTGGAGGGGAGGAGGGTTTGGCTGGTGGCGAGGGTGTAGAGGTGGTTGCTTATTGTGCGGTACTCTATTATTCGCTTCGAAAATTTATGATCCGGTCTAGCGCGTGATTAACTGCAGCCAACTAAACTAAAACAAGAAACCAAGCAGCCACAAGCCTGCCAGCCTGCCAGCCTTCCAGCCAACCAACCGAGCCATTGTATGGTGTACAAGAATTATCCATCGTTTGCAGGCTCGATTGTCTTTTTCGCCAGTTTCCACGTACCCACCTATCTTTTCACATATTCGCCAGTTTTATACCTTTTATACTAAGGTAGGCTATACACACGACAAGTCTATAAACAAAGAATATCAATTTTATAATCTAACTCATTAACTAGATTAGCCTGTTACTAAATTGACGATATTCCGAGTGGTAAATTAGAAGAGTCGAAGAAATTTCGATGGCGATGTTGTTTTAGAGGTGCAACATCCTATAATTGTATATTATGTTGGATACCTATTCATACTTGAGTGGAATTTTGAATTTTGATAATTTAGGATATTAATTTTATTTTACTCGTACATAATTATTGTGGTATTATTCTGGAGCAGTGGTTCTTGTAACAACATTAAAGAGTATTAGTAGGTACCTGGTTGAACACTCTTTATGTGTTACACCTTACTTACACGAGTATATCAATATCAAATTGAATATTAATATCTCTAAGTGTGAATTTTTTTAAATAATTTATTAACCCCACTTATATGGTGTTGTACATACAGTACAGGTAATTTTACATGATAATTCATAAAAGAGTTACCAGTAGTAATCTAATAATTTGAGTGTTTGGAATTCATTTAATTCTGCACGAAATGTGAGTTTATACACACTATTGGGTGTAATAGTGTTCACTATGATTAGTGTAAAATGGGTATTAGTGTGTGTGTATAATTGGTAAGGAAGAAGATGAAGAGTTTGTTGGAAGAAGAAGAAGAATTATGTCGAATAAGAAGAACAAATTGGACAAAGAAGAAGACTCGTTATAAAGAAGAAGAATCTAATTTGTAAACAATGCATCATTGTTTACATAATTTCACATATTTTCATTCGTGTGCAGGAATATATTTGTCAATAGAATTATGTATGAATAAATCTGTTACAGTTCTCACATTTCTTTGGAAGAACAGCCAACCATTTCAAAAAATTGCATAGCCTACATTAAGGAGCCTTTCAAGTTAAAATGAACATCTTATATAGAGAAATTGATGATGGGTGATTTGTAAATTAAATATCTAAATTATAGTTATGTACAATGTTTAATTTTTCATACTTGGTGTAGTCTCCTGAATAAGTGATAAAAATGCTTTGTTCCTGGTTGTGCTTCCACCAGTAAAGGCTCAAATGTGTGACTAATTTTATATATATATATGTATTATAGTGATTATATTATACCGAGTGTACCACAAGAGGTCTGTACTATCTAAAATTTTGTATTTTAGTTGGTACATGTTGAAATAAGAAAAAGAGTTCCTCATGAACATGGGTCTACAGATCTTTTGTTTGGAGTTACGGGTTTTCAGAATTGGCAGATGGTCAAGAGAAATGTTTTTTAATTTACTCGTGGAGCGCAACAAGAATCTATTGTTAAAATTTAAATTAGAAGAATTTTTGAATTTCCTCTGTTGATGTTGCTATATGGATAGTTTGAAACTGAAAGCCTATAAATGATTTGGAAATCCATGTTCATAAGGGACTTTTTTCTCATTTCAAAGTGTACTAAGTAAATTTTAGATAGGGCTGACCATTCTCAGGACACACAGTGTATAATATATAGAGTATTTAATAAAATTTCTACCTTTATACGGGCTGATTCACATTTCAACTCATCATAGGAAAATAACATCAGGTGCACGAAAATTTGAATCACTCATTTACATGTTCTGAGTAATTCACAATTTTGCACCACCTTAAGGGTTTTGTTCGAACAAACAACGAGCTATTTTAATAAAGATTCTTTAATAACAAAATGAAAATTAAATTATAAAAAATAAGCAAATATTAGTCCACAAATTTATTTAAAAAAATACATATTGCACGAGATAAAAATATTGTAAAAAGGGGGAAATAATAAAGAATGCAATTGATAATGGCTCTGTATTACAATTTTGTTCAGATTTTTCAAATTCTTGAACTCTATAGCTCTTTTTGCTTCAGAAGTCCATTGGGGACGAAGGAATTTATCGAGAATAAGCTCTATTCAAGTCAGGGCCTCAGAGAGAAATTTTTGGGCCAGGAGAAATAAACTGTGGGGACCTTCTTAGCTCCAGCTGTAGGATTTGTCTTTGGAAAGGGGTTATAAATTTAGAAAACAATTTCGCTCGCTCTTCTCACAAAATAAATTTTTTAGATACGTTTTGGTTTCTAAAACCCGTATTTTAGTGGTTTTTTCAAATTTTTGGAAATTTACTCCCAAAAACCTCATCATGGTTCAGTCCTGACATCCTTTTTCACAGTTTATACTGGAAAATTATAATTTATTTATAAATTAAGGCCATTCCAGGCCCCCTAAAGATATCCATGGTTGGTATCTTTGGTAACCTTTCCCCCTCTCAAAGGCCTTGATTCATGTTAAAATCTAGTAGGTGCACATTTTGGTAGGCATTTGGTGTATTACTTTGAATGAGTCTTATCTTATTTCATTGTACTCATAAAATATCAGTGGTGCAACAATTTTGTTTTGTTCTTAAAACATTTTTATTAGAGTAGGCCCTAATTTGTTTAAATAAAATTATTCAGGTACTTAGCAAAATGAATTGTGAATCTCTCAGAAAGTAAATAGGTGATTTAAATTTCAATTCAACAAACATTGTTTTCCTATGGTGTGTCAAAATGTGAATCATCCTGTTTAGTGTACGTGGAACTGATAGACCATTCCTGTAATGGCCAAAGGAATTTGTATTGGTAGTGAGTTTGACCACTCTCAGTGTTACACTATACACGAGATATTTAACACTGGACAAGCATTAATATCTCTATAATAATTTAAATAATTAATTTATCTTCCACGTCTATTGTGGACCTTAACGTATTTGAGAGACTACAATAACTTTCAAACACAAAGATTGATTTACACTTTTAATAAAATAATAATTTGTACGACACAAGTACATTAAATAATATTTCAAACACTATAAACTAGGTTGAACATTGGGATTAAACCCTTTAGACAAAGACTGTCTATTAGAAAGCTAACTTGTAGCACTGTGTAACGATTCCTTCAAATCGAGGGTTTATATACCCGTTTGGGGTATGTAAGTGTATGTGATGGATAGGCTAAGTGAGGTAGGTACTTGTTATTATAGGAATGTGCTGACTCGCGATATAATCAAGGGACAGGCAAAATGAGGTCATGAATATGAAGACACAATATCTATATTCATAAAATTAAATAAGGGTAATTTAGTAGTTGTTTACAAAGAACTATAGGATGTTTCGATTATTGATAAATACCTACATTTTTGGTATTTGAGACTGTGTAGCCAAATATGTTCGTCATATTTAAAAATAGACAAAAATATACGTTAGTTTTTTTTTTTTTTTTTTTTTTTTAAAGTCGTTTAAAGATACTTAGATTTACCTGTGCTCTGAAAACTTTCCGACTGATTTTTTGGCAGGTGAAGGGGTGACTTCCCTTTCTCATTCCAGATGGTATATCCTTGACCATAATGAGATTTCCTATCGATATGATTATGGTCTATCACCAGTTATAATTATTTTTTAAGCCTGTACTTAATATAAGGTGTGCTAAATAATGAAAATGAGCCACCAGAAAAATTATATGAACATTGTGAAAAAATGTGATAGAACTAAAGTGTCATTATTAGTTTGTAGTATAATATTTCGCTATGAGAACGCAAACTGAGCGATCCTTGACATGTTGCAAATTGTAAGAGTCAAGGTTACTCACATTGTGCTCAAGTTGCAAACGCTATTTTTCGTAACAGATTCGCATTTGCGATTAGAGAAGGCATCTGGTTGGTTGAATGGGAAGAGCCGAACATTTTTGTTGTGGGAGCAAATACCTGTTTTATTTTAACTGTTCACTTTTGTTCCGCCTGAAAAATTTTTGCTCACTGATTGAAAATTTTAGATTTTGAGTCTTAAAAATAAATACATAATCGCGCATTTTGCGACATGTATTACGAAAAAATTATTATATTTTATTTCAAAAAACAAAACACAAAAAATCATCTAAAAATATTTACGAGCAACACACAGAAAATGGCACAACAAGGACATACTGCAACTATAATGTATACGAATCGAAGTCTTTCTCCATTTTTGTTTCTCTTAGAAAACGAAATAGATCTTTGTGTAAGGGGTTAATGTTATATTTGGGAATCGATTTTAATGAAATTTTCATTACGTACCTATTCTACTCAGTTTCGAAAATATCGTAGGCGATAGATCTTCACAATTCATCAAAAAAAAAAAACAAAAAAAAAAACTAAAGCCAGTTTTTACGAAAATGTCATTGAATGAGGAAAATTATGCTCCCATCCGCCACTAAGAAGTAAATCTCGTTGGTGATTTCGCAGTATCTCCGATGTGGAAAATACCCATCCACATTATTTTTATCTCGAATCGTAACATTTCCAACGTCTCATAAATTTTTTGCGCAGGAACTGTGAAACTTATCTCTCTGTCTTCCTGCTTTTTTTCTCCGTCTTTTAAAATCCTTATCGTCATTATTACCTATCTATAATTGACTTTCCATTGGACGATGATCATACATCGACGTTAGGTGTAGGTATACAATTTCAGTGTGACGATGATGATTGTTTGCCCACCCCAAATAATGGAAATGAAAACCAAACCACCTGTCCTTTAGATGCCTACTTAACATGAATCAAAAACAGTAACGCAAAAAAACAGAAATGCGGCAAAGCACTCAACCAAAAAAAAAAAAAAAAAAAAAAATAAGGATAGAAGGAAGAGGAAAAAACTCCTTTTGAATTATTATCGAGAGGAGATACAATGAAAACAACTACGACAATTTTTTAGAACGAGAGAACGTGTAGAGAATCCCGCGAAATGGTTAAAATAACAATTCACAACGAATTTTCTTTCTCTGTCTCTAATGTTTTTACCCCCCACCCCCAAAAACGTTCCACCAATGCGTCCCTCAACCGCTCTTTTCGTATCGACGTTTTTCTTCATTTTAAAATGCAAAAAAAGTAAAAAAAAAAAAAAAAAAAAGTAAAAAAAAAAAGAAAACATTATAAGAAAATCCCTTTATAGATGTGCAAAATCCCTCTTTAATTATAATTTATATTATAAAACTAAAAAACTGAGGCAACCAAACAGCTGACATAACATAGATCGTTTCCCACGAGAATTTCACCGGTTTTTTTTTTTTTTTTTTTTCATTTTCGTTCACTCACTTCTTTTTGTTTCATTTCTTCTTCTTCTTCTCCGTCCTCTGTCCTTTATTTTATTTTATTTTTTGTATGCGTTCGTTCGGTCTCAAAAAACGGAAAGGGTGTTAAAGAATTTACGGATTTTCAACTTAAATGTGATAAACGTCGTCAAAATTTGGCTTTAGGTTATTTACATTTCCCTGTTCTTTCCTCTTGGCTTGTCTGTTTATACGTCTGTCTTCTTCTTTTTCTGTTGCTCTTTTCACCTTCCCTCTCATATAATTTGTTCTTTTAACAGTTTTTTTTTTTTTTTTTTTTTTTTATGTTACTTAACAAACATGATGGAGTTGCAAATTTGATAAGTTTTGGCATCGTTGTTATTGTTTTTATTGTTCATACTGTTATTATTATTGTTTTCTTCTTTTTTTTTTTTTATTTATTTAAATTTTGAAGTCGAGTGGAAAAACGAATGAAAAAAAATAGGAATTCATTCGTAACTGAAGAAGGTATTTTATAAATGGTTACATTTTAAATTTTATATCTGACGAAGCGGTTTCCCGAAATTGTGCAGGTGGTGGAGGTGTAATTTCTTCCCGACCAAAGGCTAAACATTTTCTGTAAGTACGTGTTAATCTGTACGTAGGAAATAAATCAGGTTAAAAAGGAGTTTTTAAAAAATACGCTTTTATAATTTGAAGATGAAAATAACGGCGAAAGGGAAAATAAAATTTCTCACTTTTTTTTTTTCCGAGACAGAAACAAACAAAAATTGAAAAAACAACTGATAAAAACGGATATAAGGGTATGTGTGCGTGTGTCGCAACACGTGAAAGCAGCGCTGAAGTTGGTCATCCGGTGTACTTCAGCAAATTGAGTGAGTAGAATAAAAGCGTATAATAAAAAATAGACCAAAAATGACCCGTTTGGTGACAAAACTAATTCGTTGGTGGAACTTGTCTGAAAATTCTATCTTGGCAGTAGAATCGAGGATTCACCGAATTCGTGAAAATTTAGGCGTTCGAACATCGTTTTAGGAGTAGAAGGTGGGGGCGAAGTTCGAAAAAATTGTCGTTTCTCGAATTAGTGCGAATGAGATGTCCATTCTATGCATGTTTTTACGCTAAATCGAATGAGACTAATGACAGGTGGCTAAGATCGACAGTTTTTAAATTATAATTAACATTTTGCTGAAAAACGTGATTCTCAGAATAGAGGACATAATATAGGTAACAGATGTTGTAATTCGAGGAAACTTTCAATTATCTTTCCTATATACAGTCGACAGAAAGAGGGTAGGAAGGAAAATGAATTTAAAAATCGAATTTTTTAAAAGCGATTTTTTCAGTTTCCAACCTGAATAACATTTTTTGACAGGAAGCGCATATTACATAACACTTTACCTACATTTTGAGCGCTAAATTAAATGAAACCAATTTTAGACTGCGGGACTTTTAGTTTCCGGATTAAAATGGATTTTACATCAAGTTGCCGAATATATTTTATTTATGGACAAAGTGCAGTAGTTCCCACACACTCCCTCCTAGAGAAACTCGGAGGATATTGTGTATCATTAGATGCTGTGTGTGAACAGCATGCTACCGACACCTTACACACACAGACTTAGGCCTATACTCACAAACGTCACTTTAACCTCGCTTCACTTAAACTGCACTTAAAAATGACTTTGGACACAATTTTGTATTTAAGAGTGTGGAAACATTTTATTTTTACATTGGAACTACAATGTTCCCACATTTTGTAAGTACGAAATTGTGTAAAAAACTTTTTTAAAGTGAAATTTAAGTGAAGGGAGGTTAAAGCGACGTTTGTGAATATGAGCCTTGCTCCACTCGTATGGCCACAACGTTACCAGTATAGGGCGCCATCTAACGGAGACTTGTAGAAGGTAGGTGCGTGATGAGTTCCATCAGGCACTGCTAGAGTGCGTGCGTGTCCAGCACACATCGAGGGTCAACAGATGTGGCGATTCGATCAGGCATCCTACATGTTATTTGCCAGCCCCACTCCACTGCCGACTATATCTGGCGAATATTAATGTCGTCTATGGACAAAATGCGGTGGTTCCCACAGGTATCTTAGTCCTTGTCTTGCTTTCATTCTTCGTAACATTTACCTAAAATTTTTTCTACCGTTTAGCAAATTTCTGCTTAGTAAGTAGAGAGTCAGTCGATCGAAATTTTAAGAACATCTGCTCGTACCCACTTCTGTACATTGTAGGTACGCAGGCTTAACAATTACATACCTAAAAATCAATACAGAATCATATTTTCGACTGCGAGAACTTAAGGACGAAATTGTATCATTAACCAACCCCCTGTATTTACGCCCAACAAGAAGAAAAGAAATGGAAGATCCGCTAACTTTTCCTCTCACCTACCCCCTCCATTAACTATAAAAATCACTGAAAAGGAAACCGACTTCTGACAGCGTCCGACTCGACAATAATTCGTGCACACTGACCTTGCCAAGCGTTACCCTCATTTGGCAAAAGGCCCCAGAAAAATGAAAGAAAGAAAGGGAAAAAAGAAAAAAAAAAAAAAACGAACACCATTATTGTCACCATGTGTATAATAGTATGGTCGTATCAGTGCATTCACGCTTCGATACTTTTTTCACAGCACAACCAAAATTAAAGCAATCTAGTGTAAAAATGGTTTATAGTCGGTTGTGTATTACGCTACACATATACATAGTCTATAATATGTATATATATATATTATCCACGTTAATATTATTAATATTATTTTATTTATTTAAGGGATAAAATTGCAGTTAGCTACCTGCGTGCGGACATATTTACGAGTATAGTGGCCTCACTGATTTTCATCCATTCGTGCTCATTGACCATTAATTTCTATTTCCTACCTCCCGGTTGGAGGATGAGAGAAAATATTAACTTACCTATAATTCGCAGTCATCGATAAATATTTTTCATTTTTCTCATTCTCGCTTGAAAATTAATTGAGTGTGCATTTGGAACAGAATTTGATTTCATTGTTTCTTCTGTTTTAGGTACTCATCAACTGTAGCCCTGTAGGTTCCGAAAATATCTTTCAAATGTTCATTTTTAGTTCAAAAAGTAAGCACATTTAATTAAATTCAACCGTTGTAGTTAAGTGTGAACAAAAAAATACAATGTTTGCTACTTTTTGGGAAAGGAAGAGGAAGTGGAGAATAACTTCTCACTTAGCATTTAAACAGTAACATCGTGGATGCTGTGGAAGCTAATAGCATTTGTAAACAAAATGTATTTGAGTTTATTGGTTACCAAAGTCTTTAAACTTATACAGCTGGGACAAGTTCCTAGGGGAGAATCGGTTTTATGTTGTGCGATGTCGACGATTGCAATTCAATTGGCCAATCACAGAGCGCCATGTGGGACACATAAACCACTTGTCCATTTCTGAAGGTACCAGAGATTTTTTCTAGATGTAGTGTACCTTAAACTGGCAATTCCATTCGGTGATTTTTCACGACAAATCCAATGAGCCTATTTACGAAGCTCTAGCTCAATTATTTCGCGAGTTATCGACTTTTTTTTTGAAAAATTAATTTCTACACCAAAAATATGCTGAGTTTTATGTATTGAAATCGTTTTAACTCTAGACAAGAGATCGGATATCCAAAAAACATCGTGAAATATGAAGAAAAGGATCAGCTTACACATTTTGAAACCATTTTCGATGCTTTAAGAGTCGTAGTTATACTTTCATTGACTATTTTGTCTGTTTAAAATCATAAGTTCTGAACATTTCTTTTGAAAGAAAAATTTTTGGTCCGAATAGAAAAAAAAAGAAGTGAAAATCGTGTATTTTTTCACGAGAAATTCAATGAGCCTACTCCCGAGGCTCTATCTCCAATATTCAGTGAGTTATTGAGATTTTAATTTTCTCCATAGTTTTTGGTATTTTTCATTATTTCAATAAAATGGGCTTTATTTAAATTGAAATTTTTGCGCCAAAACAAAAGAATAATTGCTGAAAATCATTTATTTTTTCACAGTGAATCCAACGAGCTTATTTTCCAGGTTGTGGCTTCGTTTAATAAGTTATCGAGTTTTTGAATTTCTCATATTTCACTGCTATTTTTATATGCCTTTATTTAACTCAGTTTGGGAACATATTTTAGACTTTGTTTTTGGTTGGTATATAGATAGACAGTAGAATAGTTACCGACTTTTCTGCTAGAGCATTACCTAAATGCTAGGTAGGATCATAATTGTATTTTAGGCTACATGTTTCTATGTGAGTGCAATAAAGTTCGCTAAGTTTCGCTTCACAAGTTTTACCTCTATGAAAGAGTAGGTATATTTAAAAAATTTCATTTTTAACATTTATTATTCATTATTCTAATGATGAGAAAATCGCATTTATTTAAATTGCAATTTTCCAATAAAATTGACAAAATAATAAACTGTTGTGTCTGTTATCCCAGATTATAATAGACACACAAAATAAATTCGTGTTTTAATAAAATAATATTTAATTCGATATGAACACGTCACAATATATCAATCGGTGGTTACTTCGTCATTATAAAATACTTATACTTGATCACTTCACAACTTTACGGATACATATATGTAATTATTGTATAGTAATCTTAAACCTAATAGTGTCACACCACATCATAGGGTGGACGACTAACTTGAGGTGTATAGACACACCGACAGACAAAGAGTTCAGAGGTAGTTAGACTACTCAGAGACTCTTTAGAAAGGCAAGTGAAGTATTGGCGTAAATCAATTTACCAAGTGACTTCTTTTTGGGCCTACAAATGTTTACGTTCATAAAAGTACCTATTGTACATTCCCAAATAGTGCTGACAGTTATGCTGATTAGTTGTACGTCTGCATAACTGTTGGCTCTATTAATTGGGTTATTAGTCGGAGGTAACGGTGAATATTTAGAAGAAATATTCGCCGTTAATTGTTGAGGAGTATTTAGCTCAGCCAATATGTTCGTCTGCCTAAATACGACGGAACATAAACTAAAATTATATATTTTTTCACAAAAATTCCAATGTGCCTATTTGCGAAGCTGTTGCTCCATTATTTCGCATGTTAAGTATCGAGCTATCAAGCCTTTGATTTTCTTCATATTTTACCTATGGCCAATATTTTCATGTAGGGTATTCGTTATATGGTACCTGGGTGCCATTAACAAACTATCTAGAAGGACCATAAGGAAATCATGACTATAAAGAAGTGTTTACAAGTTGTCTATATAATGACACCAAGACGCATGCGTAGAAGTGAACCATTTATTGAGAAGAAGTAATGTTTTTATTATAAATGTAAAAATTTACAATAAAAATCACAAACACAAATATTCCCAATCTTTTATTGTTCTTATTGACTTATATGGCCACCACTGAATATGGCCATATAGATGGATAAAGTAGTGATAGACAAGAAGAATATGGACAAGTATCCACGCTGGCTTTGCCAAAATATCATTAGATTATTTGTCATGTTCATATATTGTCTATAAAAGGATAAGCATTTTTTTTAAATGTAAAATTGAATGTTCATATCTACCACCACAAAAAATGCAGCAGTCGCAGGGGTGTTTCAACATGGTATATCTAGTGTAACAATATTTTCGTATCGTTCATAATACTTCTTAAATTCGTATATTAATTATTATCATTATCATCATTACTTTCAATCTATTTTCTCTTATTATTCCACTCTTAAATACTCACGTTATTCAAACAAATCAAGACTTGCCTGATGACATCATCTTCCTACATAAACAGTTACTTTGTTTACACAAGTTCTATGTACTCATTTTTTGTTTTTACTATTTTTGCAATCTTACATATATACTAATTTCCACTAAATTATTTGTGTACACCCACTTTATGTCATATTCTTACAAGACTATTGGTCATATTTCATGTACATATACTTCTATTAACCAATAAGATTAAAACACTTCTCCAACACTCTGTAAATTCGCTTAAACCTCCTCTTTAGACTAATACTCAAAATACTATATAATCTCATTTTTGTACTTCTACATTCATTCTTTTTTATTAATTCTTTGATTATTCTAATTCTAATTCATTCCTCTAATTCTTAATGTTGTTACTGCTTATTAATTTCTTTCAAGTTTTATAAATTTATTGTTTAGTACACTCTTTTACCAATTTGTGTATTTTAAATGTTCTGTTATGATATATAACCGTCATATTCAGCCACTAAGCCATGCCTTAACCTTTTACACCACCAGCAATTTTCCAAATCTTCAGTTTTGAATGTATAACACACAACTGTAAGAAACATGTAATATAACAAATAATAATGACATTTTGACAAAGCTGGCCTAAGACTCTGGTATGTATAGCCCTTATAACAGCTTTATATATACATAAAGCTTATAGACAGTTTGTAAACAGCCTCCTGATTTGATAGTAGGTATTTTGTTGCCTATTAGTTCAGTAGTTTCTTAAAAAACTAGAAAACAAAGAATTTCTTGAAAATCAGTTTTTTGCTATAAAACATCTATGAATCAATATTTTTTATTAAAGATATCGTATCGATAATTATCAATAGTTTTTTTCTAACGTTTTCACCCAAAATTAGTAATGAAATATTGTATTTATACGGATATGTTTGTTGGATATTTATTGATAACTAGAGCGTGGATTCTCTGGAATTTGTTGAATTATTTCCTTAGAGGGCAAGAGCTTGGAAATCAAATTGAAGTTTGTTTCATGGCTGGAAAAAAAATTTAATTTTTCTAAAAAATGCCAAAAATGACGTAAATTGCTAAAAAATTTCCGCAAACGCCTATTTTCCAAGAAAAACTTTAGAATCGGAGAGAAAATTGAAATTTGAAGTTTTTGGGTGCTATTTTCATTGTCTATAGGAGAGAAAAACTCAAATTGCAGGGAGTTGAATTGACGTCAGGCATCCATCCAGTTAATGGATGACAGATGATCTTCCGACCTATTCAAAAGTGCTTCCCGATGGTTGAATTTCCATTTTCCTTTTTATTATAAAATTAGAGGGATTTGAATACAGAAAATTGAGCAAAATTTTAAGCAAAAATTGAGTTTTAAGAAAAAGCTTGATGGCTTCTCAAATAAGGGATCTAGAGCTCTGGAAATGAACTCATTGAATTTTTCGTTAAACAATACATCATTTTCGTATAGAAAATTGAAGAATTTAAGAAAAAATTGAAATTAGAAGTTTTTGATGCTATTTTCATTATCTAAAGGTTTTTTGTTGCCGAATTTTAACCTTACTAATGTCGAAAAATCCGCACTTTATTGATATCTATCGATACGTACGTTAATTACTATCGATAAGTTTTATTGTTTTTTCAAGTATAGGTACTATTTGGAATTCAGGTTTTCTATTTTTTAAATTTTTGATCAAAATTGGTAAACTTGGTTTTCTACCCAAGTTTTTCTGCGCTAGACACTTTTATTTTTCATTATTGTTATTAAATAATGAAATCGAGAAAAAAGAAAGGATATCGAAACGTCCCTCTTTTTTATCCGTATAAAAATAATATACTAATTTTTTGGCTAAACGTTGTCGAAATCACCGCTATTGTTTTTATTATATTTTCGGATATTACGAAGGGAATGGATGTGGAGCTGGAATACGATAAAGAGTAAAATTGAAATATTTATTTCCCGTCTCGTTTAATTAAATTGCCATTCGAGATCGATATCATTTTTAGCGGTTTTTATTCGCTCTTTTCGGACGAAGCTGATACAGAAAAAAAAAGGAGAAAAAAGGGATTAAATAAACAAAATGTTTGAATTTATAAATTATTGTACTTCGCCAATTATAACCTTTTTTCTCACGCTTCGCAATTTAAACAATTTATTTTCTGCATTACAATGGATATCGTTATTTACAATATTTAATGTCTGTTTTTTTTTCTTTCCTTTTTTTTTTTTCCTTCTTTTGTAAGTACAACTGTTCTACAGGTATGACCGGTTAATGCGATTATAAAATTTTTAGGACATTTCATTATGTTGATTACGAAGCGATCATAGTTGGTGTGAAAGAGAAAAATGTGCTGGTTGTTAATTTTCCATAATAATATATTTATTTTTCTTTATTTCTAGAAATTATAAATAATTTAAAAAAAAAACAAAAACAACTCTAACGCAGCAATACTTTACTACATAACCCAGTTTGCCAATTTTCATCATTCTACAATTATTCAACAAACAATCCTGAATGCCAAATTGCAAAATACAATCGATAGTTAGCGATATCTAACAAACATATCAGTTTATCGAAATTTCATTGTTAGAAGTTTATAAGTGAAATAACCTCTTGCGCCGTAAATACGGAAAATACACTTCAAGCAACATAGGCGACTTGCTCGTCTCCAGCAATCCTTCTTGTTTTACATTTTTCATGGAAACTAATGGATCGATAGGCATCAGACTCACATCAGACCTGGTTATAGGTAAGAACTACATTTCGTGAAAATTTCAGCTTTACCCCTTCTGTATTTTTCTCAAAATCCTGGAATTTGGGACCACCATTTTTATTTTATAGGGCCCCATATCCACTTCAACCCTGTTACAGCAATCTGTTACAACAGACCCCGGCTACAACGAACAAAATTTCACAGTCCCGTGTAATTCGTTGTAACAAATTTCTGCTGTCGATGCAGAATTAATATTTCAAGACCTACAGTAAAATAGTTATATGTGATACAAGTGGCTAAATTATCTGATTTTGATATGAGTTTGATTTTTATAGCACAAGCAAAAGGCGAGTGATCCACATAGGCGAATTTAAAGGGGCTACGGGGTTTAAACTCCCCAGAACAGGCATTTAGCCCGCAGAGATTTTTCCAAAAAAAAAAAAAAATAGGATGCCCATTGAAATTCTGAGGGGTTTTTTACTGATAGATAGTAGAGGAAAGAGATGTTGGGGACAAATAAAACTTGACCAGAGCCTTAGACTCCCAACATTATGGCCAAAATCCGCCCATGGTGATGCGAATCATACAAGTAGCACCCACCTACTTTGGATCATTACCACAAACTATGTTTTGGAACACTTTCGCAAAAATTTCTCCAAGAAAATTTTTTTTTGTAAATGTAGGTATCTAAACATAAATACAAAAGTGGCAAATTGTCTATTGTGGGGACCATATTACTCTTCTCCCTTGGGACTTTGCCCCAGTCAACAGACTGTGGACTTGGTCCATCATCAATTCCACATACTCAAGTCTACGGACATTAAAAAATAAACGCATGTTTGTAGCACATGAGCTAACAGACAAACTACAAAATTTGTTCTCCATTTAGCCTAAATGCTACTAACATAGTCTAGTGTGAACATGCGTACGTAAATATACATACAGTGGTTAAACACTAAGCTGTGACGTCTGAAACCGAACGTACATCCCCAGTATAGGGGTTTGATATCATGATTCGAAGTATATCAATGAGTCTTGAAAAATCGTAGAGTCGAGACCACAAGTCAGCTCAAACAGTTAGGCCACCAGCCTATTAGCGAGACCTCCCAAGGCCTACAAAGTATGTCGGGCAATTTTGAGTAAACGAAGTAAATAAGTTGGCCGACCCATTAGTACAATTTACGTTTTTATTACAGTAAAAAGGTTACTTACGATAGTATACAAAAATATCTGGTCATGCAGGTATCACAGAGTAGTATTGCCTCGTGGTCATCAATGTCCGGTGAACCAACAGATTCCAACCAAGTATATTTGTTGTTGGAATCAAAAACGGTATAATGGACTGAACAGTTTCTGCTAACGGCGTTCACATTTTTATAGTTTTGGTAAAAACAACTTGAAAAAAGGTAACTTGATGTCGAAACAAAAGCTGTAGTATGTTGTGAATAATATTTCGTATTCACGACAAACGGATTTCATCACGTACAAAATGAGACTGACTGTTCACAGTTCAACCAAATTTGTGAACAGTCGAGAGATAAAAATGTTGGTTCACCGATGATCAAAGTTTGAGAATATACACGTCACCACATTGTATAATAGTAATCGATTGACGTGTCTTATTGCCTCGTAGAATGGGAATTTATTTCTATGTGGAATTCGATGTATTACTTCTGTGATTTACCGATAGTACAAACTTAAAACTCGTGAGCCGTTCCCTACCATAAACATATTAACAGTTGAAAGTCGGTGGTGACGTGTGGGGAAGGCTATGGGTAATCAGATGTCACAAAGCTGAGTAACAAACTCGCGCCTTTCTTTTCAGATACTTGCGGATAGTGTGCATGTGCAGCCTAACTTAGCGATGCATATCGTTAGTTGTTGATTTCCGATGTTGTAAAAGGTTGGCTGCCTTACCAAAATAGTAATCAGAGGAACACGCAAATCTATATTAAATACCTGTAGGTATCAAGGTTTACCCACATCTATTAATTTGCTTTTTTTTTTATTCGTTCATTTTTATGCAGCTAAAGATTATTTAAACGATACGTGGAAAGCTGATTCAAGCAAATTTTCTTCTCTTTCCAGCAATGCCAATTCCAGCTCTCTAGCTTTAATGAAGGCTGAGGAATTAATGCGCATTTACATAAATGGTAATTGATTAAGGAGCAACCATAGCAAAATATTTTGATTTGATTAACCCATTTGTAGCAATCTCAATTTGTTAGGTTTTAAAAACTGTTATCTTTAAAAACAAAAACATATTTTGTGGTTTGGAATAGAATAATAATTATTTAAATAACTTTTTTTTTTTAATATATCTCGTTTTTAAAATAAACTAAAAAATGTAAAAAATAATTTATCTTAGCCCCCATACATATTTATAACCCCATAAAGATTCCTAGCCCCACACAGATTGTTCTAAAAATTTGTGACTGTGAATTTTAATAGCTATGAAAATACTTGTAAGATTAATTAAAATGAAATATATGGGGAGCATGCAATCGATAATAGTGAGGAGTGTAGTGAGTAGCTGTTGTTGAGAAAAATCACACAACTGTTCATATCATTTGCGGTGTAATAATAGTTATTTGTTATACAAGTGTGTAAAGTAGGTGATTGCGATACGAGTGTGATCATTATATCACTCACTTTCAACTTGTGCTGCAAAGATCACATTCGTATCGCAATCACCTACTATACAGGAGTGTCACATACTATTTCTTATAATGCCCCTTCCCCCAAAAAACAAATAAAAAATGGAGAAAAATAAATATTTTGGTAACCGGCAAACATATGAGCACAAAGTATCACAACTCCTTCAACCTAAAGTCACAGTGTGGTGGTTAAGGTGCTAATTTGCCGATGTGGAGGTTAGAGGTTCAATCTCCCAAAGCAGAGAAACTTTTATTGATGAAAAAAAGTGTGTAAAAAAAAGTGATATTAAAGTGTGTATTGTAATGCTTGATAAGACTTAGTGCGCATGTGTACAAAAAAACAAAAGTCACAGTGTTTGATAATGTAAAAAGATGAAAGTAACTATGCATGCTTGAAAAATAGTGTTGAAATTTCTTTCTTCACATACAGTTAAGAGGCATAAAAACGTTTGTTTTTGAAGTAGGTGCTGAAAAAAATTGTTAATGACTTTAGTGAATTACTTATGTATCAACATGTATCAATTATTGATTGCATGCGCCCAACATTTTTCGTTTTAAATCTTACAAGTATTTTCATAGTAGCGATTAAAATTCACAATCACAATTTTTCAGGACAATCTGTATGGGGTTAGGAATCCTTATGGAGTTATAAATCTGTATGAAACCTGGATAAATTTTTTTTTATACTTTTTAGTCTGTTTTAAAAACATGGTAGGTATATTAAAACATTTGTTTTTATTTAAATAATTATTTTATAATTTTTAGTCTTGTCATAGTGAAATTTTGCAGTCGATTTTACATATCTTGATAAGATCATGACAGAGACATGTGGTAAATGTCAGGTTTGTTTCACTTTTAACTTTTAGTGTCATATATTATATTATATACATGAATATACAAATTTTTCAATCTATTTTAAACTAACTTCCGAATAAGCTGGAGATTTGAAACTTTAATATGTTGCATTGTCATCCGGACAGACAGACAACAAACCAAGTTGATAAAAGTGTGGTAAAAACGTTCTTATGTAGGGGATCTTTGACTATAATTATAGTACTAGACCATTAAAGCTCCATAAACCCAAGACATGACGGCTTGAAAGTAGGCAATTGGGTGTACTTGGTGCGTACTTTTGATGTTTTGCTTGAGCTCACCAATTCAGAATACATTTGATAAGGGTCATCCCTCAAATTCACAAGGATAGCGTGCATAAAGGCAGTTGAAAGTACGTTGTGTGGTACTGCAGTGGTTGCTTATTTAGCGCGGCATGTCTAACCGCTAATCATTGTTCTTTACTGGTCCAGTATTATACATATGAGTCAGAGGTAGGGATGTTTCCCAACCAACTCTTCCGTTGCTCAGATACTGGTTGCCCATTTTTAATTTCGGCCTGGTTGTCGTTTATGTAGACGTACATTCATAAAGAGGTTTATTTCATACTTGAAATGTTAAGTTCAATAATTAAAGTGGCAACTTGGCAATCAGTTTTTCATAAATTCTGAAAATGCAGAAATTTCCTAATGTTGGGTAAGACATAGTGCGCATGTGCAATCGAAGCAGTGATTTGATAATCTAATCAAGTCCTACACTGCGCATGCCAGGAATTTTACTTTTTTATGCTTAGGTAAGCACGAAAATGTCTGTTTTTGAAGTGAGTTTAGTGAAAAAGCACTATTAATTTGAATTGACAAAATATAAACCAAGGATATGCAATAATTTAGTCAAATATTGCTATGATGACGAAATTTATTGGATTATTATTATTATTATTATTATTATTATTATTATTATTATATCATTATCATTATTAAATTTTTTTTTTTTTTACTGTTGGAACCAACGTATGATCGATTTGATACCAATTAAATGAAAAAATGCGTTGTCTATGTTGGTTTAATAGAATATTCCAATTTAAGAATATGAGAAGAAAGTACAAAAGGTAAATTAGCGAGATATTAATACATACTTCAAAACTTGAATTACGAAGATGATAAAATAATGTGAAAATTATAAAAAATTATTCATTAACTGGCCTACTGTTAGCAAATTTTGACCCCGAACGATAAAATAGGTACCAGGTAATTGAATATTATTGCAAGTATGAGAAAAATACGGTACTTTAAAAACAGGTCTACCTATCGAAGTCTTCGTCTGCCTAGTAAGCCTACGCAAGTTATTTGACTAGTGGAGACGTAGGCATATTTATTCAAAAATGTGTACGAAATTTCTAAAATTAATTAAAGAAATGGAAATTTCGACCATTTCCGAACAAAACAAATTTACAAAGAAACTATTTCATGCACATCTGCTGTAAAAAACTAACTCTAGATTCGTGGGACGAAGTAATACCGTTTTCTATTCAACAAGATACGAAGCAAAATTTTACCACCTACATTATCCAAAAACTTCAAACTCGACATAGCAAACGTGCATCTCCGGCCCCATTTAATGACAGAAAACTTTCACAAAGCAGCATCTTAATGAGAATATCTGAAAGTTCGCACGTTCTTTTGTCCACTAAGGTACCCTTCTCGTGTACCTACTGAAGATAGTTCGACTTGTGCTTCTCTCTTCGAAAAGAACGAAAAAATAACCAAATTTCTACTCCTCTTCTTCCCCTATATGTATAACTACTTTCTAGACTAAACTGTGTTGAAAATTTGGAAGATAGTTTTTCAATTTATTTGAAAAAAAAAAAAAAAAAAAAAAAAAAAAAAAAAAAAAAAAACGAATAAAACAAAATACCTACCTACCAATTTTATTTCACTTTTTTCACTTTAGTCTTTTATTCGAAACTTTAGCTAAATTTAGAACGACAAAAAAGTGAAATGGCGAAATAAAGGTGCCATAATATTGTAACTAAAATACAAAAGAAAAAAACGTCGATGGAGCCAACTTTTTTTTTTTTTATTTTTTTTTTATTTTTCTTCTATCTCGAATAAATTACATTTTTACCTTAATGTAAATGTTTTTGAAAGTTAATTATCGAATAAATTTCTATTTTCACGAAATATAGTCTACGAAGGAAACGAAGCATTTCAAAAATTTTTATTTTCATTTTACTTGGCTGGTATACAACAGTGTCTCAAACTTACTTCTCCAACAAATCGCTTTCCTCGAGACTCTCTTATTTTTTTGTTTTTTTCTTCGTTTGTTTTTAATGGTTTTCTAATTGTTCCTCCAGTAGTACTTGTAATTGCGATTAAAAACTTCTGCACAAACTTTCCGGACGCACGAATTATAATTTTTATTCGTAATTTTACACATTTTTCAATTACCGAAAAGTTTATCAAAAAAATCTATTCAAAAAGATTGGGAAAATTTTAAAATAGCTTGGGCGAAGAAAAAGTTATTATCGAATTGTTTTGGTTGGAATTGAGCTGCTTCCGTGGGTGAGGGTGTTATATAAGTAACATATTACAACGCAATGAATAAGGGTCAAACTGAATCGCGATGTGATATGGGAGTAGAGAAGGGATGGTACAATACAAGACTAAAACACAACCAATACTTTCAACTAAATCATTTTATTACCAGGAGTATAGCCTATCTAATACCTACCCCCTCCCAAAAGAAAACATATAAATACTTGATGCTTTGATATTCCATGAATTGATTCTGCAATGCATCAGATCGAGATAGTTAGGAACATTTTTACTGCTGCTAGATTTAAGTCTCATAGCCTACAAAAATCCATAATTTTCCAAAAATTTATACCAGTATGATCTACTACTATATTCAGTAAGAAGGACGGAATAAAAAGACCTGAAGCATTTAAGGTGGTAACACAATGACAGAAACGAGGAAAATAAAAGAACTATAGCGCAGTAATACTTTGCTATAAAACCCAGTTTGCTAATTTACATCTACAATTCAATAAACAATGCTGAATTCCAAATGTGTGAAAAAATTGCAAAAAACAATCCATAGTTATGGATTGTTCTGTCATCTTTTGTAGACATTTTAGTTCATTTATAAAAGCGTGCCAAACAAAATATAGACGACTATTATTCCCGATTTTGAGAATAATAGCCTCCTATATTCTACCTGTTTTCACAGACAAACACAACCAGATATGCTGACAATGTAAAGTCATTATATTAGGCAGCAGATGTTCCGATGTCACATCACCTATCTTAGGTTGGCTATTTTTGATTATTACAGTGAAACTACAGACAGTGTGTTTTCTTTAAATGAAGAGAAACTCATTCCTGTGACTACTATCAAACAGTAAGGTTAAGGTGTCTACACCAGAGGTTGTAGATCATTAGGTTTCATTAAAAGATAAGATAGAATTAGATTTAAAGTATAGAAGAATAGTTGAATATTTAAAGTGTCGAAATTATTGTGGTTTTTAATATTAAAAGAGTAATAAAGAGATAATAAGAAATTGTCTCTTTTTAATTGAGGTTTCTCTAAATATAGAAATATCTCAGTATATCGATATTTAACAAACATATCGATGTATTAAAATTTCATTGTTACCATTTTAAGTAAAATAACTCTGCTGTAGGTATGAAAATAGTTATTTTTGATACAAGTTTACATAGCAGGTGATTTTGATCTGAGTGTGATTTTGACATCACTCGAGTATCAATCACCTAGGTTACTATATATGCGTGTGTCACACACAATTTTTTGCAACACCCTCTCCCCTAAAAAACAAAAAAATTTTTTTTTAAATAAATATTTTAGCAATTGGCAAACAAGTAGGGGCAAACTATCATCATCTATTCAACTAGAAATTAGAGCATAGTGGGTGTGGTGAAACTTTCTAACTCAGATGGCTGTAGTTCAAAATCCCTGAAACAAAGAAATTTTATGGAAAAAAATAAAGGAATAAAGAAAACGATGATGTACTAAGGACCGGTATATAAAATGATAAAGTAAAAGAGAGACTTTATACATCAGTTCTAAATGGTTCTAAAATTTCCTGCTTTATACATCATTGAGATGTGTATAAAAATGAAGTTTATTAGTTGGTGTTGCAAAATAGTTGTTTGTAATACAAGTGTATAAAGTAAATGATTTTGACACGAGTATAAATCACCTACTATATACACATATGTCACACACAATTTTTGCAACAACCCCTCCCATTAAAAAAGAAAAAAAGTTGTGTGTTCCACTGAAGCATACTCATGAAGGATTGATGGGTAAACATAACAACACATATACACATTATGGAACATACACAAATGAGAGTTACAATTGTAAGAGTTACAGTTATGTGAATTGGTCGATCATAATTCTCATTTGGTCCCTACTGTAGACTGAGTGTTAAGATGTTTACACATCAAAAATTGAGGTAAATAAATATTTTTGCAATTGGGAAACATATAAGAGTAAACTATCCGCTATTTTCCAACAAAACCTTGTGGTATAGTGGTTAATGTGTTCGCCCCACTACTGCAGATGTTTGAGGTTTTAATCCAGGTTTGAATCTTCATGGAGGAAAAACTTCTATAAAAAAAATAAATAAATAAATACAAGGAAGAGACGATGAAAGTTCTATGCAATAAAAACAGGACCAGTGTGTAAAATCATGCATCTGCCCAAGACTGTGTATAAAGTATTTACTTTATACATCGGTCCTAAATGGTTCTAAAATTGCCTGCTTTATACATACCTAGTAAAGGTGTGTGTAAAACTGAAGTTTATAAACAGGTGTTGCAAAAAGTAATGCATGCGCACAAGATGGTGCATAATGTAAAAGACGATGCCTAAAGAATTTACATTATGGATTGTTTTAAA
The DNA here is from genome assembly GCA_011428145.1 of Ericerus pela. Lineage (NCBI taxonomy): Eukaryota > Metazoa > Arthropoda > Insecta > Hemiptera > Coccidae > Ericerus > Ericerus pela. The sequence goes on from WOFM01000612.1 coordinate 679,361, forward strand.
ATTGTCCACTTTATATACCGTCAAGGTGCACTTAATCATCTACTGTATAGACAGGTGTTGCAAAAACACATTCTTGCTATATACCAAAAACTTCTCTGAAAAGTTTAATGATTGATTTGCTATAGCTCCTCCAAAAGATTATAATTCATCGGAATGAATCAGCAATTATCTTTTTTTTTCTACAAAATTTTAAATCTTTACCATTGACTATATATTCTATCGTAACCAGACTGACAAACTAATATTAAATTTTTTCCACCAAACTTGAATCCCAGAAGTAAATCCCATATACAGATTTTGCTGCTATTGTGGGATCTGAGTTTGAGAAAGAACAAAAAGATACACGACCATTCACGTTTTATTTTATGTGCAATAAACAACCTTTTTTTAAAGGGTTTTGATTTCTGTTGTCTGCAGCAGCAAAATATTCTGTGTATAAGTTTTTTATGATACCTAATAAAAAAAAAGGACTAGTTGAAGAACAATTTAGAAAAATATTTGCGAAAAAGAGAAGATCTGTACTACTAACGCATCATTGTATTTCAAAAAAGAATTAAATTTTTGGTGGAAAATTTCTCCATAAGGTTTGTCAGTCTTATATATTATATGCAGTCAACGATCTTTACCTATAAATACTCATTTCTATGAATACTTTTATTCTGATTCATATAGGGGGGAGGAGGAGTGGTAAGAGCAACCTACCTTGTACGACATTTAATTTCGTCTTTTTCAGACTATAATTTATTATAAGTTTCAGTAATTACATCGTTCGACTAAGACGTCATCTTTGGGGTTTTCTTTTTTTTTTTTTCTCATTCTCTACTACTTTCATTGTCAATTTTCTCGCAGCAACAATGACATTCTCAAAATGTATATACATTTTGTCATTAAAAATACGTGCCTTTACAACCTTACCTATAGTTGTTTTCTCATATTTATTTTGTTCTTCAATGCGGGTAGCTGTCTTTTTCGACGGTAATTTGTCATTTTTCTTCTACCAATATTCTTTCGTTCACGTTCAAAATAAAGATTTTAAAATTAAAAGACTTGGACGAAAATAATTGTCAAAGTACGACAGACGTTTAGCATGGCGTCGATGATGAATGAGGAAAATGTGCCTTTAATAGTGAATGTTTTCGAGGAAAAAACTCACTATTGTCAGCCAACTTTTATCATTTGATTCTAAAGCTACCGCAACTCTTCTACATGCCGTTTATTTAATGACAAAATATGTTTTCATTATCATTTTTTCAGGATCCGAGAGATGGGAAATTAGTAATAATTGCCTACCAACATAGAAAAGAAGACCAGGAGATGGTTGCTGTCCTGTGCAGGTATGCTATAATATAGGTAATTTCAAATAAGTTGTTTTAGTTTTCACACTTTCTGTCAGTTGGTGATGAGCAGAAGCAGGACCAGTACGAAGACCAAGACCATGAAAGTGGCAGTTGTACTTTGTCTTGGTTTTAGGCAGATATTCACAGTCGACATTAGTGTTCACTGAACTGGGCTTGTTTTTAAACTACAGTGAAACAAAACAAAAAAAATAGTTTAGCTGAGAAACGTAGCTTAACTGTGACAAACTACAGCAAAACTATGAAAAAAAAAAGGTGTGAGTTCTTCTGGGGCTATACTCATGAATAATTGATATATTAACATGATAATAGTGTGGTTGTGCGTGCGTGCAATGCGTTGCACATGCACACAACCACACACCTGCCCATCACGTAGTCTGACATATACAAATAAGAGTTACAGTTGTAAGAGTTACTGTTACGCAAATCTAATAATTGTAATTCTCATTTAGCCTCTACCATAAAATAAGTGCCAAGACGTTTACACGTCAAAAACTTAGTCTAGCTGAGAAATATAGCTGAGAGCTGCAAGTCTGAAACTGAACATAGGTTAGTGCATGTTTAGTTCAAGGTTTGTGACAACTGTGAATAATGACCTTAGCCTTTGTAGATCTATTAGTTCCCCAGTTCTTGACTATTGTTGGTGCGGTTGTGGGAACCATCTAACTATGTTAAGCAAAAAAATATTTGCCTGTAACTTTCAGTGGTGGTATGGCTAAGTAGTATTATCCATTGCTTTTTGGATGTGCAAATTTGTGGCGATGGTTTGGTTCTTTAAACTGGGTTTATCTTAAGTTTTGGTATTGATAAAGGAGAGTCTAAAAAATAAATTTTGCGGAGTTTCCAAAGTTCTGCTTTTGCTCTACCAAATGTGACGACAAATATGAAATTAGTTAGGTATTACAAAGGTTTTCTATTTTGCAATTAAAATAATATAATTATTTATCCTGGCTACATTTCTTTTCATTATTATTATTATTACCTATTATTATTATTATTATTATTAATAAAACTTTCGACTAGAATGTGTGGAGTACATTTGGTTGCGCATACAAGAGTATTCGCATGCAGAAGGTAGTCTATAGATAATTTGCATGCTCACAAATCTGTACATAAGTACAGGTGAGCCAACATGGCTACTGTGCCCTGAGGTTTTTTATATTACGCTCTCCATATGTACACTAACACATATAGGATAATCTGTTGATTACCGACAAGGTATTCCACAGTGATTTTGAGCAAACTGCAAAACAAATAGGGCTAAAATATTCACGAAAAATTGTCCTTATAAGTGCAAGACTGACGGAAGTTTAGTACCTAATAATTCAACAATTTTGGAGAAAATTGGAGAAAAAAACATAGCTGGAAAAATTTTTTAGTTCACAGTTTTGAGGAAACTACAGAAAGGATAAGGTTAAAATTTTCATAAAATATATTCCTTATATGGGACCAAATTTGATAGGATTTTGAGGTCTATTGGTTTAGTAGTTTTTAAGAAATTCTGAAAAGAAAAATCTGTTGGGGAGGAGTTTATGTTCACAATTTGAAAAAAGACTTATTAGATGAGGCTGAAATTTTCACAAGAAATAGTCATCATATAGGAACAGGTATGAAAAAATCTTGGTGCCTGTTAGTTTGGTAATTTTAAAGAAAACTGGAAAACAAAGAATTGCTGGAAAAGTAGTTTTTCCAAGATTTTGAGGAAACTAAGATACGAATCAAGCTGAAATTTTCACGATATATTTTTATTATGTATTTCAAGTCTTATAAAAGTTTGGTGCTTATTCGTACAGTAGTTTTTGATAAAATCGGAAAACAAAAAATTACTGTAGAAAATTTTGGTATTGAAAGTTGTGAAAAAAATACGAACTAAAAAGTGCTAAGATTTTTATGAAAGGTTGTTTTCATATAGAACCAGGTCTGATAGGCTTTTAAACTGCCTAGGTATTGGTTCAGTAATTTCAGAGAAAACTGAAAAACAAGAAATTCATAGAAAAGTAGTTTTCCTAAGATTTTGAGGGAACTGTACGAAACAAATCAAGCTGAAGTTTTCACGATATATTGTTCCTATGTATGTAAAAGTCTCATAGAAGTTTTGTGCTTATTCGTATAATAGTTTCTGAGAAAATGGGAAAAGAAATAATTACTGGAAAAGTGCTTTTTCCAGAATTTTGAATAAACTGAAAAAGGAATAGGACTGAAATTTTCACGAAATGTAATTCTTGTATAGGACTAGACTTGATAGGTGTCTGGTGCCTATTGATTCAGTGGTTTCCGAGAAAAATATAAAACAAAACAAACTGCTGAAGAAAAGCAAATCGCCTATGTTATTCCGTAAGGGTGATTTTATTTCACTTATTTTACTTAAAACTGTAACAATAAAATTTTGATAGATCAATGTTTGTTAGATGGGATAACCAACGATAGTTTTTCTAATTTTTTGAAGTGCTCATTTTTTACCATAGCATATACAAAAAACTTGAATTCAGATTGCATGGAAAATTAGAAAAAAAAGAAGAAAAAAAAATATGGATAACCCTACTAGTTATTGATGTTTTATTTTTAAATATTTTTTGAAAACATTTGGAGTATCAGTCACGAAATTAATGCCATATTTTCTTCTTTAGGTATTTAGACTATCTCCCACCAAAATTTCAGGATTATTTGTCTAGTAATGTAATTTTTTCATAATGTTGGAAAACCACACAATCAATCTTTTATTGACGTAGGTTTTACTGTTTGTTCCATCCCGTTTTTGCAGATGATTCAGTTCAAAAATGATATATTGTCTTCTATTCGAAGTCATATTCATTCCTGAACTGGCAGTCGAGTAGAAATGTTAAGGTCCATACTCATTATGGATATCAGGTCTCACTATTATTAAGTATCAGTAATAAGTTAAAGTTTAAATGTGTTTTGTAATAACTTGAAGTTCAAATTTAATAAAAGATAATATTTAGAAATTATCTTATTTGTTGAGATAATTCAAACATTGAATTATTCTCTCAACATAGTTTTTTATAGGTTTTTTTAAGAAACTACTCAAGAAATAGTAATGAAATTTTAACCAGCCGTGCCCAGTTTCTTTTTCATTTTTCTTAAAAACTAATGAAAAATAAGTTAAAATTGAATATAGTGTCATTTTGGTTAGTTTTCTCATGAGAGGGATAATGTTCATCATTCCCAACCCTGCTCTTTCTGGAGGTCAATGTTAATGTTTGCAAACAAACCAGGTAAAATAATAAAACATCGGCTAACAGAATATCGGAATTTATAGAGAATAATTTAAAAAAGTCACATCCTTCATACAATGAAGATGAACAATGCCCAACCACAACTACCTTTGGAAGAAGGAAAAAATGAACCTGCTACCCTGTTGCCATATTTTCATCCAAAACAGGCGCTACAAAGACTGTAGCTTATATACCAGCTGTTGGGCACTATAGAATTGTTATTTATATTTTTTTAGGGAAGGTACATAACAACCAGCGCTGTCTGGTTTGATATACTACGAACTATTTTATATCTAGGCTGCAAAAAACAGTCATTGTGTTGCCTAGATGAAATTTTGGATTTTTATGTTTCAGAGCATTTCTAATCATTTGAGACCATTTCCAACGAGAAACATTGTGGTGCCCGATTTGGGTACTACAGCATGTGAAAAAAATCACAACCACTGAGTGACATGTTAAACATAGCTTCGCTGAGGTGTGTGATGGGCCTTACAGTTGACTGTAGGAGCCTGAACAAAGCCATTAAATACCAACTCGTTTCTAAAAAGTTGGTTGAAAATATGTCATCATTAACTAATTAAGGCATTAATGTGTTTACATATGCTTGATAATGTTTACATTAATGCAATAGTAATTTTTCATAAAGTTGTAAGGAGCACTAAAGTCAACTGAAAGAATTAAACAAAAGTTATCATTTTTGTTGTAGTCGTCGTTGTCATCATCATCATCATCATCATCGTCATCATCATCATCAAACATGACTTAACAGTAGTAAGTGGGCACCTTGAGGACAATTTCTTTACTGTTGACTGGAGCCACCTATCAACGGTAAAAGTCTGTCCATTTTCCCCTCTCCGCGAGTGTGTTAGTCCGAAGAAATGTTATCCTTTTTGGGGAAATTGTTATATTTTTTTCATGGTTGGGCGTGGCAGTGGAGGCGGTCATTCTGTGATAGTTGTTTTTTTTTCAACGGGTAGTGGCAGCAGAGGAGGAGGCAGTCAAATTTTTATTTTTTTCTTTGTCAGTTGGTGGTTTATTATTTCTAAATTTCAATTAGTCTAAGTTTGGTGGTTGGTGAGTGACGTTGGTAAGTATTTCTGCATGTTATTTCTCTTTCTTCCTCGACTAGTCTGCCATTGTTGATTTTGAATCTCCTCACTGTTAGGCTAGTCCTATCTGTTAGACGGGGAATTACAATTTCTCAATGGCTGGTGAAAGAGGAAGGAGGAGAAATAACATGCACAAATACCTACATAGAATAAATAGAAAATAATAATAAATACGTCATCCACCTTCCACCTTCCATGGTGATGAATAAAAAAATAATTTTTGCTGCTGTCACCACTCTCTCCTTGTTGTAGTCATCGGCATCCTTCCTTGAAATATTCGGGAGTTAAAAAATAAATTTGCCTTACGAAAGAATAAAAGAATAACCAAGTACTGCCACCCGCCACCCACTGAGAGTAAAATCAACCTTTTTCCCTGGGAATAATAGAAAAATTAAAGAAGGGTAGCACCAGTAGCTGCAGCAGCAGCAGTGTTGGATGACGATGGCTAGTCTTATGAGAGTGTGGGTGAGTGAGTGAAAAAAATCAAAGTGTGTCTGTGTGTGTGTCTGTGTGTGGGTGTGTGTCTGTAAAAATGACAACAACAACTACCTGTCTTGTGAGAGTGTGAGTAAAAAAAATCAAAGTGTGTCTGTGTAATAATGCCGACGGTACAGCCAGTCTTATGAGAGTGTGTGTAAATGAAAAAAAATCAAAGTGTGTGTGTGTAATAGTAATGACAAAGACGACTGCCAGCCTTGTGAGTGTGTGAGTGAGAGAAAAAAAAAGAGTGTATCTGAGTGTAATGACGATGATGACGACTACCTGTCTTGTGAGAGTGTGGGTGAGTGAAAAAATAAATAAAATAAAAGGGCGGTGAAGACAATAACATTGACGGTGGATGTCGACTGTGATGAAAAGAAGAGCTGAATGAATGAAAAACGGCTAAGTCAAATATTTATAGTAAAAGTGGAATATGTTAAGGGACCAATCAGGTATGAGTATTAGTGTTCTCTATTGTGATTGGTTCCTTAATGGGTGATGATTTTACTATAAATATTACAACCTGCCTCATTTTCATTCAGTGCTATTTTTTCAGACGGCGAAGCTCTTGTCAGATGACTATTGAAAAATACCACACTCCTCTCTCATTCAACACGAATTTACAAATATATTGGCGCTCTTTCATTCCTTCATTCTCCATTCATTCTTCACTCTCAACCCATCGCCTGCCCACCTATCAGTATACCTGACTAACCCGCGCCTTGTTTATATTTTATTTACCATTCTTCGTGATTATTACGAGTTTTTGGACTTGTAAAAATTTCTCAACACTTTTGAAAATTTTTTGCTGATACTTTTATATTTTTCTGAATTGTTTGGATTTTTTTTTCACATTCTCCTTTGGCCTAAAATATTTTTTCGGAATTTCTATTGACTGAAAAAGTATATATACAGGTGTTGTTGGGACAGTACCTCAGTTGCGATCTGACTGTCTTACTGTTCGGACGTAATTGTTTTACCAAAAATATTTCAATATTTTTTAATATTTTCTCCATTGTGCGATAGTATATATACTTGTGCAGTTTGGTTTGGACCTCAGTTGCGATTTGACCATCATCCTGTGGACGCAATTTTTTTGCTCTCTCTTGCTATAAACGATTTTAAAAATAATAATAATGGCTTTCAAAAATAGCGCCGAATTCCGAAATCACCTCGAAACTGTTTTACTATCACACAATCCCGTAGTCCCTGACAATAATGTTGAAAGGCGAAAGGTGATTATGGCGATTGATGTGTTAGTCGAACAAGCTTTTCCACCCGAACCAAAAATTAAACTGGTCACCCCTCACCTCATGCCTAACCTGGAGGAAAAGAAAAAGAAAAAGAAAAAAGTTAAGACCACACCGCTCGCCGACATCCAAGTAGAGTTTATGGGTTCGCGTCGAACTCGACCTGCTCGTTTGGATGCTCGACATACGAAAATTTCCAAACCCAAACCCAAACCTAAACCCGAAACCAAAATCGATCTCTTCGAATACATCGCTAACCAAGATTTCAGTGCTAGCGATTTGGAAAATGCGAAAAATAATCTTTTGGCTGCTTTAGAAAAAACAGACGTAACCGAACCCGCCCACGTCTCACCACCCAGACCATCCATCTTGTTGCAAGCATTTCGATTGATTCATCATCATCATCATCATCATCATCATCACCATCATTTGAAAACAGCCCTTCTAAGGGCCAACCTCTCCCCGTTCTTACAGGCATTCAGATGAATGAGTTACTCGGTGAATTGGAATTATCTTGGGATGGTTTAGAATTCAGCGATGTACCTCTGTACCTCTTATTCCAATTGCCTTAGGACTCGAGGAGGACTTGGTGAAGGAACTGTTGGCCGAATTGAAGTTGTCCGAGGATAGCTTCGATGAAAGCGTAAACGGACTTTCACATAATATTAAGACAAAGGAACTGTCAGCTGAAACGGAGTTGTCTTCAGACCATTCTGTTGAATGCGTTGATAGACCTTTACCTATTTTTAATAATAATTTAGTGGAGGAACTGTTGGCTGAAATGGAGCTGTCTGATGACAGTTCCGATGAAAGTGTAAATGGACTTTCACCTAGTTTTAATGATAATACTAAGAACCAAAAAAATTTAGCTTTAAGTGTATTCCGTGCAGAGGCTACATCGCCTCTATTTAATTTTAGATGCATGCCTATTCTAAGTCCTGTAAATATGAATGTTCCTGCGGATCCACCTTCCCAAATGCCAGTGTTAACCCCCAATAAACGTGTGAAGGCTGTTGTGCGAAATATTTTCCCTGATGTCGCTGTTGTTGAGAGTGTGGCCAAGAGTGTTGTTGAGAGTATTGGCATTGAGAGTGCGGCCGAGAGTGTTTTTGCAAGTGTTAACATTGAGAGTGCGGCTGAGAGTGTTGTTGAGAATGTTGGTGTTGAGAGTGTGGATGAGAGTGTTGTTGTTGAGAGTGTTGACGTTGAGAGTGCGACCAAGAGTGTTGTTGCGAGTGTTAGCATTGAGAGTGTAACCAAGAGTGTTGTTGTTGTTGCCACCCCTGACTGGCCGTTTGCCAAGAAAAATATTAAAATGAGCGAACCCCTGAAAAAATCAAGAAAAACGAAAAATGCTGCTGCTGCTGTTGCGAAGGAGACCAAGTTGTGCGATATTTTCCCCTTCAAGTATGAGTTTTTCCCACGACGTCGTGCCACACCCCGAGTGCGTAAAGTGAAGACACCCGACTTCTTACCTAAATTGGGGGCTATTTTCCTGTTTAAAAAATCATTCTTCACCCAGTTAACCCTGTACAATGATCGTGATCTGAGGTGCATGTTGTACGAGTTGAAGCAGTTGTTGGATCGTGTGTCCTGACCAAAATTACCTCTTGACCCCCCTGCCTCTTCGGACAAGCAAAGTGTGTTGAGAAAGGTTTACTTCGGAGATGGTGGTGGTGGTAGTGGTGGTAGTGGTAGTAGGGTGGTGGTGGGACTCGGTGAAATGTTTCCTTTTGGCGATGAAATATTTTCCCGTGACAGTGTCGATGGAGGGAATGTGGGTAATGTTTTCCAGTTTCATGGGGATGTTATCGTTTCACCATGTAAACGTCCCCAGTTAACATTTATCAATATTCGGGAAATCAATCAGCGATATATACCGAAATTTCAAAATTATATTCTGGACTACAAAATCCAGTTAAAAAAAAATCTCCCCAAAATGACGGATGGCGATCTCATCACCAAAGCACTCGACGAGATGATCGCCTACGGTAAGATGAAAACCGAATGGCGACAGGGGGATAAAATGAATATTGTGGTGAGTAATGCGAACTTTAACAACCCCATCTCTACGGGGTACGTGTGTAACGATATGACGAAGAAACTTAAAGAAAAAGTAACTCAAATTCTAACTTTTGACAAAAGTGTTGTTCTGACTGAATGCATTTTCACCTTACACGTAATCAACATGCTGCGTGGTTCAAAACCCAAAAAAATACTGAACTTGGCTACCGACAAACATTTGAAACGCTGCATACTGCGCATTCAAAATAACGATACGTTGTGTGTCCCACGGGCCATTGTTACTGCCATGTCTTACCACACTAACGAGATCGGCGGACAAATACTGAGTGCAGCTGACATAGTCAACTTGCGCAAAGGACGTAACATACAGTCTGACATGGCTATGGAGTTGTGCCTGCAGATCGACACTTACGACGAGTTTGCCGAAGGACTTACTTTGGAGGATATCCGGACCTGCGAAGAAATCCTTAACGTGCAAATAAAAGTCATCGACGCGCAAAACTTCAACGGTTTACTGTATCGCGGTGCCATCGAACAACCAATTGTACTCTACCTGTACAAGGATGGAAACCATTTTGACGTGATCATCAAAATGACTTCTTTCCTGGGTGCGTCGTACTATTGTGAAAAGTGCGACAAACCGTACCAAAACAAAAATGCTCACCACTGCCGACCAAAACCCAGTGCAGTGTGTAACCTATGTATGAAGGCCGAGCATCCTTCCTACACTGAAGATAAGATTTTTTGTACTAATTGCAATCGTTATTGTTTTAATCGCGAGTGTTTAAACGATCATAGTAATAGTGTTTGTGCCGGAGTGTTCAAGTGTCCCAAGTGTTGTCTTATAATTCGTCGTAGTTTGTTTTCGTCGCATAAGTGCGGTTACGTGAAGTGTCTTAATTAAAAGGAAGTGGTGTTGAAAAAAAATCATCAGTGTTACATGGTGTCAAAACCGCCAAAAGGTGGCTGGTGCAGTGCTGGGTGTAAAAAGTGTTCACCGGGTAGCACAGTCGTCAACCAGAAGTGCAGTTACACGGAGCAGTACATCTTCTTCGACTACGAAGTGCAGCAGGAAACTGGGATCCATACACCAAATTTGATCATTGCACACGACTTTTCAGGTGAGAAATTTACGTTTAACAGTAACGACGCATTTTGCCAGTAGTTAATCAGTCCCGAGCATAACGGCTATACAGCCAACGCCCACTACGCCAAAGGGTACAATTTGCAGTTCATCATGCAGTACCTGGTCGCCAACACCATTAAACCGAATGTCATTTGCAACTGTTCCAAATTAATGATGTTAGAAATCCCGCACATCGGTCTGAAAATCATCGACAGTCATAATTTTGTGGCCAGTTCTCTTAGTGCCTTCCCCAAAACTTTTGGTCTGACCGAGTTGAAAAAAGGTTATTTCCCCCACCTGTTCAACACCAAAGAAAATGAAAATTACATTGGCCCGATTCCGGAGAAAAAACACTACTGCTACGACACGATGAAGGATGGCGAGTGGTCTAAATTTATCGAGTGGCACAACAAGAAAGTGCAGGAGAGTTATGTGTTTGACATGGCTCGCGAAATCGCCAAGTACTGCTACTCGGACGTAGATATTCTACGGAGGGGATGCCTCAATCTGCGCCAGCAGTTTCTGGAGATCGGAAACATCGACCCGTTCCAGTATGTCACCATCGCCAGTGTCTGTATGGCTATCTACAGATCAAAGTATCTTCAGCCACACTTCATCAGAGTCGTAGAGGAAAGGTTTGAGGACTGCTATTTGAAACAGTCTATTTCGTGGTTGTGTTCATTCCAAAATCCCCTCACTCGACACGCTCTCAACGGCGGGGAAGTAGAAATTTGCGATGCTCGGGTGGATGGCTACGACGAGAGTTCGACGGTTGCTTCTGACACGGATGCTCTCGCTGCTTTTGCCCCTATTTCATCAATAACATGAAAAAAGAAATGATGGAAGATTTGTTGCAAAAGACGGTCGACCGGACAAGTCAGATGGAGTGGGATGGGTATACGGTGGTTGAAAAGTGGGAATGTCAGTGGGTTAAGACCAAGGAGTATAGGAAGTTTGTCAAGGAGGGGGAGATAGTCGAACCGTTGAATCCTCGTGACGCTCTTTTTGGTGGCCAGGTGGAAGTGTTCAAGTTGAAAAAAGATGTCTAGCCCGAGGATTGTGCGAAAATCAAGTACACCGACGTTGTCAGCCTGTACCCTAGCGTTATGTTCTACGATAATTACCCGGTAGGCCACCCTTTCAAAATGTTCAGACCGTACAAACACGACCCCACCTGGTATGGTTTGATCAAGTGCAAAGTCGAAGCACCTCGTGATCTCTACATCCCCCTGCTGCCAGTCAAAGTGAAAATGGCCAAGGCAGATAAGCTATTATTTCCCCTCTGTTTGAAGTGTGCTGAAAAACAGCAAAGTATTTGCGATCACGCCAGCTCCGAAAGGCAGTTTATTGGCGCATGGAGTACGATCGAGGTGAATGAAGCCATAGCTTGGGGATACAAAATTGTTGAAATTTACGAAGCGTGGGATTTCGAGAAAAGTAATAAATTGTGGAAGGGGTACATCAGTGATTTTTCTAAATTTAAATTGGAAACCAGCCCTCACACCTATCCCTCCAACAAAGCCTATGCCCGGGACATTAAGGAGAAAATGGGTATTGTTTTTGACTTGGACAAAATTGAAGAGAATCCGGGTATACGCACAGTTTTGAAATTATGTTTGAATTCGTTGTGGGGAAAGTTTGGTCAATGGCAAAACATGTCTACCGCCGAGTTTGTCACCGATGCGTTCCATTTCTACGAGATTTTACTCGATAATCGGTTGCAAGACATCTCTGTCATCTACATCAGCGACAAAATGGTCCAGGTCAACTACAAGTACAAGGAGACGTACGTGAAAAATAATTACAGCACTAATATTTTTGTTGCCATCTACACGACCGCCCAATGCTCGACTTCGGCTTTACGAGAAGTTGGCTATTATCAACAAAAAATGTGTTGTACTGCGATACGGACAGCATAGTTTACCTGGATGACGGTGTCAATAATATCGAAAATGGCGATATGTTGGCTCAGTGGACCGACAAGTTGGGAGGCGGGTACATCAAAAAATGGCTAGCCACCGGGCCAAAATCTTACTATTACAAAACTGATTCGGGCAAAGTTACCACTAAAGTTAAAGGTTTCACCCTCCACCATAAGAACGCCCTCTGTATCAACAGCAAGACCATGCAAAGTCTAATAGAGGGGGCTATCCCAAATATTACCATCACCAATCGCCATATCACCCGAGAACCGATAACCAAACAACTCACCATTAAAAATCTGACTAAAACATTTTCATTTGGCTTTGATAAACGTTTGATTGGCGATAACTATGATACGGTGCCATATGGTTACCTTCCATAGACAGTTGGTGGGTTGGTTGGTTGGTTGGTTGGATGGTTGGATGGGTGGATGGATAGGTGGTTGGATGGGTGGTTGGATGGTTGTGATGGGTGGTTGGATGGTTGTGGTGGCTGGTTGGATGGTTGTGATGGCGGCGGTGGTGCGTACGCATATCTATAAATAAAAGTATTATAGGACAAAATTCAACACTTTTTTTTTTTGCAATGGCTAACATTATCGAAAGTTTCGAGTACTTTGAATACCGAGCACCGAATTTGGCTAATTTGAACGACGACAACGGTGATTTCTCCATCACGGTGCACAACGAAGATTTGATTACCCACCACAACAAGAGTGTGCTGGAGTTGCGTGGCAAGGTAACTGTTACGAAAGAGGATGGCAAGTTGTTGGCTAACATAGATTTAGAAAAATTGTTTGTCTGCAGCGGTGGTGGTTGGCTGAACATTTTCGAATGGATCAACTTTTACGTGGGTGACAACAAAATCGACAATGTGTGCAAACCCGGAATTGTGGGGTTGATTAAAGGATTGGTCTCCTTTGAAACGGATAAACAATTTTGCAACGCCGGGTGGGACTACGACATCGGTATCGACGAACGTAATACTCTCAACAGAGACGGCCATTTCCACGTTACGATCCCGATGTCTATTGTGATGGGATTTTTCGAAGACCACCTCAGTTTCATCTACAATATGAGCCAAAAACTGGTGTTGTACAAGTCGGCCAACGGCGTTAGCAACATATTCCAAACGCTAGGTGATTACAATAAGCACACCGTCAGGGTAGATCTTCGCGACGTTGTCTTCAAAATGCCGCATGTGAAATTCACTCTGGAACACGCCACCAAAATACGCAATCAAATTGCTAAAAATTGCAAGTACGAACTGAAGTACCAACGGTGGTTTTACACCAGCATTTCACCCTCTTCCGGCACTGATTTCACTTGGGACATCCCTGTCTGTTATTCGAAGACAAAGTACCTTTTGATTGCCTTCCAGACAGCCCGATCAAACAATATCGCCGCCAACTCGTCGGTATTTGATTTTTGCGATTTGGAAAATTGTCAGGTTCTGCTCAACAATAATCGCTACTATCCGCACGAACGTTTAAATCTGAACATCACCGAGTACAAGTGCGGCACGCTGTATTGCATGTACAAACGCTTCAAAGCATCGTACTACAGCCGCAACGACGATCGCACGGTGCCCTTACTCAGCTACGAGGATTTCATTATCCGAAACCCGATAATCGCTATCGATTGTTCGCACCAACCCAACATCCTGAAAGAATCTGATCAATTTGAAAATATTTTTCTTGTGGCGACGACCGTTACCTGCTAACACCATCATCCACTGTGTCACCATTGTCGATGACAAAGCCATCTACAGTCCACTGACAAACAACGTTTTCCACTGTTAGGCAGGCCCCCTCACCAACAGTTGTGTTTTAGACTTGCCGATGAGAAAAAGTATATATATAAGTAGGGTGGGGATGAAATGGCAGGACAGTATTCATTGTTGTTGCTGTTGTTACTATTTTGCTCTTGCATTATGGTTATTTTGGTGATCGATTATCAGGCATTGTTGCCAGGCATCGTGAAAGAGGTGGCAATTGTCGACATTACGTCGAACCTCGAACAACATTTTCTAGCTTCACCACCTGCTCCGCTCAACACGTATTTGTCGAGTTCACGTCGTACCATCAAGTACAATTTTCGATTTGTTCATGGCATTCCGTGGTCGAGTGGCTACTTCCCGCTGTCAAATGTCGAGTCCGCCCTGTGCAAGGCGATCAACGATGCCACACTCATCTACATCAAAGGGTTGGACCGGGTAAACTTTCTTTTAGACTTGTCTGGATGTGCTACCGAGAAAATTATAGATCTCGACAAATTTCCTGGCATTAGTAAGACATCGCAGAAGACACTGTTCTTCCGCTGCGAATACGGCCATCCGTGTCACAACAAAATGAAATGCACTTTGGAACAGGCTATCAGGTATCGGGATTATCTTACAAAAAATTATTACTACAAAGTGGGTGCCGGTGACTACGATTACTGGGGTTGACGATGATGCTGCTGCGGCAGCTACTACTGAAAACAGTCTTTTTCAAGACTAACCCCATTGCGAAGTGCGTAAAAAATATATTAAGGAGAATTTCAAATAATTTTTCAGATTTTGTGTGTGAAAATGGCATTTAATATTTCAGTCAAAGATGTGCAGTCTGTAATACGGCTAGAGTATCACGATGGTATATGCTTTGATAAGCTGTACCAGGTAGGTTTGTCCAGTTTCGTTACGCATAACAACATTTTCAACATTACCGAACGTAATAACAGGTTGACATTCGTACATCATGAGAAAATTAAAATGCCTACGGTCGTTGTTGGTGTCACCCAGGATGGTGCTAAAGAAATAGTGTCATCATCTTTGAAAAAAATGAATGAGTATGATGTTGTTGTAGGCGGTGCACCACCACCACCATCACAACCATCACAACCATCACAACCATCACAACCACCACCACCACCATCACCGCTGCCACCACCACTAGCATCGTTGAAACAGGGCAAGAGAAATGTGAACAATGTTTGGTTGGATATTTTGACCGATAAAAGTGAAAATGTCACCGTTGACGATGACCGACAGAATGTGATCAGGAGTGTTGTTGAGATACCACCGGGTATTTACACAGTCGACGATATAGCCACGTACTTGAGTGCAAACGTACCCACTACCAAAAAATTCTGGATGTACATGAATAAGAATACAAGAAAAGCTGAAATGGGCAGCACCGTTCACGTTGATTTCACTCCCTTGGCGACCATAGGCCCGACTTTAGGATTTGAATGGCGATTGTACAAGAAAGGTGGTCACCACAGTTCCTCGCACCCGCCCGACATATTTTCTATAAATATGATACGTATATGGTGCAATTTAGTAAAAAGTAATGTCGAAGATACACGTCTCAACAGCGACACTATCTACAAATTTCCTTTTAACTTTGAACCAGGTGAAAAAATTATCGAAAGACCGAATACAATCGCTTTTTACCGTGTGAATACCAACACATTACACAATTTACAGTTAAAATAGTCGACCAAGATAACCGTTTGATCGATTTCCGCGGCGAAAGAATTAATATTGTTTTAGAATTCAAACCGCTAACATGAACAACAACAACAACAACAACAGTGTCAATCAGTATCTCAAAGCAGAGAGAGAACTGAAAAGAAATTTGAAAAGTTAAAGTATGGCCGTTATGTGCTCGACACACGGATGAATGAAGGTTTAGCACCAATTCTGAACCCAATCTGTGAGATTAATGCCAAAATTAAAACAACAACAACAACACAAATCAACATCACAACTTGCTGC
>WOFM01000612.1:698462-767857 GCA_011428145.1 Ericerus pela
TTGGTGCTTTTTTTCACGTAGTACCTCCCGCAAACGTCACCCTGCCATGGGTCAGCGCACTGCGGAGTGCCGACTCCAGTGCCTTGTTTTCACCCTTCAGGATGACGGCTACATCATCCCCAATGGTCGTCGGTACTCGCAGCGGGGTGTTTTGCCGGACTTCCTTGCCAACAACAACAACAACGACGACGACAAGGACACCACCACCACCAACCCCTACATCACCGTACACGGAGGAATGCCGCATTTTCCGGCAAAGTAAGAAAATCAACAGCAACAACAACATCTTCATCAACATCCGCATCCGGAATGTGGTAATTGTGCGTACATTTTTTATTTTATTTTTCCTTTTTTTTTGCAGTCCATTGTGTCGAGTGTGGGCACACGCCGGTGGACGTGGCCAACCTGGCGTACCAGGAGTACATCGACTTTTCGCAGACCAAAATCGTGTACGAGGAGGTGAGCGATGTAGATGAGGATGAGGAGAAGGGCGCGTCGTTAATAGGTAAAAAATCATTCACTACTACTACTATTACTACTACTACTATGAATACTATTACTACGAATACTATTATTAATATTATTTTCCCCCAACAGTTCCGACATTTAGTCACCCCCACACCTATGAGGAGTCGCACAGCTACAACCATCAGGCACCTGAGATGACTGCTGCCACCACCTCCGACAACAACAACAATAACATCAACAACAACAACAACAACAACAACAACAACAACAACAACAACAACAACAACAACAACAACAACAACAACAACAACAACAACAACAACAACAACAACAACAACAACAACAACAACAACAACAACAACAACAACAACAACAACAACAACAACAACAACAACAACAACAACAACAACAACAACAACAACAACAACAACAACAACAACAACAACAACAACAACAACAACAACAACAACAACAACAACAACAACAACAACAACGTCAATGGCGGCGACGATGACGACGATGCTGAGCAGTTCAGCGTGGAGTTGGCGCCTGTGGACAGTAAAAAAAATACACATTCATTCATTAATTCATTCATTCATTCATTAACTTACTCGCAAAAATTAATTTTCTTTTAATTTTTTCCCACACAGAGAAAGAAAACATCGGGGCACGTCCACGGCGGTTGTCATCACAAGCTGGAAGGTCTCCACTAGCTGACATTGTTGGACCTTCCAGCTTGAGCGCTCGTTGTCGTCGGCGCACCAAAATTTGGCGCCCATTGCACATGTCCAGTGGTGGTGGTGGTAGTGTTGAAGACAATAGTGACGACGACGAAATTGTGAGGCCATTCCAAGGTCGGCCCCGATACCCATTGTCATCACCCGGGGTGACAATAGTGAATATGGATAATGTGACAACTGAGGAAGGGTCCAACGTGGGCTCTTCAGATGATGATGATTGTCACGATATTCACAATGTCACCGTGGCGAGTGACAACGAAGGGTATGGGACACTTGTGGAAGACGACATCGTTATCGCGCCCCCATACCTCAACCAACTGCATTGGTCATCATCATCGTCATCATCATCTTCATTAATAAACGATTTAAATTACCTCTCTACGGAGAAAGAGTATTCTTTATACTCTTTCGATGATGATGAAGACAATAACGCATTTATTGATTTTGATGAAGATGACGAAGGATACGGTACGTTGTCTGAGGTGGAAGATGAGGAGGATGGGGTGTGGTAACGATGTCCGATCATCGTTTTAATTGTAAATAATAATAATATTTAATGTAAATAAGTATTTTTTGTATTTTGTTTTTTGTTTTTTTGTTTTTTGTTTTTTTTATTATTATTATTATTAATATAACTTATACGGTTAGTCCACACGTAAAATACTCGTTTATTTATTTATAAAATTTATATGTGTGAGTGAGAGAGAGAGAGAGAGAGTGTGTGTGTGAGGAAAAATGTGAAAAACACAAGTTTTATTTTTATTAATTATATATGAGTGTGTGTGAAAGAAAGAGAGAGGAAAATATTTCACAGACAAACAAAAAAGCCATATCGTAGCGTCTTTCGTGAATGGTGAGTAGTACTCATTCAAGAATTACACGCACTCACCATTCACAAATTGCACCTACCGCCATTTGTGTATTTATGAATGGTGAATACTCGTCATTCATAAATCACGCTCGGCGCTGTAACGGTATAATTGTTACAAAAGTACACGACACATATATTATTTTCTTATAGTGTATATTTTAAAATGTGTACATGAATATATATGGTGTATTGTAATGTACAAGAGAAGATGTTTGTAGAATAATGGTAAGTTAATAATTGAATAGGCTTAACTCTAAGGGTATGGATTCGAATGAAATATACATTGGTGTCGTGGGGGATATACAATGTGATTGGTTGCTATAATCTACGTAATTTAGAGTGAGCCAATAGAATAACATGCTTATGACATAAAATGGGTGTAGTTACAATTTTAAGAGGAATTAAGAATATTGCAGAATTGTCTTTTGTATTCAAGGAATAGATGACATCATTATGTTTAGTAAGGGAATATTGTATTAACTGGAAAAGGTGATGTCATGATGCAAGTCTTGACAAGTCTTACTGACGTCATTTTAGACAGGATGTAAGAATGAAATTATATACAAAATGGAGATAGAGGAATAATTGTTAATAAGATACGAAATATATGGTAGAATAGAAAATGATATAAAATTATCATTACATAAAATTCCGGGGGAATTTTGAAATTCAAAGTTTAGGAGAAAGTTTGAATTTAAAAATTCGGATAAAGATAAATTATAGAAATAAGAAAGATAAAAAGGGATAAAGGGAAAGGAAAGAAAAAAAAAATAATTTTTTTTGTTATTTTAGGATAATATGGAAATTTAAAACAATATTTCTAATACAAATATAAGGTCTGTAAAGTTGAATTATAGTTTACAATAGAAACTAAATTAGATAAATACAGATTTGACAATATACGCTTATATATAAATCTTTACTAATAATAACAATACAATCATTTTTCACATTTTTATTCAATACATTCAACATTATTTTCATTAGTATTTTCAATAGATTCAATAGGTTTCGTAATTTTATCAATTAATTGTTTAACATGTTTACTCTCGAGAGGTATTCTAATTTTCACAATAAAAAGAGATATAATAATAATATTAATTATAGTAATAACACATAACCAAATAACTATAATAATATTTAGAAGAGAAATAGAGTTTCGATCACCGAATTCTTGGATTTTGATTTGGGTTTTATCAAGTTTTTCCTTAAGGTCATTGGTTGATAACATAGGAGAGAAATTAGGAATGAACATAGTCCAATTAGGGTTATAAGCATTAATGCTTGGAAGGGAAATAGTTTTCTTAATGTCTGAATCAATAATGACATTATAGTCCGTCCATAATAATGGAAGGTGATTTTCAATGAGAATGTCATCGGACATATCTCGGGGCAAGGAAAACCTATCGGAATAATTATTTCCGAATAACCATCATATTCAGTATTAATAATTTGGACGTGGCAAGGTACTGTTAAAAGAACTGTACCAGGGAATGATATATTGATAGAGATATCGAATGATTTTTTAGAAGTAGTGTCAAATGCACTGATATTGGAAGGGTTTGTAATTGCAAATTTGTTTTCAGAAAATTGAAAAACAAGGGTTTTACCATGATTTATTTCACAATGGAATGCACACGATTTGATTAATTCATTGTATGATTTTTTAAGGAATAAGGTTTTCGCACAAGACGAAACCTTATCGGATCCACAATTGTCAGGAAGGAAACAAAGGGGTTTTTCGGGATTACAATAATGTAGATCAGTACCAGTAATGTAGCAAACTGAGTCGTCATCAGAATTATGGACAATGATTGATGGTTCTTGATCCCAAGAGCATAACTGATCATTGTGTGATTTGAAAGTTAGTGGTGTGAATTTATAGACATAATAATCAGAATTTCTCTGTTTGACAGGAATTTTTAGTTCTATTTCCAGGTTGTCGTTGTAGAGGTTGTAGTTTATTAAATCTAAATGATAATAATTAAGATAATCATGAGTAGGGATAGGTAGTTCAAGGTTATTTTTCAATAACAATGGAATTAATTTGTTAAGATCTTCTTTGAGTGTATCAGTTGATACAATACTAGATGGTAAGTTGTGGTCTTTACAAGCATTTAGGACATACTGAATATTCATAGAGTGAATAAGGTATGCATCGTAGTATGTACGAATAGAGTTATCAAAATTGGAGATTTCTCCAACGATATACGCTTCGTTAGAATATTTTTCAATGGTTTCATCAAATGCAGCTTTTGCAACGAAGAAATCATCGTAGAAGTGTTGGAAATTTTGGGAGAATGAGTTCAAGTTTTCTGTGACATTGAGTAAAGAGGAATGATCTGATATGACTGTTTCCTTTAAAACATCATACTGGTCTTTAAGAGAAAGTTCGTTTTCCATGAGGGATTGTACATCTCTGTACGTGAGTACACGACAGCAGATAGAAAGAAGATCTCCAAAAAAGTCTCTGACTTTATCGATAGCATTGTCACGTTTAATATGAAGAGGATGGGGTTTAGGGGCAAAGTCTTGAATTAACGCAAGGTTATTTTTGATGAGTGATTTGAAAAGTTTTTTGTATCTCATGCTAATTTTATGGAAACGACATTTAATTTCGTCCCAATTACAATTATCGTTGTAATTGCTATAAATATTCGTTCTGATGAAATCAGCAGAGTCAGTTAAATTAAGCTGAATGCTATACAAAATTGGGATAGTTTGTTGATAGACACGTATTCTTTTATATTCTTCGAAATACGCTCCTGTAGACGCTGTTAGAGTCGGAATTGCCGATTTGTGAACATGGTTCAATTTGACTGCAAGCGAAATATGAGATGTTGAGATGGAGACCATAAAAAATAAAAATGACCATCTGCAACATAGAAAAATGCAACGTATGACAAAACTATGGATAGAAACTAAAAAAGAAATTTCGTGAGAACGAAATATGAGATTCCACATGTGAATAAGATGGGAAAATAGGAAAATTAGAATAGGCGAATAAGATTGAAATTTTCTCAGAAAAATATGGATTCTATGAGAAAGAAAAGATGTATTGAAATTTTTTTGAGAGGAGTTTAGTTCGTTCTTGGAGTTTTGAGTGGTTTGGATCTAGATTAATATCTAAAGTGGTTTTTAATTTTTTTCGATCAATTATTATTTTTGTGTTTCACAATTTATTCGTACTGTTGCAATAAAAAAATTTTATTTACGATTTTAAAACTTTTTACTACAACAATATTTTAATTGCTATATCCGAATAGTAATAAAAATAAATTTGGATTTATATAAATTCGCGAAGTTCGCGATTAATTTTTCGGACAGATTTTGTCAATTATTTCGGTTGTTCGCGTAAATGCGTGTTCGTGTTCGCTCAATTCCTGAGATTAATTTAGAAAACGCAATCGAAAGAATGCAGAGGGAGAGGAAAATGAATTCCATTCATAACACCTTTAAGAAAATGAGAATAACATCTGGGGATAGAGACACGAGTAGAACAAGTTGTTCCGAGGTTCAATCCAATTGGGAATCTGATGTAAAAAAGTTTGTACACAATCGTGGTTTCAGGGGTTGTTTGGATGGTAGGATTTTTCCGTTGGGTGGGATTGTCTTGGCTGACAAAACAATAACATTCGACGAAATTACCCTAGACATGTTTTCCGCATGGATAGGGTGTCGATGTTAACGGCGGGCATTATCCGTGATACATCGTCAGATGTGGATGATGGTGTGGTTCATCACTCACCCTAATCAGGTGGGGTGGCAAGATAGTATGCGACAAAGATGGGGATCTTCGGATCACATCAATTTTAAGGCTCGGGGTTGGTTGCACGTATTCGAACTGGTCGTATGTGAGGAATCACAGAGTTTTGTAAAGGGGTTACTATCCTCTTTAACTCCGTATTTTCCTAATGGTTATACTATCAAAATCGGTCGATCATTCGTAATGACACATTCTTATGAAGTTAAACAAGTGGATGCGATATCAATGTCATTTATGACAGGTATCATTGCACCCCATGTAATGATACAACATGAGACAAACAAAATTGTCGAGTGTCAATTTTTGCATTTAAGATACGTTGACATTGGTCAGCTTATCTTACCCAAAAATTTCGGGTGGTTTTCACGATATATCCAAGAGCGTTGGGGATCTCATGTGGAGATTAAAGCCCATGAAGGTCTCATCGTTTTAAAAAGGATATTAAAACCTGAGATGAAGACCGCTCTGAAAAATATTTGAGAAAGGGTAATAACCGGACATACAGACCATCGGTATCCATTTATATTTAATGGAAACTCTAAATTTTATGAGGAGTTGCGTGCAACTATATTCCGTGATCTTGATTATGTGCCATCTGCAAGAAAACAAACCTCAGAAAAATCCACTCAGGTTGACATGGATGAGGAGATTGCTGGACCTAGTACATCAAAAGATGGTAAGGCAACAACTCTGACAGTCAATCCTGGGCAGAGGTGCATATGGAATCATGAATTGGAGAAAATCAACCGAGATTCCAATAAATTTTGGACAGATTCGAAGGTTGTTCAGTGGAAGGACACAAATAACAAGTGTCTAAATAGAGCCGTGACTCCTGAAAATCCTCCACCATCACCACCACAATGTCAGGGGTGTTTGAGAGATGAAGCATCAATCGAGAGAAATAAGGAATTGATGAATCTACAAATTGTCGAAAGGAGGGCTATTTTAGCAGCAACACCTGCTGTAGAAGAACGCAGCGAGGAAAGTGAAGATGACAATTGGCCTTCGTTGGGTCGTGGGCGGAGTATTTTTCATTTTCGGGCAGTTCCTCAATGTCGAAATTTCAATATAGGAAGAGGTCCTGCAATCATTCGGGGAGTGCGGGGAAGAGTTCCGGCGCTTTTCATTGCCAGGCAACCTACATTGGCCAGATGAGGTCACGCGGCAAGACCAGCTTAGGACTATCCAAGATATTAGAAAACTTTGGTGTCGTCACCATAAAATACGCACATAAAGGTAAGACATAAAAATATACAAATTCAAAAATAATTAAAATAAAAGGTGAATATTGGGATAATAAAATAAATAAATATGTAAATTGATCCATATTAGAGAGAAAAGAGAGAGAAGAGAGAGAAAATAGATAGAATGTATTTTTTCTATTATGAAGAAATTTAGAAAAAAAGGTATGGGAGAGAGTAGGATTTGGGAAATTTGGATAAAATTATAACTACGTAAAAGAAATAAGATGATATATACACATATAATAATAATACAAATAATAAGTTGATAATATTTACAAAAACAGATAGAGGAATAAGTATATACAATGTAGGTATCGAAAGGGAAGGGATATAGAACAATATGTACAAATATTATTTACAAGCTTTTTTCTACAGGTTTACTACGTTGAAGACTGACTTTAGTATCATTTTTACTATCTTCTTCATTTTCACTGTCTGTGGCATCTTCGATAGTTGGTTTGTCATTGGTATAGGAAAATTAGGTGTTTGTTTTCCTTTATTTGTGTTATGTCATTATGCATCGTGTCTTTCGGCTGTTTAGTAGATATACCTTTTTCGATCTTAGGATGATTGTTTTTCAGTTCATCTTTAACCTTAGGTGGTATGAAATATTTATTATTGTTTGTAAGACGTTCCGTGTAAGGGATAAGACGTCTTACATGAATATTTTCATCTACATTATTTTTGACATTTTCATACAAAATTCTAACAGTATAATTCAAATCTGAATTTTTACTCACGATACGATAAGGTCCATGAAATTTAAATTTGCTTTTCGCAACATTCTTACTTTGACAAATCAAAACAAGATCGTTCGTTTTAAATTCTTTCAATAATTTGTTCTTGTTATAGTACTGAGAGTTTTTTTCTGCAGCTTGTTGTTTTAGTTCGGGTACTTGATCTTTTATTTTTTGCAATTCTTTAAGAGTTGTATTCCGTTGATCGAGTGATGTTGGTGTTTGTATTTTGTATTTGTCATCAAATAGCGTTCGACGTTGATAACCGTGAAGAAAGAAAAATGGCGAGGTATTGTTGAGGTAATGAATGGGTGATGTGTTATATGCAAACACAACACTAAAAAGTGTGTCAATCCATTCTTCTTCCATCTTTGGTTTATACTTAGATAGACATTTTTTAATAATTCCATTCGTTCGTTCAACTAGTCCTTGGGTTTGCGGACTGTAGGCTGATGAATGAATTATGTCTATGTTTGATCTTTGCAAAATTATGTACAAGGTCGTTACGGAAATGTGTACCGTTATCACACGTAATGATCTTAGGTTTACCGTATGTAGTCATAATTTTTTTAATAAATTTAACGACGCTTATAGCATTGGGATGTCGTACAGGTTCTATTACACAAAAATTTGTGCATTTGTCAACGCCGACTAGAACATAATTACGTTCGTAATTATTGTCAAATTTGCCAATGAAATCAATTTAGATATGATGAAATGGGTTAAATTCCTTGACAGGGATTGGTTTCATCATTCCGATTTCTTTCGGATTTCTTTGTTGTAGTTGGCATTCATGGCATGAATTAATATACTCGTTAACTTTTTTTACAAGTCGTAGTATAAAATATTTTGATTTAATTTTCTCAAGTGTTTTTTTACGACCAAAATGTCCTCCTCCAGAAGGATTATCATGCATTTCTTTTAAAATAGATGGGATTAATGCATCTGGAATAATTGGTACAAGTGAAAATGGGTTATAATTAAAACTTTTCTTTTTGTACATGATATCATCATCACCTATAAAATATTTCTAGGCATGACGTTCTATTTGTTTTACTAACGCACGATCATCAATAAAATCTTGGTTTAGAAATTTGTCTACTTGTCCCCACTAATCGTCTATTTGTTGGTAATCAGCCAATGTTTCAAGAGGGATATCTTTTCCATAAAGTAATGTTTTTATTGGTTCAACAGTAATATGAAATTTAGGGATTTCATTTTCTTTAATTCCATTTTTGTCTTTTTTTGTTATCGGATCAAAATTATGATTTGAAAGTAGATTGGTGCTTTCTTTTTTCAATGATGTAATTTTATCTTGAATTTTTTCTTTATTTTGTTCTGCTAGTTTTGTTGCTGATCTTGTTATAGCATTAATATTTTTGTCTGTTGTCATGAATTGTCCATTTTCAAATCTTATTGAATCTTCATTGTCTTTGAAAGGTCGAGACAGAAAATCTGCCATGACATTTTCTTTTCCTGAAATATGTTAAATATTAAACGTAAATTCACTGAGTTTTGAGACAAGTCTTGCTAATCTGGGAGATGGAGTTTTAAAACGATGTTGATACGTCAATGGTTGATGATCTGTATAGATTATAAAATCTGTTCCAAGTAGAAAGTCGCTGAAATGTTGACATGATTTCGTTATTGCAAGCATTTCAAGATCAAAGGAACACAGGTTTTGTTGGTTTTTGTTTAGTTTTTCAGAAAAATATCCTATAGTGTATTTTTTGTTTGTGTCGGAATCAATTTGACGACAGACTGCGCCTATAGCATCTTTGGATGCATCAACTTCTAGGAAAGTTGAAGCTTCTAGGTTATTAATTTGTAGGACAGGTTCTGATAAAAGTATATTTTTCATGTTTTTGAAGCATTGTTGGTGTTCAGGTAACCAAACAATTTTTTCGTTCGATTTACTGTCTTTTCCTTCAAGGATTTTTAGAAGGGGTAACATTTTTTTCGTAAAGCCAGATATCATTTTACGAATGTATCCAGCCATTTCAGTAAATCTTCTGACTTCTTTTAATGTTCTCGGTGGTTTCATATTTTTGATAGCTTTGATGTTTTTATATAATGGTTCTAATTTTCCATGACCAATTTTATGTCCTAGTAGTTCTATGGAGTCTTGCATAAAAAAGCTTTTCTTTGTTTTTACACAAAAGTTGAATTTTTTGAGTCTTGATAGAATTTCTACAGTATTATTTAAACATTCATCAAAAGTTTCTCCAAAAACACAGATATCGTCAATATATACAATAACTTTTTTCCATAGGATATCATGAAAAATATCAACCATAGCCTTTTGAAAAACTGAGGGGCTAAGACTTAATCCTTGTGGAATGCTGTTGAAAACATAACCAACTCCTTCAATGTTGATTCCAGTGATGGGTTTTGATTCTTCATCTAGTGGTAATTGAAAATATCCGGAGTTAAGATCTATGATAGAAAAGAATTTTTTTGTTCGTAGATGGGGCCATATAGTCTATTCTTGGGACTCTTGTTCTATCTTTTTTTATTTTTTTATTTACAGCTCTGTAGTCAACTAAAGGTCTGAAAGATCCGTCTTGTTTCTTTTTCAGAAACATAGGTGATTCGTATGTTGATGGTTGTCTTTTGAGGACTCCAGCTATTTCCAATTCATTTATCTTTTTCAACCATTCCATTCTTTCTTTGTAAGCCATTTTATAATTTCTTCTTACCATAGGGGTATTGTCTTTAAGATGAATATGGACTGGTGGTACTTTAGCTAATGAAAGGTTTTTTGTAGAATGTGTAAAGATATCAACATAGTCTTTAATTTTATCAATTGTTATTGATCTTTGTTCAGGAGATAGTTTGTTTGATATTTTGATTTCAACACCTTCGGGATCACAAAGTTTGTTTTGTGTGACACAAATCTTTTTTTGATTAGATTGTGTTTTATCATAATAACATAATGTACCTATTATTTGATTTTTACGTATCCTTTTCGTGTTGTTTGTTGGATTGAAAATTGTAACAATTGAATTATTATTTGAAATTAATAAATTAGTTTTATTTTCAAAATTTTCATTTTTCAGCAATTTCACGAAAGGAGGTAAAGTTTGTAAAGCGATTTTTTCATTTGGATTAATTAGCTTGTTCGTACATATGTTACTTGTTCTTTTTCTTCTTTGGTGTTTGTTGAACATCTTGGGATTGATATTGAAATGGTTTCTTCTTCACATGGAATTGAAAATTTTCCAGATGTAAAATTTATAATGGTTTTATATTTTTCCAGAAAATAGTAACCTATTATAATATTCTCAATTAGATCCTTGACAACATATGCTTTAGTTGGGAAAGAACGTTTCTTAAAAATGATAGGGATTGTAGAAATTCCTATTATTTGTAGTTCTATTTTGTTTGCAGCATATAGTTTATCATTTGTAGGTTCTAATGGTAGATTTTTTGCTAGATTCCAATGTACAAGTGTTGATTCAGCTCCACAATCAATCAATCTGAATGTATCTGTTCCTAATACATTACATGGAAGGTATAAACGACAGTTGATTTCGTTTTTTCCAGTTGGTGCTATAACAATAATATTTGGTTTATTTATTTTTTTTATTATAGTTGATGTCTTTAATAGGTGGTGGTTCTCCTACTTCTATATCTTCTCCTGCAGCGACATTTTGTACTGCAGGGTTGTTTATACGTTTTTTGGCGATGTTCCGTTTGGTTGTGGGAAGGTAATAGCAGGGATATTATTAGAAGTATTATTTTGGACATAACTTTGATTTAGGATTTGATTTTGATTTGGATATAATTGATTTTGGTTGGGATATGACATATTAACGTACATAAGTGGGATTTAGTTAAAGTTGTTAGGATATTGTTGGAAATTATTATAATTATTACGAAAATTTCCACAAAAAAATCTGTTGTTTTGCCCACGGAAATTATTTCCTCTGTAATTTTGGTTTTGGAAACTGTATTGGTTTTGGAAATTATTTTGATTTTGAGGTAGAGGGGGAAAATTATTTGAATTATTATTATTATTATTATTATTAACATTGTTATAATTATTTCCATTATAATTATTATAATATCCACGTCCTCTACCTCGTCCTCTGAAATTTCCTCTGAAATTATTTCCTTGGTAGTTAGAGTTGTTAAATTGTCTATTTTGTGATGTGTTATTTTCATTATTTTTGGAACTTGTTACTGCTGCGGCTAATTTTCTTATTTCCGAGATTATTGTGTCATTGTTAGTGATACTGGTTTCATTAATTGTATCATGTTTTTCATCAATTTTTGGACTTTTGATAACATTGTCTTTTTGGACAATATTGATTTGTTTTTTTGATGATGTTTTTAAATTTTTTAATTCTTCATTCGCTTCTTCCATAGCTATTCTATATGTTTCGAGTTGTTTTTTAACTTTTTCAAGTTCTGATGCAAAAATAGGATCTATTAAAGGACGTACCTTGTCTTTGCAATAAAGATAATCATCAAAGGCGGTATGTAATGCAGCTAATGTTTTTGGTTTCGATTTAACCATATGTTCTTGTTCTTTTTCACCAATGGAACGATATATGTGATCTTTTAGCGTATTTGATACAAAAATTACAAAATCAATAAAATCGTCATCTCCTTTATATTTTCTTTTATATAAATTTTCTCTTAATTGGGGTGTCATTTTTTTGAAAATTTCTTGTAGTCTTGGTTTTAGATCTTTCCATTCCTTTAAATTTTCGTCATTTGAAATTAATTTGTTGAAAATTGTTTGTGCATTTCCTGTGAATGCAATTTTAATTTTTTTCATTTTTGCGTCTTCATTCCAGCCAAATGCTTCACGTTTGTTTTTGAATTGTTTTAAAAATGTTTTTATATTTTCATTAGGGGCGTTTGAAAATGTTGACGGTCTTATATTGGTTATTGGTGTTTCGTTTGCCATCTTTGTCAAGATTGTTTTTAATTTTCTTGTTAATAGGTTAGATTTTAAAATAGCTTCTTCGGGTGATCTGGATGGAGTATGAAGGTTTAAATCTTCTTGTGGTGTAAATGATATGTCAGAATAATTATTATCTGAACTTGCACTAGATAATTCTGGGTTAAATGTTGTATCTTTGTCTATAGTGCTTAGCGTAGTATTGAAAGTTGTATAGCTTTAATTTTTGCGAGTCTTCCTGGATTTTGAGATTGAAAGATTAAATCGTTTACGTTATCTTTTTCAAGGAGTTTATTAATTAAAGGATCTTTATGAGTATGGATATATAAACTAATTGCTAATTGAATTTCTGGTCTATTTTTATGTTTAGGAAAAGGTGTAGAGTTAATAGTTTTCCAAAGATTGAGTAAACTACTGTTTGGTAGTTCTGTAATCCAATGGTTTGGTTTGAAGGCACTAGCGTTTGGAGTTGTTTTATTTCCCCAATTTTCGTCTTTCATGGAAGTAGTAGAGTTTGAAACACTTACAGTTTTGCGTGATTGTTGCAGCACTTTGACATATTTTGACTTTGGGAATGCTGAATAGCCGTTGCCAAATATTCGAACTCGTAGTGGTAGGCCTTGAAATTTGCGACGATGGATTCGGCTGTGCGATCTTCGATGGATTTGCCTCCAGTTGAGACTGCTTCGTTTTTTCTAGATATCAATTTTTATTTGATAAATCTGCACTTTATTTTATACTTAAAATATTTTTAATTTTTTATCACTTATTGACACCACTGTTTTTTTTTGGATAATAAAAAAATTGTAATTTTTATGTTGCACTCGTCTCTACGGAGAAAGAGTATTCTTTATACTCTTTCGATGATGATGAAGACAATGACGCATTTATTGATTTTGATGAAGATGACGAAGGATACGGTACGTTGTCTGAGGTGGAAGATGAGGAGGATGGGGTGTTGTAACGATGTCCGATCATCGTTTTAATTGTAAATAATAATAATATTTAATGTAAATAAGTATTTTTTGTATTTTGTTTTTTGTTTTTTTGTTTTTTGTTTTTGTTTTTATTATTATTATTATTAATATAACTTATACGGTTAGTCCACACGTAAAATACTCGTTTATTTATTTATAAAATTTATATGTGTGAGTGAGAGAGAGAGAGAGAGAGTGTGTGTGTGAGGAAAAATGTGAAAAACACAAGTTTTATTTTTATTAATTATATATGAGTGTGTGTGAAAGAAAGAGAGAGGAAAATATTTCACAGACAAACAAAAAAGCCATATCGTAGCGTCTTTTGTGAATGGTGAGTAGTACTCATTCAAGAATTACACGCACTCACCATTCACAAATTGCACCTACCGCCATTTGTGAATTTTATGAATGGTGAATACTCATCATTCATAAATTACGCTCGGCGCTGTAACGGTATAATTGTTACAAAAAGTACACGACACATATATTATTTTCTTATAGTGTATATTTTAAAATGTGTACATGAATATATATGGTGTATTGTAATGTACAAGAGAAGATGTTTGTAGAATAATGGTAAGTTAATAATTGAATAGGCTTAACTCTAAGGGTATGGATTCGAATGAAATATACATTGGTGTCGTGGGGGATATACAATGTGATTGGTTGCTATAATCTACGTAATTTAGAGTGAGCCAATAGAATAACATGCTTATGACATAAAATGGGTGTAGTTACAATTTTAAGAGGAATTAAGAATATTGTAGAATTGTCTTTTGTATTCAAGGAATAGATGACATCATTATGTTTAGTAAGGGAATATTGTATTAACTGGAAAAGGTGATGTCATGATGCAAGTCTTGACAAGTCTTACTGACGTCATTTTAGACAGGATGTAAGAATGAAATTATATACAAAATGGAGATAGAGGAATAATTGTTAATAAGATACGAAATATATGGTAGAATAGAAAATGATATAAAGTTATCATTACAGGCGCCATTCACAAATCACGCGCGGCACCGTTCACAAATGGCGGTGCGTACTAAATGTTTGTGAATGACGCGTACTATCTTTTTGTGAATGATGTTACATGTCATTCTCAAATACAATAAAAAAAGTGAGTGAGTGCCCAAAGGGACTTTATTAGGGTGGTCCTTATAAGGACCGTTTTAAAAGAAAAAAAAACCTGAAAATAAAACAAATTAATAAAAGTTGTGGTGGGGTTAAAATAATGAGTCAGTATCAAAGTCTGGGTAAAAGTAAAAATAAAATAGTCGCTTCCAAGGCAGGGAAAATAAGAAAGTCACTTCAGAGTCATGAGGGAAAAGTCCAAAAATAAATAAAAAAGTCCCACTAAATAAAAAAAGTCCCACTAAATAAAAAAATACCCTTCCTACTCCCCCGAAGAACTCGTACACAAATTTATGACATCGTCATTGTCTTTGTTGTTGTTGTTGTCCTCTGTGGCGTCGGTGGCATCATCATCATCATCATCAACCTCTTTGACCAACAACTCATCGTGTAGCAGCTGACAAAAATTGACAATGTCATCATCATCATCAATAACATTGTTGTTGGCTGTTACAACCGTTGGTTTTGGCTGCTGTTGTTGTTGTTGTTGCTGCCATTTTTCCTGTTGCTGCTGCAAGCACCGTCGCTTCGTGAGTAGCCGATGCCGTCTCACCCGTCGTTGTTGTTGTTGCAGCGATGACAACCTCGATGATGACGACGTCTGCATGGCCGCTTCAGTTTCCACGTCGTCCACGGAAGCGCTTCCGACATGGACCACCACGCAGTTGGATGATGATGATGATGGTGATTGTGAATGTGGCAGCGACAGTGGCGGTTGGTGTACTTCGGCTGTGACCACAATTTGATAACCGCCACATTCACCATCGCTGGAATCGACGACAGTTGACGCATCATCATCATCATCAATATCACTAACGATGAAAATGACAGCAGGGTCAGCAGGGGTGATGGCGATGGTGGTGATGGTGGTGGCGATGGTGGCGGCCAGAACATCAGCAAGCGGTGATGGCATTGGCGATGGCAGCTGCTGCTGCTGCAGCAACAACTGTGGTGGCGACAACAACGGTGGCTGCTGTTGTTGTTGTTGTTGTTGTTGAGGTTGTGGTGACAACAGTGACAATGGTGGCGGTGACGGTGACAGCGACCACAATGATCGCGGTGACCGGGGTTGCACACCCACCACTGTCGAAGACGACGACGAAAACAACGACGACGATGAAGGTGATGGTGATGTTGGTGATGCCGATGATGACGATGTCTGTGGCCGCAGTGACCACATCATCATTGACGATGACGGCAATGACGGGCGTGTTCACGGTCATCCAAGGGGGCGACATGGACCCGTGGCGGCGTGAACTCCGTGCCCTGGCAAGTTACGACGTGGTCGTCCAAAACGAAGGGCGTTGCAAACATAACCAACGTTAGCACAGATGTCAGCACACCCGTCACACGCATAGTCTCGGATCGGGTACATATCACACACGAAAAATTACACACGAAAATTAAAATAAAATTGGAAAAAATTACACAAAAAAATGACAGCAAGCAGGGAAGAAAAACATTTTGACGGAGCTGAACTATGTTAGCGAATGATTTAATTTGGGAATAAAATGCCAAAAACCTATCTCAGGGAATTACCCGATCATCCTGATAGTCGCCATCATCGTCATCGTCGTTGTCGCCTTATCGTAATCCCGAACGTTTTCTTTTATAGACGAACAAAAAGACAACTGTAACAACAACAACAATGGCAACGATAGGCGATGTTGCGGGTAGCAAAAAATAAAAAAGTTTTTCATTTTTTTTCGTTTGTTATTTCACGGCATTCGTATCACCCTGAACGTGTACGGTGAAAAAGAATATTGCCCAAACTACACAAATACATCGCACGTCCGAAATAATTAAAATAACTTTTGTCAACTTTTTTTCACAAAAAATTTTTTCTCGCTCACTACAAACGCACATCACAAAAATATTTTCACGCCCGAAAAAAAAATTTTTCCCGAAAAAAAAATTTTACCTGTGAAAAAAATTCAACCAACTAACGCCCGATGACGAGAAAATTCTCCGACGATCGGAGGGTAATTTACCGCCGCTACGGCCCTTTGGGTCAATGGTAAAAGGATAACATTTCTTTGGACTAACACACTTGTGGAGAGGGGAAAATGGACGGACTTTTACCATTGACAGGTGGCTCCAGTCAACGGTAAAGAAATTGTCCTCAAGGTGCCCACTTACTACTCTTAACTTTAACAAAATTATTTCACATCATACTCTGGGACCAGCTTCTAAAGTACAGATAGCAGTGCAAATTTTAACCTCAGCATACAGTTTGTATGTGGAAATTATGCTGTCAGGGTACAGGTTGTACATGAAAATTTCAACCTTAAGGTGCGCCAGTCGAGTAGAATGTAAATGTTTATTTGTGTTGTCAGAGTGCAGTGGATGGGGAAAAACCTACTGAGTACTCAGCAGTTTTTACCCTGGAACCAGTATTCTGATGGCAGAAATGGACATTTACATACTACCGACTTCATTGC
Organism: Ericerus pela; assembly: GCA_011428145.1. Lineage (NCBI taxonomy): Eukaryota > Metazoa > Arthropoda > Insecta > Hemiptera > Coccidae > Ericerus > Ericerus pela. Next base: position 715,753 of record WOFM01000612.1, read on the forward strand.
ATTCAAATTTAACTGAGTTTGAAAAACCAAACAGACTTTACTTCACAAACTACAACATTTTATTTGCCATCAACTCTAATGAGGAAGAGAAACTGCAGCCGTGCATGAAGAAGTCATCACAGAAGACTACATTGAACGACTATCATAACTGATTACAATAAGGTCAGTCGGAGATGTTAACTGCTTGAATAGAATTTTTGAAGTAAAAAAAACTAAATTTTTATTTATTAGGTTGACTTCTCTAATAAAATATCCGCCTCCTTCTAATTATAAAAAATTAAAAGAAACTATTAAAAGAAGAATGGAGTCCGCTGCCAACAGATACAGAAGAGAGAAGAATAAAGAATACAGTAGGTACTACAGAAGAAAAGATCAATTAACAAGCACAGTAAGATAAGCAAGAACTAAAATCTTATCTTCTCGATTTTATGGTGCATCAACGCGGAGATGTTAATACTATAACCAGATATCATACTCTTATCATTAGACAATGACAAAAAGTGAAGCAAACCTCACCATCTTTGCATTGGGCATCAGCACTATATAAAAACATGGATGGAATAAGATTTTGAAGTCAAATTCTATTTTATATGAGGTGTAAGTTTTGTTGGTTTGGAGAATCGAACCTGGGACCTGTATATTTGCTAGCTAAAAGTGGTGAACTTAATCACACAGCCATCTCACTACCGACTATAAGTGGCGAATGTATTTTATATTGAGCAAGGTATGGCGGTTCCCACATACTCCCCCCCCTAAAGAGACTCAACACGAGTTGAATGACATTAGATGCTGTGGGAGGTTGGGTAGAGTCAGAAATGCCTCTTATACCTATACACACATGCTTACACTACCTATATAAGTTCTATTTCCACTCTATATGGTGCCATCTATTGGCAACTCAAGTTAGGAAGGAGGGTTGTGAGTTCCATCATGCAAAATTAGGGTAAGTGCATGTCTAGCACAGGTTGAGAGTCACCAGATGTAGGTTTTGTCAATTCAGGGAATCAAACCTGGGACCTACATATTTGCCAGCTAAAAGTGGTGAAATTAACTGCATGGCCATCTCACCCCGACTATAACTGGTGAATGTATTTTGTATTGAGCAAGGTATGGTGGTTCCCATATGAGGTATATTTCATTTATTTTGGTTTTAAGTATATTACATCGTATATCAAAAATAGAGGCAATAAAATAAATTTATACTAACAGATATTATTATTTTTTTAAATTTTATTAGTAAAAATGTGATACTATTATTACTTTATTGCGTCTATTTTGGATGTATAATATACCTGAAATCAAAATAAATGCAGTTTACATCATATAAAATACAAGGGAACATGAAAATTTTATTTCACCCATTTATTTAGGTATTATGGTATTTGTGCCTAATTCAAAAATGGTGGCAGTTGGCTTCTCTTTTATCTCCAAGTTTGATATCTGGTTATAGTTTTGGTTGTTTCGTGTTTGCAATAGAACAAAAATATTTTGTTTTTCTATTGTCTTGGATTAATTCTGGAATATTCTCAAATGTCTTTAACCCTGTGAAATATTATATCGGCCGAAAAATACCTTCTAATTTAAGGGAAAGTATCTCATAAATGAGTGATATCAGACAAATAAGATTTGTATTAAAGGAAAATGCATTCTTGAACAATAAGTTACCGACATAATCACAACCAAATTTTTCAGTACTTTTCGTTACATATTTCACAATATGTGATTATCGCTTCAAACAGGTGACGAATCTTGATTGCCTTTGATGAGGTCACCCAAGTACCTACCTTACCAAAAAAATTTTAATTCTTTTCAAGTACCCATGTGGGGATTATTCGAAAAAAATTTCGTACAATTACTTATACTTCGTATGAACTAAACTAGAATGATCAAGTATTGATATCAAATTCGGTATTTTAATTTGACAATTATCATATTTTTATGAGTCTGAGATACAGGTATACTGATAAATTTGAAATTAAGGTTACATAATAAATTATAGGTACTCAACGTTTCACGGATGTATATAAGTACCTACCTGAATAATTTTAAAGAAGAGCGTACAACTGCAAAATTGGTTAATAATTATAAGTAATGGAAATCAATAAAAATTTTCTTTTGTAAAAATCTAAAAAATTAAGCAATGCCAGATGCAATAATTATATAAAAGAGAAACGAAGGAGTTTTCTGGTGGGTAGTTACCTGCAATTAAATAAGAAGAAATTCGTTAGAGACATTTGTCAGCTGCTTAGATTATGCAACCATGAATTTCATAGAGAAAGTCGTATTAGTTTTTTCAGTGTATTATATTGGGGTTACATGTGGCCATGGCTACGAATGGTGGAAATACACGACGATATACGAAGTTTATATTTGGTCGTTTAAGGATAACGATGGAAATGGCATTGGAGACCTAAAAGGTAAGAATTGTTTTTGTATTTAAATAAATATTAATAACGAATACTAATTTATTTATAAACGATATTTCATTAAAAAAAAAAATATACATAGTACAGCCTATACGTCATTTCAATATTTGTTTGGAGGATTCGATTTCATAAGTAGGCTAATTAATTTGAATTTTGTGTAAAAAATATAACACTTTCAATAGCACATTACGGTTTTATTTATTTTTAATGTTCAGACACAAGTTAAGTAGCCTACCTAATTAAAATTTGTAAGGTGGGATGTAAGTCTAATAATGAAAAATTTACACTACAATGCCACCAAATGGTATCCATATTAAATGTTAATATCCTACAATCAACTTGTCAATAAAAAATATGGTGGGTACGTTACATACTAATGTTTTTAGGTGTACGGACCAAGGGGTGGGAGTGAGTACGTTTTTCGTTTCATTACTTTCTGAGAATTTTGGCACTATTTTTGAGAATTTATATATATGTGTGTGTGTATTGAGTTGAGTTCATTTCCAGGCGTAATTTTGCTCGAAGAGTTTCGAAATTCGAAACACTTATTCGGACCCGCCTAAGAAAGGACTCTATCGTTTTATGTCCGGTTCGGACGCATGGTCCGTCCTGTAGGTCAGTTTATATGTATTTTTTTTAATCAAATATCGTATAGGTCACAATTTCCAATTGATAGGCCTGAAATCTGGTATAAATATGTGCTTTAGATTAAGGACAATATTTACCAATTTTGGCGCAGATAGACCTTACGGTACGTCTGGTAAGGAAAATTTTGTTCCATTTTTGATTGATTAATGGCTCTAAAAGGAGTAATCTTCAAGCTACTGTCACAAAATTTAGTACATGTATTGATTTGAAATATATCGAACATTATTCTAAATTTGGTTCCTATTGGTATTACGGCTCATTACCTGGGGCTGTAGGAGGGACCTCCTCCATCAGCCTGGAGAAATAAATTATATTCGGTAATCTGAAAATTATTTTTCGTTTAAGACAAATTTTGCAGTTGAAACCGTTGATTAAACACAGCCTAATATTTTAAAATTTTCCCTAAACGTTGATTTTGTCAGAACCATCCTAACCATTATAGTTTTATTTAGTAGGTTTCAAATTGTGGTACTTGAAATTGTGTTAGTTAGGACTTGGAATAATTTTTCATTTAAAAAAGAAAAAAATGATTTTCGGCACAAAAATTAAAAATTAATTCATAAAATATTTTGAAAAAATAATACGGAATCACCCCTGTCTTAGTAAAGGTTGAAAACTACATTTCTGCACTAACCAAGTGAATTTCTCATACCAACATCTTAGTGCTATGCTTAGGTATTATACGGCAAAAAGTGAGGAACTTTAACTTTTTACAGAAACTATAGATCACATTGGAAATTTCAGTGGGTAATTTTTCTAAGAATTACAAATTAAATTTTGTTTGAGGATTTAGACGATTTTGTGGATTTTATGAGTACTTTTTTCATAGTAAATTTATTTGAGGATCCACAGTTTCAGTAAAACTGAAAACAAATAAAAAGGAGTGGACAAAATTAGGGTCAGTATATTTATCTCACAATTGAGGTTCATAATTTTAAAAATCGCTTTATTCAAAAACCTAATTTTTCAGGAGAGTTAGAAATCGTGTAGGTCTTTTCCTGAAGTATAAAAATGTTCGTAATTAACTTTGTTATGTTCCTCACCAATTTAATAAATAATTTAGTCGAAAATATCTCACGATATTCCAGAAGAGAGATATCCTCATACTTTTAAAGAGAGAATAATAAGAGTTTTGCTTCCAAGGAGTAAGTTTTTTCACAAATATCACCATATTTTGCATTGATTTCATAAAAAATGATGTAAAGTATTATCGAACTGCCATACCTTGCTCAATACGAAATACATTTGCCAGTTATAGATGGCGGTGAGATGGCTGTGTAGTGAAGTTCACCACTTTTAGCTGGTGAATATGTAGGTCCTAGTTTCGATTCCCCAAAATGACAAAACCTATAGTGAACATTAAAAATGACTGAATTGTATATCATATTAAATATAAAACTTTGTGATGTGGGGATGAAGCCTCCATGGATTGGTATGAGTTTTTAATCAAGGGGGCTTGAGCTTATCAAATTCTCAACCCTATTTGTATCTATATTTTAAAAAGCAATTATAAGACGATATAAATGAAAAATATAAAATTAGTCATCAGAAGGGAAAATTTTAGGCTCATAAATATACTTATGAAACTGCAAAAGATGAAAGCTAGCTATGGAAGATTTCAAAATAAGGTGATAAAAAAAGAAAGGGAAAAGAGAAAAAGAGATAAAAATTAACATGTAACCTTCGCTGTATTTTTCTCTCAAGATTTTTCAAAAAGGAAAATTCTAATAACCATGAAAATCCTCAAAATAAGTGTTAAAAAAAGCAATAAAAAACAAAACAACAAAAAAACTACCGCATTAAGCCTTGTTAGAAAAAGTAGATTTTTGAGAAAAAAGAATTATGAATTCTGATGGTTACATTAATTGTCTTTAAGTTCATATATGCGTAAAAGGTATATTTTATGACTGTATGAAATTTATTAGCTGCTGACATAATATTTGACAATGTGAAATTTAAAAGCTTTATTTCTTGAAAAAATGAAAAATTTATTGAGATAATAAAGTATGGTAAATAATCATCATTATAATAAACGTACAAGCCGTTAATTATTTCTCCGATATTATTTTGTCAATTATTTCCCTGATATTATTTCATCAATTATTCCCTCAATGGGCATACACCACCATCCTCACAGCTACATATAAACTCACAAAAAAATGTTCGTTGTCTCCTCCGAAACAACAAATTATACTGTTTTGCCAGAAATTTAGGGCTGGCACAAGCCAAAGCACCTCGGAACGGCACTTCAGGGCTTGTATAATTTAAAATCAAATCAAAGAAATTTAATAAAGTTATAAAATAAAAAAAAGAAAACATGAACATGTCGATAATTTTTGTAAAAAGAAAAGTTCACATAAATTAAGAAAAAAATAGAAAAAAAAAAGTTTTACTTGAAGTACTATTGTGACAATCCACACCAAAATTGGTAGCATACTACAAGAAGTTGTAATAAATATTTATTTTGAATTTTGTAGCTATTGGTGTAAAATTGAATATTTTATAGCCAAATAAAAACAAATATAGTTGTATGGAAGTACTATCTGGTCGATCCGTACCAAAATTCGTAGCATGCTACAATAAATTATAATAAATATTTTTATAGAATTTTGTACATATTTTTCCAAAATTTACCATTTTATGTTTAATATAAAAACAAAAGTAGTGGTACCGGAATCCGACCAATCCGCATGATAGGTAATCAATATAGATTTGGTCTTTGACTTAGTAAGAATGTTCGTACCAAATTTCGTGATTATTGGACAAAAATTGCGACCTGTATTGTAGGAACAAGAAATCAGAATAATATATAGTTGTATGAATTTGAATTATTGGTGCTAAAATTTTTTTGGGGTCGTGTAATGAAAAATGTACCCATCCTCAACCTAGGGGTTAATACGCCATCAAGCGTAGTAAGTAGATTTTTTAAAGAAAACCTTAAAAATTGGTCACTTTATGCTGCAAATTTTAAATTGGAGAATCGGTAAGTAGGTACAGATAAAGCTCTTTAAATGCAGGTATGCGCATGAGGGTGATAAGAGATGAGCCGCCATCTTGTGTTATTCAGTTTTTCATGAATTTTACCATGTTTATTAGTGTTTTATATATAAAAACACAAAATAGCGGTTCATCTCTTATCACCATCATGGGCATACTTGCTAGTAAAGAGTTTTAGTATTGATACTTGTTGGAAGGTAGGAAAAGGTAGGGTAGATATGAAGGATGTACTATAAATGGAGTTTGGTGAAATAAAAGAATAATATTTTATTGGTGCTCAAATGCTAAGATAAGTTACGAGTTACATATAGTCTATGAAACACTATCGGTCCGCGTTTCGTGTTCTCTTATCTTATCTACAAAGTGCAGTGTAGTGCATGAAAATACAATTATTTTTTATTTTTTTTATTTTTTTATTTTTTTTTGTGTGTAATAAAATATACTCTCGAATATACTCTCGATCCACATTTGAATTTTAACTTGAACATTTTCCAGGTGGCTTGCCACCTGCCTCATTTGCAAAATGAACCCCACTCAACAAACTTCAACAAACCAAACAAACCTTCCTACATCCTACTCTTCTAAACTAAAATCAAAAATTCTACCAATCACCACCTTTTCTCACCCAACTGAAGAACAAGGTTTAGTATTTGACCATATAGCAGATTTCAAGATCAGAGATTATTTGCTCTCACTCAAAGACCTGGTAGATGGACCAAAAAATATAATTGCTGCCTCAAGAGTAAGTAACAACAGAATTATAATCTTTTTATCATGATTTCCTAACCAATCACCATGGAATTATGCTGAATTCAACCTTTGTGACTGGCCGAAAACTAAAATCCCTAACCAAAATAATATTTTCAAATGTATCTCCCGTAATACCAAATCAGATATTTGAAGAATTCTTGAAAATAGAACTGAACATAGAATTAGAATCTAAAATATCCCTATTAAGAACAAATCCAAAGGATGATATTTTCAGTCATGTAGTCAGCTGGAGAAGTCAAGTATATTGCAAACCTGATCCAAAAAAATTACAAAACCTACCCAGCTCCTTTTTACTACCCTTCAATGGAAAATCTTATCGGATCTTCATTACTTTTGATGAAATGACATGTTTTAAATGTCAAAATACAGGACACAAAGCAGAGGACTGTCCTAAAACTTATCTAGATGATATACTAATACTAGATTCACAACACTCACAATCCTGATGAAGAACAATTTGCTGATACCCACAGAGACTTGGTTGAACCAAATGAAAATTCTCAACTCAACTCTACTGATTTCCCAGCCCTCCCAGTGTCCGAAGCATTGAACTATTCAAAACCTGAACTACCCCACTCCAACCAGAATCACTCTGTAAATACCATACCAACTGATTCTAATCCTCACCAAAAAGAAATAACAAAACGACCTTTATCAACCAGTTCTACCTCTTCTACAGCCAACCCACAGAAACCAAAAGAAACCTTTCATACTTCAAAAAAATCAAAAACTACACCACCAAATGATGCAACGGCAGCATAGTTAAAACGAGCCTTACTTCCGATGGAGACCTACATAACCCTCAATAAAAATAAATGCCCCATTTCTTTCTCAAACCTATGCCTGTTTGTGGAAATGTCCAAAGGATCACAACCACAAGAAGTCCTGACAAACGCACAATCTATTGCTCCAGACCAACTACCATCACTCCTTTCAGTGCTTAATGAAGGACGTGGATTAGTGCAAGATCACTCTACTAAAATCCACCTAACCAAAACAATAAAAAAGCTGGAGGAAGCTATAAAAACTGAAAATCAATGAATTTTGATACGCTAATCCTACAGTGGAACACTCGCGGTCTTCTTCAACGACGCAATGAACTACGCCAACTCATCACAACATACTCCCCTTGGATCATCGCTATCCAAGTATCCCACTTGAAACCATCTCTCCAATTCTCAATACCAAATTACTCAACCTTCCGTCTTGACAATACAGATTGCCTCATTGCTGCTGGTAGAGTATGCCTTCTAGCTCACAACTCACTCAATGTCACCAGTGTCCTACCTCTACGTACAACCTTACAAGCTCTTGCTGTTGCCATTAGAATTCCAACATTTTATCGAGGAAATGTAACCATCTGCAACATATATCTTCCACCCAATCAAGCTGTCCAAAAAGAAGACCTACTTGAAATCATCAACCAACTACCCACACCCTTCATCATCATTGGTGACTTCAATGCACACAGCCCTGTCTGGGGCTCCTCCAGAACAAATTCTACTGGAACTGCTGTTAATAAATTATTACTTAATTTAGATAATATAATACTTTTAAATGATTGTAAAAAACCCACTCATTTCAATATGTCACACCACTCACTCTCAACCATTGACTTATCATTTTCAACTACAAACATTGCTCATTTACTCATTTGGAAAGTCCATTCTGACCTATGTGACAGTGATCACTACCCAATCTTTTTTCAATTTTCATCACCCACTCAAAATTCACCTACACACCCATCACCCCCTCACTGGAGAATTGACGCAGCCAACTGGCCAAAATTCACCCATAAAACTGAAATTTCTTCTCATCACTTCAACAGCCTAGAAGATGATATTTCATTTTTTACTCAACACATCATTGCAGCAGCTTCTCAGTCTATTCCAATTAACCCTACTAATGCGAACAGAATCAAAACAGTCCCATGGTGGTCTCCAGAAATTAAACGAGCAATCCAACGAAGAAAATGGGCATTGCAAACATACACAACCACAAAACTCATTTCAGACCTGATTGCTTTTAAAAAAGCTAGAGCTTTTGCCCCCTGTCTAATTTGCAAATTGAAGAAAAATAGTTGGGAATCCTTCATCACATCGATCTCCTCAGAAACCTCAACTTCACAAGTATGGAATAACATCAACCGTCTCAGAGGATCGAAACCAACTGCACGTATCTCTTCACTTACATTTGCTGACTATACTACCAGCTGTTGCAATAAAATGGCAGAATGTTTTGTCTCACAATTTGCCACAATCTCCTCCAATGCATTGTACACGAAAAACTTCCTTCAGATTAAGCAGCTAGCTGAAAACTGCCCAATCAACTTAGACTCATCCACTTCCATACCACTCAACTCTCAAATATCATCTACTGAATTTCACTTTATGTTGAGATCACACTGCAATAAATCATCACCAGAACCAGACAATATCCACCCCCGTATGTTGAAATACCTACATCCATCAGCACTTGACTATCTACTAACCATATATAACAAAGCTTTTCACCTTGGGACCTTTCCACACTCCTGGAAACTAGCTATCATAATACCAATCCCAAAGCCCAACAAAGACCACAGCTCTTCATCTAACTACCGACCAATAGCCCTCACCAGCACGCTGAGTAAACTCTATGAGCGCATCCTCAACAAATGGCTAACATGGACCTTGGAATCCAATAATGTTCTCAACGACTACCAATACGGCTTTCGCTCTAATCGATCAACAATCTTACCAATTGTTGACCTTGAACTAGACGCACAGAATGCCTTCAGAAAATCCAACTACCTTTACTCAATATTTTTTGACATTTCACAAGCTTACCCCACCACCTGGAGATACCAGATTCTAGAACAATTAGCGAAGAATCATATTGTTGGAAACTTGGGCTTAATCATCCAAAGCTTCCTCTCAAATTGCCAGCTAGCAGTACGCTTCCTAGGACACACCTCACAAACGCATCCCATGGAAACTGGACTCCCCCAAGGATGTGTCCTGAGTTCCACCTTATTTCTACTTGCTATTAACGATCTTCCTACAGTTGTTCCACCACCAATCCGAACTCGCTTATTTGCAGATGATTTTAGTATTTCCTTACAAACACCCGGACCAGGCTTTGCTGAAGAAATTCTCCAAGAAGCTATTGATGCAATTCTCCTATGGACACAAAACCACGGTTTTTCAATTTCTGCAGAAAAATCATATGGAATGCAGTTCTGTAGAAAATGCAAACAATTACCTCCTCCCACCATTTTTCTTCACAACACACCCATCAACTTTGTTCCTCAACTTAAGTTCTTAGGAATTCTTCTTGATCCTCAACTCAATTGGTCCAAACATATTCCCTACCTTCGCAAAAAATGTCTCCAGAAACTTCCTATCCTAAAAATGCTCAACCACCACTCCTATGGCTACTCTAAACCACATTTACTGTCTCTCTACAGATCACTAATTCGATCACTTCTCGACTATGGTAGCCAACTCTATCAATCTGCCAGTAAAACAACTCTTCAAGCTCTCGACCCCATTCATCACCAAGGAATTCGCCTGGCTACTGGAGCTTTCCCAACATCACCATCACTCAGCCTTCTAGCTGAAGCAGGAGAACCCCCTTTATCGATTTGTCAAAAGATCCTTCTAGGTAACCTACTTTCTTCAATATGTACAACCCCAAATCTGCCTTGTACACACCGTCTCTTCACCAGTTCACATAGGCTTCAAAAATACATATCTGAAGATCTTTTTGGGCCATCTAACTTCCATGCATTCTGCAAAAAATCTTTCTACTCAATTCCCAAACTCTATACTCATCCACCACCTTGGCAATTCTGCCCTCCACCCATCATTCTAGACTTACTCTATTTTGACAAAACTCAAATTGCTCCCTATATTATTCAATCTGAACTTCAATCTCTCCTTGAATCTCTCCCTCCCTCCCTTCATATCTTCACTGATGGCTCTAAAGACACCTCAGCAGTTGGCTCTGCCATTTACTCCACCATTTTCTCTTCTTCACATCGGCTACCCTCTTTTGTATCCATATTTACAGCTGAACTTTCTGCAATACTCACAGCACTCAAACTCATATCACATCACCCACCACATACATCTTATATAATCCTCACTGACTCCCTATCCTCACTCCTAGCCATCAAGAATATCTATTCCTCTCACCCATTAATCCAACAAATTCAAATCCTTCTCTCCTGCCTTTGTACTTCTACTCCCATTACATTTGTTTGGATCCCCAGTCACTGCGGCATAGCTGGAAATAATATGGTGGACCAAATGGCCAAAGAAGCCAGAACCCAACCCACCATCCTCTGGAAATATGTGACTCCACTTGACCGCAAGCTGCACATTAAGAATACCACTCTACAACTTTGGAAGACTCTTTGGCAGAATACTCCACTTAGCAATTTCCTGCGTTCAGTAAAAGAGGATACCAGCGAATGGGTTGACACACTTAAATTTTCTCGCCGCCACCAAATTGCCATCACTCCTCTCCGCATCGGCCACTGTGCCTCAACTCATTCATTTCTTCTACTTAATCTTCATCCACCTGACTGTCAATATTGCAAATCTCAACCTCTCTCACTCACTCACATTCTCACGACATGTCCAGCTCTTCACACCCTTCATAATCAATACAACCTACCAACTACAACAACCACTACTCTCGCCCACAACTCCCCTCACCTCTCAAACCTTATCACTTTCCTTCATTTCATTGACTTCATAGTATAATCTAATTTATAAGCTTTTGCTGGCATAACCCATTTTGTGAAGTTAGCCCAGCCACCTTTTTTTTATATTTTTGTATAATAATAATAATAATAATAATAATAAATGCTAAGATACGTCGCTAAAATCAACAGTAGGAATTTCATTTTTTATTTTTATTGCTTTTATTCTACTCACTGAATTTGTTGAAGTACCTCAGATGGCCAACTTCAGGGCTGCTTTCACGTGTTGTGACACACGCACACATACACTTATATCCGTTTTTATCAATTGTTTTTTCAATTTTTGTTTGTTTCTGTCTCGGAAAAAAAAGTGAGAAATTTTATTTTCTCTTTCACCTTTATTTGTTTTTTCAAATTATAAAAGCATATTTTTTAAAAACTCCTTTTTAACCTAACTTATTCATTTTTTTTCAATGTTTTTAAGTAGGTCTCTTTAGAAAATCTACTTATTAGCTTGGTGCGGTATTAGCCCCCGGGTTGGGAGTGGATACGTTTTTCGTTTCATGACCTCGGGAAAATTTTAGCACAAATAACTCAAATTCATATAATATATATATGTATATAATAATATTTTATATATATATATATATAATAATAATATATGAAATAGATAGATATAAATGAATTTTTTTTTCCCAATGTACAGGTCGCAATTTTTGTTCGATAATCACGATATTTAGTACAAACATTTTTACTAGGTCAAGAACCTGACCTGTTGATTTTGATGCGGATCGGCAGGACGGTACTTCCGGTACCACCGTTTCTGTTTTTATTTTGGGTATAAAATACTCAATTTTGAATCAATAGCCTCAAAATTCGGAATTATCATAATGTATTATACTACACTACCAATTTTGGCGTGGATTGGCCGGACGGTACTTCCGGTACCGCTATTGTTGTTTTTATATTGGTCATAAAACGCGGAATTTTGAAGCAATATGTGCGAAATTTGAAAAAAATATTTATTATAATTTATTGTTATCATGCTTCCGATTTTTGTGTGGATGGACTGTCCGGTACCTCCGGTAAAAGTTTTTTCCTCTTTTTTTTTTCTAATTTGCGTAAACTTTCATTTTTACAAAAGTTATGCCATGTTTATGTTTTCTTTTTTTTATTTTATAATTTTATTATATTTCATTGATTTTATTTGAAATTGTTATCTCAATTAATTTTTCATTTCAAGAAATAATCCTTTTACATTTCACATTATCTAATATTTTGTCAGCAGCTAATAAATTACATACAATCATAACATACCTACCATTTACGCATATGAACTTACTGACAATAATTGTGATCATCAAAATTCTTAATTCATTTTTCTCGAAAACATATACTCTTTCCAATGATGCTTGCTGCGCTAATTTTTTTTTCTCGGTTATAAATGAGTTATTTACTGGGATATCGGCAACTCTGAGCCATGTGAAAAGCATAACGTAGATGAAAATTATACTCGTATAGATGATCAACAAATTTCCGTCACATGTTTTGAAGAATGGTGAAGTATTTCACTCAGGCGTATTTTATTTATCAAAATGCTCAAATCGGAAAATTTTTTCAAAAATTTTATTTTATTTTTGTTGAAGTGTGGTAATCCAGCTCCTGTGAGATAGTGAATGTGAGAATAAGTTCGTTAGGGTCATAATTGTTGGTTCGTAAGATTTTTTTACTGTGAATAGGTTGTACTTATTTAAAGTCATATTATTCTAAATACCTATAACCTAATATTATATTGTAAAATAATATAATATTATAATATTTGGGCTACCTTGGTTGCGGCTTGGTCTGGAGAAAATACATGATGGTTTAGGAAGTTAGGTAATATATTCGGTCATTTAAAATAATAATGATGAAGATGGTAGGTCTATAATTGACCTATATGATGGGAACTTTTTTTTTTTTAATTTAAATACCTACATACACATATGTATAGTACCTATATATAAAAAAAAAAGGTCAAAATGGGAAAATGGTAGCAATCATTTTCTTTTCTCAAGAAGCGGATAATTTTCATCATACCCACCCCTAACCCTATTCTGAGGTCAATTTTAATACCCCCATTTGCTAGCAAAGTAGGTCAAAATATACATAGGTATAATATTTGTAACGGTATAATTGTTACAAAAAGTACACGACACATATATTATTTTCTTATAGTGTATATTTCAAAATGTGTACATGAAAATATAAAGTGTATTGTAATGTACAAGAGAAGATGTTGGTAAGTTATTGGTAAGTGATTAGGCTTAAATCTAAGGGTATGGATTCGAATGAAATATACATTGGTGTCCTGGGGGATATACAATGTGATTGGTTGATATAATCTACGTAATTTAGAATGAACCAATAGAATAACATGCTTATGACATAAAATGCGTGTAGTTATAATTTTAAGAGGAATTAGGAATATTGCAGAGTTGTATTTTGTATTCAGGGAATAGATGACATCATTATGTTTAGTAAGAGAATATTGTATTAGCTGGAAAAGGTGATGTCATGATGCAAGTCTTGACAAGTCTTACTGATGTCATTTTAGACAGGATGTAAGAATGAGGTTATATACAAAATGGAGATAGAAGAATAATTGTTAGTAGAATATGAAATATATAATAAAATAAGAAATGATATGAAATTATCATTACATAAAATTCCGGGGGAATTTTGAAATTCAAAGTTTAGGAGAAAGTTTGAATTTAAAAATTTGGATAGACATAAAATATAGAAATAAGATATAAAAGGAATAGAAGAGAGAGAAAAAAATTTTGTTATTTTAGGATCATACGGAAATTTAAAACAATAGTTCGAATACAAATATATGGTCTGTAAGGTTAAATTATAGTTCACAATAGAAAATAAATTAGATAAATACAGATGTGACAGTATACGCTTATATATAATTCTTTAATAATAATAATACAATCATTTTTCACATTTTTCTTCAATACATTCAATATTATTTTCATTAGTATTTTCAATAAATTCAATAGGTTTTGTAATTTCATCAATTAATTGTTTAACATGTTTACTCTCTAGAGGTTTTCTAATTTTAACAATAAAAAGAGATATAATAATAATAATAATTATAGTAATGACACATAACCAAATAAGTATAATAATATTTAAAAGAGAAATAGAGTTGCGATCACCAAATTCTTGGATTTTGATTGGGGTTTTGTCAAGTTTTTCCTTAAGATCATTGGTTGATAACATAGGAGAGAAATTAGGAATGAACATAGTCCAATTAGGGTTGTAAGCATTGATGCTTGGAAGGGAAATAGTTTTCTTAATGTCTGTATCATTAATGACATTATAGTCCGTCCATAATAATGGAAGGTGATTTTCAATGAGAATGTCATCGGACATATCTCGGGGGCAAGGAAAACCTATCGGAATAATTATTTCCGAATAACCATCAAATTCAGTATTAGTAATTTGGACGTGGCAAGGTACTGTTAAAAGAACTGTACCAGGGAATGATATATTGATAGAGATATCGAATGATTTTTTAGAAGTAGTGTCAAATGCACTGATATTGGAAGGGTTTGTAATTGCAAATTTGTTTTCAGAAAATTGAAAAACAAGGGTTTTACCATGATTTATTTCACAATAGAATGCACACGATTTGATTAATTCATTGTATGATTTTTTAAGGAATAAGGTTTTCGCACAAGATGAAACCTTATCGGATCCACAATTGTCAGGAAGGAAACACAGGGGTTTTTCGGGATTACAATAATGTAAATCAGTACCGGTAATGTAGCGAACTGAGTCGTCATCAGAATTATGAACAATGATTGAGGGTTCTTGATCCCAAGAGCATAACTGATCATTGTGTGATTTGAAAGTTAGTGGGATGAATTTATAGACATAGTAATCAGAATTTCTCTGTTTGACAGGAATTTTTAGTTCTATTTCCAGGTTGTCGTTGTAGAGGTTGCAGTTTATTAAATCTAAATGATAATAATTAAGATAATCATGAGTAGGGATAGGTAGTTCAAGGTTATTTTTCAATAACAAGGGAATTAATTTGTTAAGATCTTCTTTGAGTGTATCAGTTGATACAATACTAGATGGTAAGTTGTGGTCTTTACAAGCATTTAGGACATACTGAATATTCATAGAGTGAATAAGGTATGCATCGTAATATGTACGAATAGAATTATCAAAATTGGAGATTTCTCCAATGATATACGCTTCGTTAGAAAATTTTCAATGGTTTCATCAAATGCAGCCTTTGCAACGAAGAAATCATCGTAAAAATGTTGGAAATTTTGGGAGAATGATTTGAAGTTTTCCGTGACATTGAGTAAAGAGGAATGATCCAATATGACTGTTTCTTTTAAAACATCATATTGGTTCTTGAGTGAAAGTTAATTTTCCATAAGGTATTGTCCATCTCTGTATGTGAGTACATGACAACAGATAGAAAGAAGATCTCCAAAAAAGTCTCTGACTTTATCGATAGCATTGTCACGTTTAATACGAAGAGGAGGAGGTTTCGGGGCAAAATCTTGAATCAAAGCAAGATTATTTTTGATGAGTGATTTGAAAAGTTTTTTGTATCTCATGCTAATTTTATGGAAACGACATTTAATTTCGTCCCAATTACAATTATCGTTGTAATTGCTATAAATATTCGTTCTGATGAAATCAGCAGAGTCAGTTAAATTAAGCTGAATGCTATACAGAATTGGGATAGTTTGTTAATAAACACGTATTCTTTCATATTCTTCGAAATAAGCTCCTGTAGATGCTGTTATAGTCATTGCCATTTTGTGAACATGGTTCAATATGACTGCAAGCAAAATTTGAGATGTTGAGATGGAGACCATAAAAAATAAAAATGACCATCTGCAACATAGAATAATGCAACGTATGACAAACCATGGATAGAAACCTAAAGAGAAATTTAGTGCAAACAAAATATGAGATTTTGTACGTGATTAAAATTGGAAAATAGGAAAATTAGAATAGGCGAATATGATCGAAATTTTCTCAGAAAAATACAAATTGTATGAGAAAGAAAAGATGTATTGAAAATATTTAGAGAGGAGTTTAGTTCGTTATTGGAGTTTCGAGTAGTTCGGTTCTAGAGTAATATCCAGAGTGATTTTTTTAGTTTACAAACAATTATTATTTTCGTGTTTCACAACTTATTTGTACTGTTGCAATAAAAAAATTTTATTTACGATTTTAAAACTTTTTACTACAACAATATTTTAATTGCTATATCCGAATAATAATAAAAATAAATTTTAATTTATACAAATTCGCGGAGTTTGCGATTAATTTTTCGAACAATTTTTGACAATTATTTCGGTTATTTGCATAAATGCGCGTTCGTGTTCGCTCGGTTCCTGAGATTAATTTAGAAAACGCAATCGAGAGAATGCAGATGGAAAGGAAAATGAATTCGATTCAAAATACATTTAAGAAAATGAGAATAACATCAGAAAATAAGAACACGGGGAGAACAAGTTGTTCCAAAGTTCAGTCCAATTGGGAATCGGACATAAAGAAGTATGTACAAAATCTTGGTTTCAGGGGTTGTTTGGACGGTAGGATTTTTCCATTGGGAGGGATTGCCTTAGCTGACGAAACAATAACATTAGACGAGATTACCCTAGACATGTTTTCCTCATGGATAGTTTGTCGATGTTATCGGCGGGCATTATCCGTGATACATCGTCAGATGTGGATGATGGTGTGGTTCATCACTCATCCTAATCAGGTGGGGTGGCAGGATAGTATGCGACAAAGATGGGGGTCTTCGGATCACATCAATTTTAAGACTTGGGGTTGGTTGCACGTGTCCGATCTGGTTATATGTGAGGAATCGGAGAGTTTTGTAAAGGGGTTATTATCCTCTTTAACTCCGTATTTTCCAGACAGTTATTCTTTTAAAATAGGTTGATCATTCGTGATGACGCGTTCTTATGAAGTTGAACAAGTGGACGCGATATCACTGTCATTTATGACAGCTATCATTGCATCCCTTGTGATGATACAACATGAGACGAACGAAATTGTCGAGTGTCGATTTTTACATTTAAGATACATTGACATTGGTCAGCTTATCTTACCCAAAAATTTTGGGTGGTTTTCACGATATATCCAAGAGCGTTGGGGATCTCATGTGGAGATTAAAGCCCATGAAGGTCTCATCGTTTTAAAAAGGATATTAAAACCTGAGATGAAGACCGCTCTGAAAAATATTCGAGAAAGGGTAATAACTGGACATACAGACCGTCGGTATCCATTTATATTTAATGGAAACTCTAAATTTTATGAGGAGTTGCGTGCAACTATATTCCGTGATCTTGATTATGTGCCATCCGCAAGAAAACAAACCTCAGAAAAATCCACTCAGGTTGACATGGATGAGGAGATTGCTGGACCTAGTACATCAAAAGATGGTAAGGCAACAACTCTGACAGTCAATCCTGGGCAGAGGTGCATATGGAATCACAAATTTGAGAAAATCAACCGAGATTCCAATAAATTTTGGATAGATTCGAAGGTTGTTCAGTGGAAGGACACAAATAACAAGTGCCTAAATAGAGCTGTGACTCCTGAAAATCCTCCACCATCTCCGCCACAATGCCAGGGGTGTTCGAGAGAGGAAACGACAATTGAGAGAAATAATGAAATGATGAATTTACAAGTTGTCGAAAGGAGTGCTATATTAGCGGCATCACCTGCTGTAGAAGACAGCAGCGAAGAAAGTGAGGACGACAATTTACTTCCGTTGGGTCGTGGGCAGAGTATTTTTCATTTTCGGGCAGTTCCTCGATATCAAAATTTCAATATAGGAAGAGGTCCTGCGATTGTTTGGGGAATGTGGGAAAGAGTTCCGGCGCTTTTCATTGCCAGGCAACCTGCATTGGCCAGACGAGCTCACGCAGCAAGACCAGCTTAGAGAATTCCAAGATTTTTGAAACTTTGGTGTCACCAACACAACATATACACATGAAGGTAAGATATAAAAATATATAAAAATAGTTAAAATAAAAGATGAATATTGGGCTAATAAAATAAGTAGGTATATAAGGTTGATCCATGTCGGAGAAAAGAGAGAGAAGGAAAGAGGGAAAGTTTTGTTTGTCCTTTTATAACGAGATTTAGAAAGATAATTATGGGAGAAAGTAAGGTTTGGAAAATTTGAATGACATTATAACTACATAAAACAATTGAGAGATTGTACATACAAAATATAATAATAATAATAAGTTGATAATATGTTTAGGTGTTCAGGCGGCACAAGGATTCGAACCCGTACTGTCCAAACACCTAAAACCTCCCTCGATCACCTTCACAAAAGGCAGCACTGTACTCACTCGGCCACGGTGCCGGGTGACGGTGTTAAAGGGAGTATTGATACTTATATGCGCCGACGTAGTGTGGCGGCTGCCACAATATGTATACAATTATAGAAAGGAATAAATATATACAATATAGGTATCCAAAAGGAAGGGATATGGAACGATATATACAAATATTATTTACAAGCTTTTTCTACAGGTTTACTACGCTGAAGACTGACTTTAGTATCATTTTTACTATCTTCTTCATTTTCACTATCTGTGGCATCTTCGATAGTTGGTTTGTCATTGGTATAGGAAATTAGGTGTTTGTTTTCCTTTATTTGTGTTATGTTATTTTGGTTCGTATCTTTCGACTGATTTGTAGATATACTCTCTTTGGTTTTAGGATAAATAATATTTGATTTATCCTTAACTTCAGGAGGTATGAAATATTCATTATTGTTTGTAGGACGTTCCGTGTAAGGGATAAGACGTCTCACATGAATATTTTCATCTACATTATTTTCGTCATTTTCATTCAAAATTTGAACTGTATAATTCAAATCTGAATTTTTACGCACAATACGATAAGGTCCACGAAATTTGAATTTACTTTTTGCCACATTCTTACTTTGATAAATCAAAACAAGATCGTTTGTTTTAAATTTCTTCAGTATTTTGTTCTTGTTATAATACTGAGAGTTTTTTTCTGCAGCTTGTTGTTTTAGTTCGGGTACTTGATCTTTTATTTTTTGCAATTCTTGAAGAGTTGTATTCCATTGATCAAGTGATGTTGGTACTTTTATTTTGTATTTGTCATCAAATAGCGTTCGAGGTTGATAACCGTGAAGAAAGAAAAACGGAGATGTATTATTGAGGTAATGAATGGGTGATGTGTTATATGCAAACACAACATTAAAAAGTGTATCAACCCATTCTTCTTCCGTCTTTGGTTTATATTTAGATAGACATTTTTTAATAATTCCATTCGTTCGTTCAACTAGTCCTTGAGTTTGCGGACTATACGCTGATGAATGAATTATGTCTATGTTTTGATCTTTGCAGAAATTATGTACAAGGTCATTACAGAAATGTGTACCTTTATCACACATAATAATCTTAGGTTTACCGTATGTAGTCATAATTTTTTTAATAAATTTAACGATGCTAATAGTATTGGGATGTCGTATGGGTTCTATTACACAAAAATTTGTGCATTTGTCAACACCGACTAGAACAAAATTACGTTCGTAATTATTGTCAAATTTACCAATGAAATCAATTTTGATATGATGAAATGGGTTAAATTCTTTAACAGGAATTAGTTTCATCATTCCGATTGCTTTCGGATTTCTTTGTTGTAGTTGGCATTCATGGCATGAATTAATATACTCGTTGACTTTTTTTACAAGTCCTAGTATAAAGTATTTTGATTTAATTTTCTCAAGTGTTTTTTTACAACCAAAATGTCCTCCTCCAGAAGGATTATCATTCATTTCTTTTAAAATAGATGGGATTAATGCATCTGGAATAATTGGTACAGGTGAAAATGGGTTATAATTAAAACTTTTCTTTTTGTACATGATATCATCATCACCTATAAAATATTTTTGTGCATGGTGTTCTATTTGTTTTACTAACGCACGATCATCAATGAAATCTTGGTTTAGAAATTTGTATACTTTTCCCCAATAATCGTCTATTTGTTGATAATCAGATAATGTTTCAAGAGGGATATCTTTTCCATAAAGCAGTGTTTTTATTGGTTCTCTAGTGATATGAAATTTAGGGATTTCATTTTCAATTCCATTTTCATCTTTTTTCGTAATTGGATCAAAATTATAATTTGAAAGTAGATTGGTGCTTTCTTTTTTCGGCGATGTAATTTTATCTTGAGATTTTTCTTTATTTTGTTCTGCTAGTTTTGTTGCTGATCTTGTTATAGCATTAATATTTTTGTTTGTTGTCATAAACTGTCCATTTTCGAATCTTATTGAGTCTTCAGTGTCTTTGAAGGGTCGAGACAGAAAATTTGTCGACATTTTCTTTTCTTGATATATGTTTAATATCGAATGTAAATTCACTGAGTTTTGAGACAAGTCTTGCTAATCTGGGGGATGGAGTTTTAAAATAGAGATGAGAATTTTAGTTCAGTTTTCGGATTTAGTTCATTGAGTCTGCTTCATCAAAGTGAACTAGTTCACTGAACTAGTTCAATTAGTTCAGTAGTTCAGTAAATTTTTCAATTCGATCACTTCAGACTTCAATCAGCTGATTCATGATTGGCTCATATCATTTAAATTAACTAATTTATTATATGATATTATGATCGACTCGTATTCATAAATTCATGCTAGAACTATTGGTTAATTGTTTGACTCATTCATCGACTGCTACTTACTTTAATTTCAGTTCCATCAATGGATCGAGTATAGTAGACTGATAAGAATTAAGAACTATCAAAAAAAAAGAACTAATGAACTAGTTCATTTGGAAGTGAACAAAATGATCAATTAGTTCACTTCTAGGATTAGTTCAAAAGAACTAACTCGTGAACGAACTACCCATCACTATTTTAAAACGATGTTGATACGTTAATGGTTGATGGATGAAATCTGTTCCAAGTAAAAAGTCTCTGAAATGTTGGAACGATTTAGTTATTGCAAGCATTTCAAGATCAAATGAACACAGGTGTTGTTGGTTTTTGTTTAATTTTTCGGAAAAATATCTTATAGTGTATTTTTTATTTGGGTCGGGATAAATTTGACGACAGACTGCTCCTATAGCATTTTTGGACGCATCAACTTCTAGAAAAGTTGAAGCTTCGGGGTTATTAATTTGTAGGACAGGTTCTGATAAAAGTATATTTTTCATATTTCGAAGCATTGTTGGTGTTCAGATAACCAAACAATTTTTTCGTTCGATTTACTGTCTTTTCCTTCAAGGATTTTTAGAAGGGGTAACATTTTTTTCGTAAAGCCAGATATCATTTTACGATTTTATCCAGCCATTCCAATAAATCTTCTGACTTCTTTTAATGTTCTCGGTGGTTTCATATTTTTGATAGCTTCGATGTTTTTAGATAATGGTTCTAATTTTCCATGACCAATTTTATGTCCTAAAAGTTCTATGGAGTCTTGCATAAAAAAACATTTCATTGTTTTTACACAAAAATTGAATTTTTTAAGTCTTGAAAGAATTTCTATTGTATTGTTTAAACATTCATCAAAAGTTTCTCCAAAAACACAGATATCATCAATATATACAATAACTTTTTTCCATAGGATATCATGAAAAATATCAACCATAGCCTTTTGAAATACTGAGGGGCTAAGACTTAATCCTTGTGGCATGCTGTTAAAAACATAACCAACTCCTTCAATGTTGATTCCAGAGATGGGTTTTGATTCTTCATCGAGTGTTAATTGAAAATATCCAGAGTTTAGATCTATGATAGAAAAGAATTTTTTTGTTCGTAGATGGGGCCATATAGAGTCTATTCTTGGGACTCTATTTCTATCTTTTTTTATTTTGTTGTTTACAGCTCTGTAGTCAACTAAAGGTCTGAAAGATCCGTCGTGTTTCTTTTTGAGAAACATAGGTGATTCGTATGTTGATGGTTGTCTTTTGAGAACTCCAGCTGTTTCCAATTCATTTATCTTTTTTAACCATTCCATTCTTTCTTTGTAAGCCATTTTATAATTTCTTCTTACCACAGGGGTATTGTCTTTAAGATGGATATGGACTGGTGGTACTTTAGCTAATGAAAGGTTTTTTGTAGAGTGTGTAAAGATATCAACATAGTCTTTAATTTTATCAATTGTTATTGATCTTTGTTCAGACGATAGTTTATTTGATATTTTGATTTCAACACTTTCGGGATCACAAAGTTTGTTTTGTGTGACACAAATCTTTTTTTGATTAGATGGTGTTTTATCATAGTAACATAATGTACCTATTATTTGATTTTTACGTATCCTTTTCGTACTATTTGTTGGATTGAAAACTGTAACGATTGAATTATTATTTGAAATTATTAAATTAGTTTTATTTTCAAAATTTTCATTTTTCAGCAATTTCACGAAAGGAGGTAAAGTTTGTAAAGCGATTTTTTCATTTGGATTAATTAAATAAGTATCGCTTGTTCGTACATATGTTACTTGTTCTTTTTCTTCTTTGGTGTTTGTTGAACATCTTGGGATTGATATTGAAATGGTTTCTTCTTCACATGGAATTGAAAATTTTCCAGATGAAAAATCTATAATGATTTTATATTTTTCAAGAAAATCGTAACCTATTATAATATTTTCAAATAGATCCTTGACAACATATGCTTTAATTGGGAAAGAACGTTTCTTGAAAACGATAGGAATTGTAGAAACTCCTATTATTTGTAGTTCTATTTCGTTTGCAGCATATAGTATATCATTTGTAGGTTCTAATGTAAGATTTTTTGCTAGACTCCAATGTACAAGTTTTGATTCAGCTCCACAATCAATCAATCCGAATGTATTTGTTCCTAATACATTACAAGTAAGGTATAAACAACAATTGATTTCGTTTTTTCCAGTTGGTGCAATAACAATTATATTTGGTTTATTTATTTTTTTGTTATTGTTGATGTCTTTAGTAGGTGGTGGTTCTCCTACTTCTATATCTTCTCCTGCAGCGACATTTTGTACTGCAGGGTTGTTTATACGTTTTTTGATGATATTCCGTTTGGTTGTGGGAAGGTAATAGCAGGGATATTATTAGAAGTATTATTTTAGACATAACTTTGATTTAGGATTTGATTTTGATTTGGATATAATTGATTTTGGTTGGGATATGACATATTAACATACATAAGTGGGATTTGGTTAAAGTTGTTAGGATATTGTTGGAAATTATTATAATTATTACGAAAATTTCCACAAAAAAATCTGTTGTTTTGCCCACGGAATTATTTCCTCTGTAATTTTGGTTTTGGAAACTGTATTGGTTTTGGAAATTATTTTGATTTTGAGGTAGAGTGGGAAAATTATTTGAATTATTATTATTGTTATTATTAACATTGTTATAATTATTTCCATTGTAGTTATTATAATATCCACGTCCTCTACCTCGTCCTCTGAAATTGTTTCCTTGGTAATTAGAGTTGTTAAATTGTCTATTTTGTGATGTGGTATTTTCATTATTTTTGGAACTTGTTACTGCTGCGGCTAATTTTCTTATTTCTAAGATTATTGTATCATTGTTAGTGATACTGGTTTCATTAATTGTATCATCTTTGTCATAATTTTTAGAGTTTTCGGTAGCATTTTCTTTTTGGACTAAATTAATTTGTTTTTTTGATGATGTTTTCAAATTTTTTAGTTCTTCATTAGCTTCTTCCATAGCTATTCTATATGTTTCGAGTTGTTTTTTTACTTTTTCTAGTTCTGATGCAAAGATAAGGTCTATTAGAAGACGTACTTTGTCTTTGCAATAAAGATAATCATCAAAGGCAATATGTAATGCAGCTAACGTTTTTGGTTTTGATTTAACCATATGTTCTCGTTCTTTTTTAAAAATGGAACGATATAATTATATGATCTATGATTCTTTCTTCCGTTATTTCAGGTTCTATTTCTTTTAACGTATTTGAGACAAAAATTACAAAATCAATAAAATCGTCATCTCCTTTATATTTTCTTTTATATAAGTTTTCTCTTAATTGGGGTGTCGTTTTTTTGAAAATTTCATGTAATCTTGGTTTTAAATCTTTCCATTCTTTTAAATTTTCGTCATTTGATATTAATTTGTTGAAAATTGTTTGTGGGTTTCCTGTGAATGCAATTTTAATTTTTTTCATTTTTGCGTCTTCATTCCAACCAAATGCTTCACATTCGTTTTCGAATTGTTTTAAAAATGTTTTTATATTTTCATTTGGGGCGTTTGAAAATGTTGATGGTCTTATATTGGTTATTGGTGTTTCATTTGCCATCTTTGTTAAAATTGTTTTTAATTTTCTTGTTAATAAGTTAGATTTTAAAATAGATTCTTCGGGTGATCTGGATGGAGTGTGCAGGTTAATTAAATCTTCTTGTGGTGTAAATGATACGTCAGAATAATTATTATCTGAACTTGCACTAGATAATTTTGGATTAAATGTAGTATCTTCGTCTATAGTGCTTAACGTAGTATTGAAAGAGGTACCTGCAATGGCTCGTATAGCTTTGATTTTTGCAAGTCTTCCTGGATTTTGGGATGGAAAGATTAAATCGTTTACGTTATCTTTTTCAAGTAGTTTGTTAATTAAAGGATCTCTTATATAAACTAATTGCTAGTTGGATTTCTGGTCTATTTTTATGTTTAGGAAAAGGTGCAGTGTTAATAGTTTTTCAAAGATTGAGTAAACTACTGTTTGGTAGTTCTGTGATCCAGTGGTTTTGTTTGAAGGCACTAGCGTTTGGAGTTGTTTTATTTCCCCAATTTTTGTCTTGCAAGGAAGTAGTAGAGTTTGAAACACTTACAGTTTTGCGTGATTGTTGCAGCACGTTGACATATTTTGACTTTGGGAATGCTGAATAGCCGTTGCCAAATATTCGAACTTGCACTGGTTGGCCTCGAAATTTGCGAAGATGAATTCGACTGTGCGATCTTTGGTGGATTTGCCTCCAACTGAGATTGCTTCGTTTTTTCCCGATATCAATTTTTATTTGATAAATCTGCACATTATTTTATATTTAGAAATTTTTAATTTTTTTGCACTTTATTGACACCACTGTTTTTTCTGAATAATAAAATTTTTATTTTTATGTTGCACTGATAATTAAAAAAGAAATTTTATTTATGTTTTTACGATTCGTTTGTCCGTGGTTCAGATGCCAATATTTTGTAACGGTATAATTGTTACAAAAAGTACACGACACATATTATTTTCTTATAGTGTATATTTCAAAATGTGTACATGAAAATATAAAGTGTATTGTAATGTACAAGAGAAGATGTTGGTAAGTTATTGGTAAGTGATTAGGCTTAAATCTAATGGTATGGATTCGAATGAAATATACATTGGTGTCGTGGGGGATATACAATGTGATTGGTTGATATAATCTACGTAATTTAGAATGAACCAATAGAATAACATGCTTATGATATAAAATGGGTGTAGTTATAATTTTAAGAGGAATTAGGAATATTGCAGAGTTGTATTTTGTATTCAGGGAATAGATGACATCATTATGTTTAGTAAGAGAATATTGTATTAGCTGGAAAAGGTGATGTCATGATGCAAGTCTTTACAAGTCTTACTGACGTCATTTTAGACAGGATGTAAGAATGAGGTTATATACAAAATGGAGATAGAAGAATAATTGTTAGTAGAATATGAAATATATAATAAAATAAGAAATGATATGAAATTATCATTACAATATATTGACAAAAAAAAAAAAATCTAATGGAGCAACACTTCGCTAGAAAACGAAGTTTACGAATTTAAATCTAAGTACAATAAATTCAACGAACGATCTAGAAGTCCAAATCTATGAATGAACTACAAAAAACTATCGATAGTTAGGTATCTTCCTACCTACTCACCTATCGTTATCAAGCAAACATATCGATCTATCACAACTTTATGATTATCGTATTGTTTCAAGTAAAATAATATAATTAAAATAATTAGAATTTAAATTTGATCGGACATTTTCCTCTGAGAATATTGTACTTTTTTTTATTTTTTTTATTTTATTTATTTCATCGCCTGAAATGTTAAAATTTACTCCCAAAAACCTCATCATGGATCGGTGTTGATGCCATTTTTCACCGTTTATACATCCTAAAAATTACAATTTATTTATGAATTAAGGCCATTCTGGGCCCCCTAAAGATGTCCAGGCCCGGTACCTTTGGTACCCTTTCTCTCTTCTTCTCAAAGACCTTGCCAGGCCCTACCTTACACAGGGGGAAAATCCTCACATGATTCGATAGAAAGATTTTTTTAATTTAAATTTTTGTTTATCTAATGAAATCGATTTTCAATAGGAATCACGTCCAAATTAGATCATTTCGTTGACTTGGGAATAGAAACACTTTGGATAACACCGTGTTTCAAATCGCCTATGACTGATATGGGCTATGATGTATCCGACTATATGCAGATTGATCCACTATTCGGAACCATGGAGGATTTTGACGAACTTATCGTGAAAGCGAATAAAAGAGGTGCGGTAAATGTTGATGCAAAAAATTGAAATTAAATGAAACGTTGGAAAACAAGGAAAGATTTTATGTATGCAATATTGTCTGATGAGAACTTAATTGGTATATAGCTAGTTTTAGCAAGTTTTTGAGTAGGTACGAATGAAATTTTGTCGAAACAAATAGGTAGCGTACGTAGGTATAAAATAAAAATTATTTAATCTTCTTCGCGAAAATCACGAAAATAGCAGCGACTTTTGAACTTTTGCCTACGGAAATTTTCCTTTATCTGAAAACAGCTGTTTATTAGAGAATTAGGTACAAGAAATTAGCCGAAAATTTAAGATAAGGTATAAGTTAGTTATTTTCTTTGTTGGCTCACAGTTGGAGGTAAGTTATTTAATTTCTCCGCTCACTTTGGTCCTCCAGGACTGAAACTTCTCATAGATTTTGTAATAAATCACAGCAGCGACGAGCATCCGTGGTTTCAGAAATCGATCAACAAAATCTCGCCGTTCACTGATTACTACGTGTGGGAAAATCCGAAAGGATACGATAAAAATGGAAATCCCATACCGCCGAATAATTGGGTGAGCACTTCAGTCCTTTTCATAATTATACGTTAGTTTGGCAGTTCACGCCGTTTGACGCGCGAATTTCTGATCGACGCAGTTGTCTTTATTCGGTGGAAGTGCATGGAAATGGAACGAAAAAAGAAAACAATTTTATCTTCACCAATTTAATGAGAAACAAGTAGATCTAAACCTTCGAAATCCTGCTGTAAAGGAAGAAATAAAGGTACGTGCTGTCTATTCAATAAAAAAATAAGATAATCCACGTCGATGATTTGAAACAACCCTGGTAGGTATAAATTGTTTGAAGAATGAATATAACTCGAAAACTGTCTCATGGATTCAAAAAACAGTAAAATAGACGATCGCTGAATGGTGATTTTGTTCGGACGTTTTTACCAAATAATAATTTTCGTCCACAATATTTTGGTTTCAGAGAATATTGAAATTCTGGTTTGATAAAGGAGTTTCTGGCGCCCGTCTGGATGCAGCCAGACACTATCTAGAGGATCCCCAATTACGCGACGATCAATTAATTGATCCGAGCAATACCAAAGTCAAATCCGAACTCAATTACTATGATTATAACCATCTCTATACGGCGGATTTGTGGGAAACCTACGAGTTTATTCATGAATTAAGAAAATTCGTCGATGCAAACTGTAGCACAAAATACGAGGAAAAGTAAGGGAAAATTATACCTACCATATCTTTCGTTTGACTTTCAATTCATTTATTTAACTCCATATGTTTCATATAACATCTGCCGAATTAATCAAAAGTAGGTAATCTTAGAGTACTGGCTGGTGGGAATTACAGGTTTTCAAAGATTTGAATGTTATAGATTTATTTTGTACAAACGTACAAGATGATGTGAATTCATTTGCAACAACGTGGGTTAAGCCGTGTGCATGGTGTTTTGTGGATCAGTGGCTTTTATTCACAAAACAAGTGTAATTACATTGGGCGCTGCTTAATCCCGCCACTTTAGTCCAGACACTCTGTAAGTTAATATGGAGAAAAATATCAGCAAATAATTCCAGAGTGTACTTATTGATGCACTAACAAAAAATAGTTTTCTCAAATGAAAACAAAATTGTATGATTGAAATTATTCTAATACATCCATAAAAGCTGTTGTAGACGTTTTAGTTCTTCTACAAAAATGTGTCAAACAAAATATAGACTATTATTATTCACAGTTCTAGGAATAATGGCCGCCTATATGATTACTGTTCTCACGGACAAACACCACCAGATATGCTGACAATGAAGAGTCATCATATTCATCATGCCACTCTTTTAGGTCAGTCATTTTGAGGTATGATAGTGAAATTACAGACACTATGTTCTCTTCAAATGAAGACAAATTCATTCCTTTGACTACTCTCAAATTCAAAAGTTAAGATGTCTACACTAGAAGATCGTAGATTAGGTATGAGGTTTTACTAAGTTAGGAGATAGAATTAGATTTAAAGTAATGAAGAATAATTGAAGATTTAAAGTGTTAATATTATATGATTTGAAATATTGAATTATAATAAAGAGATAGATAAAAGGATTTGTCTCTAAATTGTTCGAAGTTTTCTAAACTTAAGAAAACATTTGCTACAGTTGGTACTTAAGTATAAATTACCAATGAACAGTGTAATTGTTCCCTACTGTGAAATACCTTATTGAGTTATTATGTTCTTAGTACAGAAGGTATCACTCAACATTCAGTGTACCTAGATGCCCAAAATATGATTTTTCTCCCAATAATTATATTGAAATAATAATTTTTGTTCCTGAAATTGTTCGTTTATATTTCGGTTAGTTTTTTATTATAAAAATTTTTTTTGCTGTTCAAGTATTTGCCATTTCTGTTTTTCAATGAGAGAGACATACAGCCAAAGAGATGTCCACCACCCTACATACCTACACTGAGATAGAATAATTAGTAAATTTTCAAAAAAAAATGAAACGGATTGCGTGTAGGGACATAAAACATAAATAGAACTAAAATGTTGAAAACAAGTTTTCTAGGTTTTATAATTGTAATTTTTTTTACAAAGTGGAATTATAATTATTGCAGTTGCTGGCAGAAATGCCTTCAAAGTCACATATTATAAACACATAATGCAAGATTTTTGAATGAAACAATGTAGATCACTTCATATTAAATATTTCCCTGATGCAATTTTTGAATTTTTGGTAAATTTAACTTGGGTTTGACAACCTTGAAATACGTAGCATTATTACAAAACATTAGGGGTTTTTATTTGTAAAGAGTGTTTGAATTCCTTAAATGTGCTGTCAAAAACCCTCCACTTTCCATTTGATTTCAATCAATTTCATATTAGGCATAGTGATAGGTACTTATGAAATCACCATTCATTTAAATATCATTTATTGCACAATTTAATTAGTGAAAACCAAACAGTATTAATTTTCATATTAATATCAAAAGGTATTTCTGTCAGTGACTACATTTGTTGTAATTCCACTTTGTAAAAAAATTACTATTATAAAACCTGGAAAACTTGTTTTCAACGTTTTAGTTCTACTTATGTTTTATGTCCCTACACACAGGTTTAATTTTTTGAATAACTTTTTATGAAGTGCTAAATAAAAGTCTGTGGCAGGTTTTCACAATAAGAAGAATTTACTCCAAAAATGATGGATAATTGTTGATATTGTAATGTTTGGACAAAACTGAATTTGATTTTCAGCCTATTGTTTTTTTCTTAATTACAGCAATTCTAATTTATTTATTAGTTAACAACCAAATTCCAATTAGATGCAAGGAAAAAAAATTGATTTTAAATACTGTTAAATCTACTATATTGGACTATATTAATAGTAGTAGTAATAGTGATTTAACAAAAAGGCATATCAAAAAACGTATGCTATAATGTATCACATAATAAAATGTGGAAACTCAAAATTGACCCTCTTTTGGAGCCCACGGGGGGTTGAAGAATCGGTCAAATTTATAAATGAACCACAAATTTGGACTCAGCACCTCAAAAAATATTCTTGGTGATGTATTAAACAGTAAAATGTCAAAACTCAAAATTTTGCTGGAGGAATGTTTATATGTGCATCATTAAGGAAGGTTAATATAATACTGAGAGAATAGTGTTATTTGAAATATTTATATGACCACAAGAAATACCATATCCTAGTTACTTTTGGGTGATCCAATCAGGATGCGTTATTCCATTTTATTTGGAATTGGGGCTTGTGATTGGTCAACTTACTTTTTTGATGAAAAAAATTCCCTAATTTTGAATCTAATTTTTGGGTCATCTATGGGAAATTTTTCAGATTTCTTTGGCCAGTGTTACTCACTGTAAAAATACTAATTTTTTGAACTATCATTCGTATTTTTATGATGAATATTGAATGCTGCAGAGTGGCACAAAATTACATTAGATTGTCAGGAAATGGGTCAAACATAATACCTCTTTCTGACACAGTTAGTAAAAATATGTGAAGCTATATTAGAGTTATACATTCTTCGCATACTTAATAAGATTATCATTGTGATAACTAGTCACTTCCATCTTGAATGTTGTGAAAATAAACGTTTCCCTTTCCATATAAATACAAACTATCAAGTTACAACACATGCGACACATGTGCAATAATTAATATCCCAATTCACAACTTTCTAACTTCAACGTATTTTTGATTGAGTGTTGGAGATCTCTTTAGCTGTATGTCTCCGAGCTAATACTAACTGGAGATGTTTCCCACAAAATAATATAGAAAAATTAATATGAAGCCTTCTTTTAGTTTGTGAATGTTACAAAATAGACTGTCAGAAAATGTATTTAAATCCAAAATTCAAATTTATTTTCCAGTTGAAATCAAAAAGTTTTGTTTCCATTTTTATTTTGTCTGTTTTTCATAATTTTATTTTCATTAGTTTCATTTTGGTTTTTAAAAATTTTGTTTTAATTTTATGCGGATTTTTGTTAGTTAAAATTTTATTTCCATTTTATTTAATTTTTGGCTTTTATCAAAACAATTATTTGAGATCCCTTTCTGTTCTGTTTTTCCATTGTTTTCCAACCTCTGTTGGAGCCCATAGGCTGATTTGGTAGGTTTTTAACTAATTTTTAAAATGGTAACCTAATGAGTGAAAATAGTATTTTACTCAACTACAGTTATCATAAGTGCCTAACTAGTTGAGTATGATATTTGTTTCAACAAATTTATTCATTAAAAAGAGGTTATTATTCATTATTAAACAGGTAGGTAGGTAAACTTAATTTATGAACAGAATTTTAGATAATAATTAAATATCATGGAAAAGTGAACCTAATTATTTGTAAAGGCATCAGCATGTAAAACGGCCCTTTTACATAGTGACAATTTGTCCCTTGCTTATGCGTGTAAATGGTGCCATGAAGAAATAAACAACAAATGCAGTTGAGAAAAAATTCATTTCTACACAGTTTCTACATCTTAGTGAAGAAATGAAAATAATTTCGATGCTCTGAATTGATTTGGAAATCTCTCATTTTGCTAACCAAAATCGATTTAATAATAATAACAACCTCTTTTTTGGTGAATGAGTTGAGAAAAAGTGTTTCTTAAATGATAAAATTTTTGGCTAGTCTAATTTTTGCTTTCCTTTTGTGGGTTCCTTGTAGAATATTCGTTGTTGAATCCTACACTACTATGAACTATACAATGTTATATTATGGAAGTGATCAGTACAAAGTTGCTCATTATCCATTCAATTTTGGATTTGTCCAAATGCCAAAATTTCCAAGTCCAAAAGAATTGGATGAAAAAATTAATAACTGGTTAACACGAATGCCAGCCAATGGTGTTGCTACCTGGGAGGTAAGTAGGAAATACAATTTTTGTAATTTTTCATTGTACCTCTACAACTTGGTGCAAACTTTACCAAATTTTTAAAAGCGTTACATTTTCCATGTTTAAGCTAGTCTAAAGAAAATTTTAGTGTCAGTTATTCACATTTGTTGGGTTCTGGCCTCTATTATTTTCTATTAAAGTAAAGTGAACTCGACATTTGTTCAAATGAAAAACTATAACAGGCTCTGAAGACACTCGTAACTGCATGTGATGGTGGTAATGATATTTTTAAGATGCCATTTTTGCTTCAATTTTAAGTATAAATTACTATTAATAAAATTAACTCAAAATATCATTTTTATATCATTATCATCGACATAATTATTGTGTACCCGCTTACCAGGTACATAGTGGAAAGCCTTACAAATACTGGAAATGTAGTCACCCTCAGCTCCTCTACATATCAATCTGAAGTTATAAATGAATGGGATTTGGGTATCATAATTCAAAAATTATATGTATCAAACAAAGTTAGGTATGTAGGGAGGTACAGAAAGCTATGGTACCTATGTCATCTTTATCTGCCTTCTCTCATCACACTTATCTCAATCATGCCATGTTTTTCAGGAGCATCTACATTCAGTCGAAGAAGATATTTTTATTTGCATTATTATAGGTTATAATAAGTGATTTTAGGGTAGTGTTGTAAGTAATGATGTTTGAATTGGAAGTTTGGCAAACTTCTCTGTAGCGCCTTGCTACATGACATGACCTGCCACCCTTGCAACCCCTGATCAAATCCTATAATAGTTAGTGTGGGGACTCAACGGTATGAGGTAAGGGGCTTGGACCCCTCGATGACAGTCACCGCCTCAAAGGGCAGGCTAACTTATTTGTCTATATGACGTTAAACTAAACACAAAATACGTTCGATCGTAATTACCTGCAAGTACATACAGGTAATGTACGAGTACCGAATCGTGACATCACCGAACAATGTCACGATCCGTACACGAACCGGCCAGCCATCTCTTATCACGATAGGGGATGATGCGACCTGGCCGCCCTCACTGACGTACGTATTTTCTTACGTACGTGTGTTTGTGTGCGTGCAAATAAGCCGTATAAAAACCGCCCAAACTGGCTCTAAAATCGCCAGTGTTTGGTCTGGTTCTGGCTTACCTGTACGTTAGTACAAAGTGGCTGAACACGCTTAAATTTTGTTGAATTTCCTCCTGGTGAGAATATCTCTCACGACAAGGTATTCCACAGTGGTGACCTCGACGTGATTTTTGGCTACATCGTGAGGTGTCTTAGGCGCTTAGGCACTATTACAAAAAGTGGTGCGGTGCGCTGGCGAGATACTCGCTTGCTCGGCAAATTAAAAAATATTTTTTTTCAGACTAAGACACTTTTTTGGTCGTCGAGGTAGAGTCTGCTGAAGTGGGAACTTATACCCCTCTCTTTAAAATATACAAACAAAGAGAAACAAGACAGTAGACCTGGAGGAAGAAGGTTGGACTCATCCCCCAACTCCCCCAACTTCGACTCGACACTCTACGGATTTAGCAAACATAGAAGAAGGCCCTCAACACCCAGAAATAGCACGACTGGGAACTACAATAAATAAAGAAGAACTAGCAGTCAAAACATTGAGAAGTGGTCGAACTTTAAGCCAAAGTTCTGACCCTAAAACACCTGTCCTACAAACACAGGAGCCAGTGTTTTCGACCAGCAAGGAAGGAAGTAGTACTGTGGAATACGCTTGTCACCAGAAAGACACAGCAATGGTTCCACCACCAACTGAAAACCCACAACCATCGCAGGGAGGTAGTAGTCAGCCGCAGCTGACACCCGAAGTCTTGGCGCAGATTTTGCAACTTCTGCAATTGCAGCCAGGACAGAACCCCAACTTCTATAGACGAAGGATAGAGATCCCAGAATTTCTGCCGAACGAGGTAGAATTATGGTTGACACTATTGGAAGGCAGGTTCAAGACAGAAAATATAACTCTGAACCAGCGGTATACACACATCTGTGGAGGCATGCCCCCGCAGATAATCCGCCACATTCCAGACATTATGGAATGCCCTTCGACAGAAGATGACAAATACGCCTGGTTCGTCAAGAAAATCAAGAATGTATTCGGAAAAACCAAAAACGAAATTATTGATGATGTGATGGGTGGTATGAAGATGGGGGACGACAAACCCTCGATCTTCGTGGCGAAGTTAAGACAGAAGGCGGACAATATCGTAGCCCCTTCTGTCATAGGCAATCAATTTTGCAAACAACTTCCACAAAGTGTTGTGCAATGCCTAGCTGCCGTTGGTTCGACGGTAATCAATACATCTGCGGATTTGGACTTCCTTGCAAAATCAGCAGATAATGCGCTCGAATACACCAGGTCAAAGCTGGTGGTCAGTGCAGTATCTGCAGAGACTGGAGAGCTCGCTCAACTTGGAGCCCAAATAGCTCAGTTGACCGAGGAGGTAAAACGGAACAAAAGCCAAGGCTCGACAAAACCCAACAGCAGCTGGCAACAAAGATTCAAAAGCAGAAGCAACACTAACAGCAGCAATAGCAGAGGACGACAGTCCCAGTCCAGAGACCGTAGATCTAGTTCCAGTACCAGGGGTCACAGTTCAACTCCCCCTAGAACATCATCTCCCAAAACCCAGTCTCGAAATTGGGATGATAAAAGTTGCTTTTTCCACAACTGGTTTGGCGCAGAGGCCACCAAATGCAACAAAAGATGCAGATGGTGGGGTAAATCCTTCAACAAGGAGGCGTCAAACTAGAACAAGGGGCCATCTATGCGGCCGAAGACCCCTCGGAAAATACTCACGCCGCCTGTTCATAAAGGACAGGACTAACAGGAGAAGGTACTTAATTGACTCGGGAGCAGACCTGAGCATATTGCCAGTTAACAGAACCCAAAAAGTACTCCCTCCGAAATACTATCTCCGTACTGTGAATGGTCAAAACCTTCCAGCTTACGGACTCGAGACCAGCAAAGTCGACATCGGACTCAGCAAAAATATGATGTGGTCCTTCACGGTTGCAGATGTTCCAAACCCAATCCTGGGTGCAGATTTCCTTGCACATTATGGCCTGATCATTGACCTCAAACACGGCAAATTGATCGATAGTGAATCTAAACATTGTGTGGATGGCAAAACGCTAGCTTACAGACTGGACACAAACATATCCAGCTGTACCAAAGTCAACAGAAAACACTTACGGATCCTGTCTGACTATCCTGGAGTCACTCAACCCTCAATTCGCAGGCATCCTACGTACAAACACAACACGGTTCATTACATTGAAACCAAAGGACAGCCTTGCCATGCTAGAGCACGGAGGTTATTACCCGACAAACTCAAAGCGGCACGAGAGTACTTCCATCGCATCATTGAGGAGGGCGTATGTTGCCCCTCAAAAAGCTCATGGAGCTCTCCTATCCACATGAAGAAAAAAGCAAGTGGAGAGTGGCAAATTGTTGGAGACTACAGGGCCTTAAATGCCATAACAGTTCCTGATCGCTACCCAGTCCCCAACATAATGGACTTCAATGCGAATATGAAGGGTAAAATGATGTTCACCAAAATAGACATCAACTGGGCATTCCACCAAATTCCTATGGCCGACCAGGACGTTCCAAAGACAGTGGTTATAACCCCCTTTGGATTATTCGAATACCTTCGAATGCCGTTTGGACTCCGCAACTCAGCACAAACTTTCCAACGATTTATCAATGGACTGTTTAGGGAATTGCCGTTTGCATATGCATACCTGGATGATATTTGCATTTGCTCAGAAGGCGGTGAGCATCAGCACGAGGAGAATGTGAGAGCCATGGTACAGCGTATACACGCAGCCGGACTCACTATCAACGTAGGCAAAAGCTTATATGCACAGACCGAAATTGACTTCCTCGGCTACAAAGTCTCGACCGAAGGCATTTCCCCCTTGAGGACCAAGGTAGAGCCAATATTGAACTTCCCAAAGCCCTCAAATGTCGCAGAACTTAGGCGTTTCTTGGGGATGGTGAATTTCTATAGACGTTGCATGAAGAATGCAGCAGCCGAACAAAGTAAGCTGTTTGCATTAATAAAGACAAGCAAAAAGAAAGATAAAACTCCACTCAAATGGAACGAAGAAGCCGAACAGGCCTTTGAAAATATCAAAGATACACTGGCAAATGCAACTCTATTGGCTCATCCAGACGAAAGTCTGCCATTATGCGTAAGTACCGATCCATCCGATTTTGCTATTGGTGCAACTTTGTACCAACTTGATAAAAACAACATCAAATTACCGCTAGCTTTCTTCTCGAGGAAGCTCTCAAAAACAGAAAAGAATTACAGCACATACGATAGGGAATTGCTCGGAATTTTTGCTGCGTTGAAGCATTTCAGGCACCAGTTAGAGGGTAGATGTTTTTCTGTGTATACTGACCATAAACCCCTAACATATGCCTTCACACAAAAAGCAGAACCGGCATCTCCGAGAAGAGCACGACAATTAGACTATATTGGTCAATTGACTACCGACATCCAGTATATAAGTGGAGAACTTAACACTCCAGCTGATGCTCTGAGTAGAATCGAAGCTATCTCGGTTCCTGTCCAATTGCCTTATGCTGAAATAGCTAAAGCACAGCTTAAGGATGCAGAATTGCAAGAGTTGTTATCGAACGATGATACTACTCTCAAATTGAGACAGCGAAAAATTCCCGGTACTGATGTTTTATTAACATGTGACATCAGTACAGGTAAGAATAGGCCATTTCTACCGGTAAAATATCGCAGGTTGGCTTTCAACAGTATACATAATCTGTCACATGCTGGGCCAAAATGTAGTGCTAAATTAATCTCGGAAAGGTTTGTATGGCCACGAATGAAGTCTGACTGCAACAAATGGGCTCGCAGTTGCCTGAACTGTCAAGAATCCAAAGTAGGAAGACACACCCGCTCGGCCCTCAAATCCTTCAAACAAACAGAGCGGTTCAAAACGGTTCATATGGATTTGGTAGGCCCATTGCCACCATCTCAAGGACACAGATACCTGTTGACAATAATAGACAGGGCAACACGATGGCCGGAAGCAATCCCTCTACACGAGATGTCAGCTCTCACAGTAGCTGCAAGGTTATACGATACCTGGATTGCGAGGTATGGTGTACCAGAAGTCATAGTCACAGACCAAGGTCGCCAATTCGAGAGCTCGCTCTTCAAAGAGCTGTCTAATAAGCTTGGTGTTCAACACAGTCATACCACAGCTTACCATCCTCAAGGCAATGGCAAAATCGAGAGATGGCATAGAGCTCTCAAAGCCTCCATCATGTCTCATGATACCAAGAGATGGGTAGAAATACTTCCTACCATCCTCTTAGGCCTTCGATCTGCCCTACAAACCGATACAGGTCACTCTGCAGCGCAATTAGCATTCGGCGAAGAGCTACGCCTCCCAGGGGACTTCTTCACAGAATCGAAAGAAGTTAGCCCCGAAATAATGGTACAAAATATACGAAATGATGCCAACACCTTTTTAAAACAGGCAGATCGCCATGGCCAGCCCAAGATTTACGTCTCAAAACACTTGGCCAATACGTCACACGTATTTGTTAAAGACGAAAAAATGAGATCTGCGCTGGAAAAACCATACGCCGGTCCTTACAAAGTAGTATCACGAGACGAGAAAAACTTTGTGATACTCATAGCAGGCGAACCTCGAACAATTTCAATCGATAGATTGAAGTCTGCTTATATGGTAAGCGACGATAAAAGAATCAAAAGGTTGCATAAGGAAAGCACAGAAAATATACAGACGGATTCACCAATAAATACAGAAGAATCCGTCGAGAAAAGTGAGAAAAATACCTCACAACAGAAAACACCAAAAAAGTCAGTAAGATTTGCGGACAATGTCACAACTAAAACATTTGATCCCGAGGCCCCCTTATTCCCACGTAAAAGAGGCAGGCCCCCTGGTAGTAAAAAACGTAAAAATTCCCGCCCTTCTCGCATGTCTGAGAGGTTAATGCGAAGAAAATAAAAATTTACTCCTGAAAAAGTAATATCCGCTACGAAGTTAAAACCCGCCTAAAAATATGCGAAGAATATCGGAACTCCGTGAGACAAAAGAAACTCCGGAGATAAGCAAACGAGGAATGCCAACAAAAAGAAGAAGACAGGAATAAACAAATCCACGTGCAATACGGAAACCAAATATTGCAACGTGCGTTTACCGTTAAACACAAAGTTTATCTCTATGACGTGACGTCACAAACGGAGATTCCTTTGTAGTAAAAATTCGAAAATTATATTCACTGAGTTTATTTCAGGCATAACTCTGCTTAAACCGATCATAACTTAACCGGAAAACTTGCATACGGCCGAGAATTTCAAGCGCTATCCCCTCTACATGCCGATAAGAAGATATGGAAATAAAGAAAAATAACTGTTATGGTAAATCGAAAAATGATGTAAAATCACCCATTTCAGAACCGCCAGAATACTTGGACATGTTTTCTTATATTTTTGCTTCCTTTTCCTACAACCCATTCTTATGTCGCTTCCACGAACCATCCTGAAGTCCGCCACCTCCCAATTCGCCCGGAAAACTGCTGAGCCCTCACAGACTCAGCAGAAGACCGAGCAGAAGACAGAATTGGACCGGATAGAGGAGGAGCTGTTAATGGACACGGCTCCTCCGGTAGACAAAGTCCTAGCGGAGATGACCACTCGGCTACCTCCAATAATCTCTCCTCCCCGGTCCCCAAAGGAATCGGTTCCGACTCCAGAATCACCAAAGCCGGACCCGAAACCCGAGGAGACCATGAGATTCTTGTTCACGGCAGAGAGGGCCGCGAATGAGAAGGCTAAGATGGCCACCTGGACATCGGAGAACTTTAATTCTCCGATGCTTAGGAAGCCGACGTTTAAACGTCCGCTGCCCCCTCACTCCCATCATCACCCCTACGCCCGATCAAAAACCGTCCAACCAAGGCGTAGGGGAGAGGACAGCAGGGCTGCCTACCTGGCCCAAATGCACGCCCGTAGGGAATCCTACGAGTGCGTCGGGGCTGCAGTAGGGAGCGCCCTGGCTAAGTGGGAAGCCGATCAGAGGCTTAAGTAAAACCCGCACGTCCCCCAGGCCTTGCGCATTTTTGGTCATTTTTTTGGCGTAAAAACGGGGGGGGGGAGTAGCTGTGGGGACTCAGCGGTATGAGGTAAGGGGCTCGGACCCCTCGACAACAGTTGCCGCCCCAAAGGGCAGGCTAACTTATTTGTCTATATGACGTTAAACTAAACACAAAATACGTTCGATCGTAATTACCTGCAAGTACATACAGGTAATGTACGAGTACCGAATCGTGACATCACCGAACAATGTCACGATCCGTACACGAACCGGCCAGCCATCTCTTATCACAATAGGGGATGATGCGACCTGGCCGCCCTTACTGACATACGTATTTTCTTACGTACGTGTGTTTGTGTGCGTGCAAATAAGCCGTATAAAAACCGCCCGAACTGGCTCTAAAATTGCCAGTGTTCGGTCTGGTTCTGGCTTACCCGTACGTTAGTACGAAGTGGCTGAACACGCTTAAATTCTGTTGAATTTCCTTCTGGTGAGAATATCTCTCACGACAAGGTATTCCACAGTTAGAAAATTTTTTCAATTTTATTTTTTCATCACTATTCTTTTGTTTTATTTTCACTTTGTATCTTTCAGAGTGGATTAGCCAGATTGTTTATTATATTAAAACAAAAAAGCTTGGCAAATGTCTTATCTTTTTAATTCTCTTTTTTTCCATCGTCTACAGAACTTGAACCGAAACACCCGAAATATCGGCCTCTTTGATCACAGACTCTAGTCATATTTTCTTCCTTCCTCACATTTCAACTTGTTATTGTCTAGTATATTGTGGTGAAATGAGTAAAAAATGTGATCTGAGTTTAAGAGAGAAGTTGTGACCTTTCAAGTCTATTATAATTTTCTAAATTTCACCAGATACAGATATGCAAATGGTAATTTCAAAATTAATCTAGCTACTTCTGTTGAGAGAAAAATACGTGTAAGTATAGGTAGATATTAGTGGAGTGAAAAATATCAGTATTTTCCCCAGGAGTTATTCATACGTTTTATCCATATTTTTCTTAAGTTTTACCACCAAAATTTTGATTGAAATAGTTCAACACAGTTCTCCCAATGTTTATAAGTTTTATCACTATAATGAACGTATAAACCGACTGAAATTAATTCATAAAAATTATTTCACAATTTTATTTAGACAATATATTCTTCAATATTCAGTGCGCATGCACCACTACCCACAGAGCTATACTCACGCATGGAAAACAATTTTATTCGGTGCGTCTGTCAAAACAATGAATTCTACAGTGCTTCCCATATGCCAGCAAAAATTCAGGGCCAGCACAAGCCAAAGTGCCACAAAGTGGTGCTTCAGAGCTTGTTTCAGTATGAATCATAAAGATTTCATCATTTAACAACGGACAATCAAATTCTCATTGAATTGATCATTTATTAGTGGGAAATTAAGTAAGGAAATAACATAGATAAATAACGGTATGTATAAATATTTTCACTGAAATACTCATATGTATTGATAAAAAAAAAATCAATATTTCGCACCACTATTAGGTACCTATTTCATAATATAATAATTGTATATATTTCAACAGAATACGATTTTCAATCACAAATAAGTTAATGTGCTGTTGATGCACCATTGTCGCAATTGCATCAGGGGTCAGATGAGCTATATAGTACACAGCAAAGATTGAGAATCTAGATACGTTTTTTATTCCGTTTCCATTAGTTTTTGAGTCCGTTTGGGGAATCGAACCTGAGACCTTCATATTAGCCACCTAAAAGCAGTGAATTTAACCACATAACCATTTTACTGCTAGCTATAACTGGTGAATGTATTTTGTATCGGACAAGGTATGGTGGTTCCCACACACTCCTCTCCTACAGAGACTCAATATAAGTTGAATGATGTAAGATTCTGTGGGAGGTTGGGTGGAGCTATATGCACAGGTTTACACTATCTATATGGGTTCTATTTTCACTGTATAGGGTGCCATCTATTAGCAACTTAAGTTAGGAAGAAGCACTGTGCGTTCCACCATACACAACTAGGGTGCGTGTGTGTCCAGCACATATCAAGGGTCATGTGGGGAATATATATATATATCTCGTATGCACGATGTGATCTCTTATCAAGTGCAACCAAAATCATATACACACTTTATTTGTTTGTATGTTCTTACTTGCAGATACAGGCAAGTAAGATACAATGT
The DNA here is from genome assembly GCA_011428145.1 of Ericerus pela. Taxonomy (NCBI): domain Eukaryota; kingdom Metazoa; phylum Arthropoda; class Insecta; order Hemiptera; family Coccidae; genus Ericerus; species Ericerus pela. Next base: position 757,533 of record WOFM01000612.1, read on the forward strand.
TCGGCTGATGACAATATAATAGATAAAGATCTCGGCAATGTCTTGGACTGGTACATGAACATATTATGTCATTTCTTATCAATAGCCGTAGCAATGAATAAGAAATGACGTACTTTCTATAACACATATATATATGTAAATGTACATATGTGTGCCTGTGTGCATGTGCCAAATCCACTATATAAACTCATGAAACAGGCTACAAAATCACCAGTTCCATATTTTACAGTATGAAGTGGCAGAACACGCAAACTCTGTAGAAGACTTTCTTGTGTGAATATTTCTCACAACAAGGTATTCCACAGTGATGACCCCAATATGATTTTTTGGCTACGTCGTGGGTGTCTAGGCATGCTGCACTAATTCTAAAACTAGGCGTGTTGCACTGCTGAGTTACTCGCTTGTGAATACAAAAATTTTTTACAAGACCTAGACACCTTTGGCTGTCGAAGCAGAGGTCTGACTTTGAAAGTGGGAACTTACACCCCCCTTCCAAATATATTTGCTAGAAGGGAACCAAGAGAAGCAGACCTGGAAGAACAAAGTTGCCCTCATCCACTAACTCCTCCAGCTTTGACCAGAGACTCTACATTCTCTGATACTCTGGAGATACAAAAATGGATCCGGAAGCCAGAAGCCTTGCATTTTGGAACTGTTATCAACCCTAATGAGACAACAGTTTGCACCTTGAGGAGTGGTTGTCAATTGAGCCAAGACTCCGACCCTCCAACCCCAGACCAAGAACTGACGGAGTCTGGGGGAATTTTTGCAAGAGAACCAGCAGAGGCAATTACCAGTCACAATGCCTACAACCAATGCTCGTGGTGGTACATCTAACCAGACATCATCGAACCAGCCTGGATCAGGTGGAAGTGATCAACCACAGTTGACCCCCAAAGTGCTTGCACAGTTATTGCAACTGCTACAGATGCAATCATTGCAGAACCCTGCAGTCCAAAGGCGGAGGATTGAGATTCCAGAATTTTTGTCTAATGAGGTAGAACTCTGGTTAACTCTCCTCGAAGGATGGTTCAAAACTGAAAATATACAGAACAACCAGAAATATGTCCACATTTGCAGTGGAATGCCAGCAGAAAACATACGCCACATTCCTGATATTATGGAATGCCTTCTGGTGGAAGCAGATAAGTACAGTTGGTTCTGCAAGAAAATTTGCAATGTGTTTAGTTAAACCATAAACCAAATAATAGTTGATGTCATGGGTGGAATGAAGATGGGAGATGACAAGCCCTCCATCTTCATGGCCAAATTGAGACAAAAGGCCGATAATATTCTGTCACCATCAGTCATTGGGAACCAGTTCTGCAAACAACTGCCCCAAAATGTTGTGCAGTGCCTGGCTGCTGTAGGTACCTTGGTCATCAACAATTCCAAGGACCTTGACTTCTTGGCAAAAAGTGCTGACAGCACAATGGAACATTTGAGATCAGCATCCTCAATTAGTGCAGTGTCAGCAGAGATGGGAGAACCAACTCAGCTTAGAGCCCAAATTGAGCTGACTAGTGAAATAAATAAGAAGATGAATAATAACGACAACAACAAACAAAGAAATGGTAGAAGTAACAACCATTTAAAGAGCAGGAATAGAAATTTAGATAGAAAGTCTAGGTTGAGAGACAGAAGTAGCAATTCTACCAGGGGTCAGAGTCCTACTCCCCCTAGAAGATCATCATCCCTCAAATCTCCATCTCCAAATTGGGATGATAATCCCGTTTCTTCCTTAATAGATTAGGCGCGGAGGACACCAAGTGCAACAACAGATGCTGATGGTGTGGTAAAACCTATAAGAAGCCAAACCCATCAAACTAGAAAGAGGGGTTGTCTATGCGGCCAAAGACCCCTCAAAAAAGTACTCATGCCGCCTGTTCATCAAGGACAGGACAAACAGGGGACGTTACCTGATTGACTCATGTGCTGACTTGAGCCTTTTGCCAGTAAGTAAAATTCTAAAGGCATTTCCTTCGAAATACTACCTCCGAACTGTGAATGGTCAAAACCTTCCAGCTTACAGAATAGAATCCAGCAAAGTAAGCATTGGTCTGCGAAGAGACATGACGTGGTCCTTCACAATTGGGGATGTTCCAACGCCGATCCTGGGCTCAGATTATCTTGCACATTTTGGGCTGGTCATTGACCTTAAAAATGGAAAACTCATAGACAACAATACTGGTCTATGGGTTGAAGGCAAAATGTTAGCGTACCAACTGGACACAAATATATCCAGTTGCACAAAAGTCGACGAAAAATTCCTACGGATTCTGTCTGACTATCCTAGAGTCACTCAACCATCGATTCACAGGCATCCTACCTATAAACATGATACTGTTCATTTTATAAAGACCAAAGGACCACCTTGCCATGCTAGAGCCCACAGGCTACGGCCTGATAAACTCAAAGTGGCATGGGCAAAGTGGCGTGGGAATATTATGACCACATCATCGGGGAAGGCATATGCCGCCCCTCAAAGAGCTCATGGAGTTCCCCCATCCACATGACCAAAAAAGGAAGTGGAGAGTGGCGAATCATTGGAGACTACAGCGCCTTAAATACCAAAACAGTTCCTGATGGCTACCCAGTCCCAAACATAATAGACTTTAAAGCGAATATGAAGGGTAAAACGATGTTCACAAAAATTAAAATCAACTGGGCATTCCATCAAATTTCAATGGCTGAACAGGACATTCCAAAGACAGTAGTTATAATCCCCTTAGTTTTATTTGAATACCTTCAAATGCCATTTGGACTCTGTAATTCTGCACAAACTTTCCAGAGATTTATCAATGGACTGTTTATGGATTTTCCATTTGCCTATGCATATTTGGATGACATATGCATTTGCTCAGAAGGAAGTGAGCAACAGCAAGAGAAGAATGTAAGAGTCATTGTACAACGTATACACGATGCTGGACTTACTATCAATGTTGGGAAAAGTTTATATAGACAAACCAAGATTGACTTTCTTGGCTACCAAGTCTCAACCAAAGGCATTTCCCTTCTGAAGACCACGGTTGAGCTCATATTGAATTTCCCAAAACCCTCAAACATTGCCAAACTTAGACGTTTCTTGGGGATGGTGAATTTCTACAGACGTTGCATTAAAAATGCGGCAGTTGAACAAAGTAAGCTGTTTGCATTGATTAAAACAAATAAAAAGAAAGATAAGACTCCACTCGATTGGACTGAAGACGTTGAAAAAGCCTTTGACAATATCAAAGAAACACTGGCAAATGTAACTCTGCTAGCTCACTGCCATTATGTGTCGCTACCGACGTGCAACTCTGTACCAAAAGGATAATGACAAGAATTTACCACTCGCTTTCTTCTCCAGAAAGCTATCAAAAACCGAGAAGAACTACAGCACATACAACAGCGAGTTGCTGCGTTGAAGCATTTCAGGCACCTATTAGAGGGTATATGTTTCACTGCGTATACAGATCATAAACACCTAACACATGCCTTCACGCAAAAGACAGAACCAGCTTCCCAAAACAGAGCTTGACAATTGGACTATACTGGATAATTGACTACGGACATTCAGTATATAAGCAGGGAACTCAACACTACAGCTGATGCTCTTGGTAGGATTGAAGCCATCTTGGCACCGTCTCCATCACCTTACACTGAAATTGCTAAAGAACAGTTAAGGGATGCAGAACTGCAGGAACTGTTGTCAAACAATGACACAGCTCTTAAATTGAGACAAAGGAAAATCCCTGGTACTAATGTTTTATTAACATGTGACATTAGTACAGGCAAGAATGGGCCATTCTTGCTGGCAAAGTATCACAAATTGGCTTTCAGTAGTGTGCACAATCAATCGCACCCTAGACCAAAATGCACTGCTGGGTTTAGTATCATCTATATTTGTTTGGCCAAGAATGAAGTCTGACTGCAACAAATGGGCTCGTGGTTGCCTGAATTGCCAAGAGTCCAAAGTGGGAAGTAACACTTGTTCGCCTCTCAAATCTGTTAAACAAACAGAGCGGTTTAAAACAATCCATATAGACTTGGTGGGTCCATTACCCCCATCCCAAGGATACAGATACCTGTTGACGATGATAGATAGAGCAACTCGATGGCCTGAGGCAGTTCCTCTCTATGAGATGATAGCTCCAACAGTAGCTGCCAGGTTATATGACACCTGGATTGCCCGCTATGGCGTACCTGAAGTCATCATTACGGACCAGGGTTGCCAATTTGAAAGCTTGCTCTATCGAGAGCTGTCAAAGAAACCTGGTGTATAATACAACCACACCACAGCTTAACATCCTTAAGCCAATGGAAAAGTTAAGTGATGGGACAGAGCTTTGAAAGCGTCCATTATGGCTTGCAACATCAAGAGATGGGTTGACATACTACTAACAATCCTCTTGGGCTTTCAATCTGCTCTTCAAACTGACACAGGTGACTCTGTAGGGCAGTTGGCGCTTGGCAAAGTGCTACGCCTACCAGGGGACTTTTTCACCCACTTGAAAGAAATTAACCCCAAAATGCTCATCTGAAACATACAGACTGATGCAAATAGCTTTTTGAAGCAGGCAGCTCATCACATCATCACTGATTTGGTTCTTTGTTTTTCCAAATACATCTTTAATCTTTCTGACAAACTAGGCATAGTTGTCCTCTTCTGTCAAAGGGCATTCCATAATATCTGGAATGTGGCGAATAATCTGGGGTGGCATGCCACCCCAGATGTGAAGATATCACTGGTCAGACTGTATATTTTTGGTCTTGAACCTGCCTTCAAGGAGAGTCAGTCAAAATTCTACCGCATTGGGCAGAAATTCCAGAATCTCTATCCTCCTTCTATAGAAATTAGGGTTCTGTCCTGGTTGATTCTGCAGCAATTGCAGAATTTGTGCTAGGACTTTGGGTGTCAACTGTTGTTGGACACTTCCTCCCACTGATGGTTGTGGGTTTTTAGGGATTTCAGCTCTGGTCATCGGAGAAGCCATCTCAGTCTCTTTTTGCTGACTAAAGTATTCCACAGATGCTTGTGTTATAACACCGATTCCTGTGTTTGTTGGTCGGGTCTTTGAGTTGGAACCTTGGCTTATTGTTCAACCATTTCTCAGTGTTTTAACTGCAAGTTTGTCTTGGTTAACTGCAGTTACCAGGCATATTAGTTCTGGGTGTTGAGAGGCCTTTGCAATATATGAAACATCTTCAGATTGTTGAGTCAAAGTAGGGGGGTTGGGGGATGAGTCCAACCTTCTGGCTCCAGGTCTACTATTTGGTTCCTTCTGGTTTTTTTATTTTAAGAAGGGGGTATAAATTCCCACTTCAGCAAACCCTACTTCAACAACCAATGGTGTCTAATTTTCAAAAAAATATTTTTATTTGCCAAGGAAGCGAGTATCTTGCCAGTGCACCATGCTGATTTTTGATAAAGCACAACGCGCCTCTGGACACCCATAACATGGCCAAAAAATCACATTGGGGTCACCACTGTGGAATACCTTGTTATGAAAAGATATTCTCACCAGAAGATAATCTACAGATTTTGTGTGTTCAGCCACTTCATATTGAACATGTGGGTAAGCCGGAACCTGGGCAAACACTAGCGATTTTAGAGCCAGTTTGGACAGTTTATATACGGGCTTAATTACATGCACATTGACACACATACGTAGTAATTACATATGTTTGTGTGAGTGGCCCAGTTGCGTCATTTTTTATGGTGATAAGAAATGATGGGCCAGTTCGTGTATGGAATTGTGACATCATCGTATTGTTGAGACGGGTCACAATTTGGTACTTATACATTACTTGCATGTATGTGCAAGTAATTACGATCGAACTTAATTTATGCAATTTGTTTAACATCATAAAGACAAATATTTGCCTGCCTTGTGGCAGCGATTATCATTTAGGGTCCAAGTCCCTAAACTTCATACAAGTGAGTCTCCACATCCATCATTTTAGTTTCCATTTCTGAACTATGTTTCCTGGTTTAATCAAAGTTTCTCATCCAGTTTCTGTTTCTATTTTTTCCCATTTTTTAAAAAATTTGTGCAACCCTGTTATAATATTAATATTTTCCTAAATTTTTTTTTTTTAAATTTTTTACAGATGAAAAATTATTTTAGTGAGAAAGAAACTAAACTTGCCATTTTGATAACAATTTATTAGTTAATTATTTGAAATTCTGTTTCCATTTCAGAATTTTGTTTTCCTTTAATTTTGATTTTCAGGCCAAAAAATTTGGTTTCCCTTTCAGTTTCTCAATTCCTCCATATACAATTATGTACATTATGTTACCATTAAAGTATGACATTCATTAATTCATGAAATAACTAGTCAGTACCAGTGATCTGTTCATAGTGTATACTATGTATATGGTGTATATGCCAAAAAATTAATGAAAAATTTAGGGTAGGTATATGCTGTATTCTCTCACAATATTACACCAAAAAGCATTCACTAGATAGTCACACTATTACTTATTCATATTTGATTAAAATAATTGTCTGCTTATGGATCAAAAAGTGCCAATTTCTCATTCTCTATTAGTGGCATTATTTTGGAGCTAGATTTTCTTATTAGTCAATGAAATGACTTCATTCTAAATGTTGTATGCTAAATTATGGTCCATATTCTTAGTTATCCATAAGTAAAAAAAACAACAAAAAACACTTAGCTGATTTTTTATCTGTGGTTTCAATACTTAAGTTCAAGGAAAAGGTTACCTTAACTGCTTTCACTTAGGGAAAAAACATTTAAGAATATGGCCCAATAAGCACTGATGAGACTCACTTCATCCATATCCAGAAAAAACAAAAATTATTGATAGAAAAACCTTCAGAATATGAGAAGAGTAAATTCTTTAGAAGTTTGTACATGTAAAATCTTAATACTGTTAATTAAAGTTTTGAAAAAATGCTTTTTTGTTTTTAATAGTAGGGTCAGCAAGAAAGTGAGTGTACTCTCAAAAAATTTCATGAACACATCACTGCTTATTTCATAGAATATCTATTATTATTAGTTAAAGTGTAAAATATTTTCTGATTATACACTTTGTTATTTTCTGAATTAGGGCAGCTGATTGGGAAATTGTAAGACTTAGGTTGAAGATAAAAGATACCTATGATTGGGCTTACCATACATCTCTATTCAAAGCAATGGTCTTGGTGGCTTGATTGGTTGAGTTTCATGTTCCTTTCCCATTCTTTTCAATTTTTTTCTCTTCAAAATCAGTAAAAATGAATTTAAAAAACAACATTGTTTTTTGAAACCCTGTTAGAAAGAGGAATAACTTACTAATCTATTCTAACCTGAAATAATATGAGTGGTCCAAAATATAATTCGTACTTTTTTAAATTGACACAAAAAAGTTTTAACTAAAAATTTTTTGGAAGCCATTTACACAGGTTATAATTATTTGAGTCTCATTTATGTTTTTTTTTTATGGAGAATATATTTAGCTTTCATAAATGCTGTCCTGTTCTCAACCTAAATTGATATTTGATTTTACCAAGTATTTATAAAAATGTTAATGTAATGCCAAAAAAGAGCTATGTTTTGGTAGTTTTTTCCTCTTTTCGATAACACTTTTAACAAGTATTTATTTGTGGAAAACCACAAACAAATACTTACAAACAATAAATATAAATTTTCTAATTAAATTAGAGTTTCTAGGTATCCACACTCTTACGGTGGACCTTAACTTTGTTTGTATTTATGAGACTTCGATTAAAATTTGACAAGATACTTTTCGTAAAATATAATATTTTCATTTACAAAAGAACTGTAATAAGTAAAAGAATTCATCAAGATAAAGAACTGAAACATGGTCTACTTGACTTCAACATCAGTTGGTACACTTGATCCCACACACACTTTTTATACACTTTTATTCCAGTTACTAACGCAATTAAATGTGATGTTATTATTCTAACATCTGGGTGCGAATAAATCATGTTTGGTTTTTATCAGTTATCACTGATCTACCTGCTTGCTTTTTCAACAGAAGTTTTGTCTACAGAGTTCAATTGTCATTATAATTATACAGGTAATAATGCATTCAAACATCTAGGTATTCTGTGTTTAAATCCTATCAAGGTTCAACAACTTTTTTTTTTTAAATATATATCAGTATTTAAGAAAAATAATTTTTAACCTAAATTTATTTACTTTTCATTTCTTTGTCAGTATTGTATTATTTTTGGGTAAGAAATATAATAGTCGTATCATCTAATTTAATCTATAATTATCTTAATTTTATTATTCCAACCATAAAATTAAATATTTATCCAATATTATTGTGGCGGCTATCACACTACATCAGCGGCTATATACACTTCTCCCTCGTACACTGTCACCCAGCACCATGGCCGAGTGAATACTGTGCTGACTTTTGGTGGTTGTGGTGAGGAAGGTTTTGGGTATTTGGTTTGTACGGGTGTTCAAATCCCAATGCTGTCCAAATACTTAAAGTGGTGACCTCAACTCGATGTGGGAGATGGCTATCAACACCATCTCTCGGGCATGCGTACATGCCTGTAGCCATGGTAGTATGTTGCACCACCACTGCCTGAATGTGATGGCACTGTAGGGTGTGCGACACATTGCTGTGATGAGGAGGGGCATCATCACGCACCGGCGTACATACCTACTTGCAAGGCGCCTCTGTACTGGTAGTTGTATTACACTCCGCTATACTGGGGAGAACTGGTGTGGCGGCTATATACGCTTCTCCCTCGTACACCATCACCCAGCACTGTGGCCGAGTGAATACGATGCTAACTTTTAATGGTGGTGGCGAGGGATGTTTTGGGTATTCAGTCGGTATGGGTGTTCGAATCCCTATGCCGCCCAAATACCTAAAATTATCTTCCAATTAAATTTGAAATTATGTAGAAAAAAACTTTTATAAAGATAAGTATTTCATATTTTATAATGTATTATCTGACTAACACATGACACAATGCTGAAAACATATTCAATCAGCATTAAAATTAGTTATCTGTATGTATCCATCTACATTAGTGTAGTGTTACAAACTTTTCAGTACTGTGAAACTCGTAGTGATTCACTTGACCTTGTGGTCCACCTGACCCCAAACTATCCCTGTATTATAATTTATTGACAACTTCTATACAGCTATTTTTGGTTTGATTTTTGCTAAACAATGTTTAATTTTGAACTAATTATAGATACAAAATATGCAAAACATTATTTACTATAATTTATTGTAACATTCTACCAATTTTTCTGTAGATTGACTGAATGATACTGCGGAATACCTTGTCGTGAGAAAGTATTCTCATCAGAAGGTAAATTCAACAGAATTTAAGCGTTTTCAGCCACTTCATACATGAGTATGGGTAAGCCAAAACCTAGGCAAACACTGGTGATTTTAGAGCCAGTTTGGACGGTTTTTACACTGGCTTATTTGCACGCATACAAACACACGTACGTAAAGAATACGTACGTTAGTGAGAACGGCCCGGTTATATCATCCCCTTTGAGATAAGAGATGGTTGGCTGGTTTGTGTATGGATTGTGACATCATTCTATTGTGTCACAATTTGGTACTCGTACATTACCTGCATGTACTTGCAGGTAATTACGATCGAACGTAATTTGTGTTTAACGTCACAAAGACGAATATTTTGCCTGCCCTTTGGGGCGGCAACTGTTGTTAAGGGGTCTGAGCCCCTATCCCTCGTACAGGTGAGTCCTCACAGCTACTCCCCCCAGTTTTTGCGCCGCAAAAATGACCAAATTGCGCAGGCCTGGTGGATGTGTGAGTTTAATTCCATTTTTGGTTAGCCTCCCATTTCACAAGCGCTCTTCCTACCACGGCCCTGACGCATTCGTATGACTGCTTACAAGCATAGATCCTGGCTTGGTAGTTGGCGCAGCTTCCTTCTCCCCTATGCCTTTGTGGTTGGTTTTTGGGGTAGACGTAGTGGTGATAGCGGGAGTAAGGGGGCAGCGGACATTTAAACTGAGGCTGCCTTAGTATTGGGGAGTTTGAATTCCCCAATGTCGAGGCAGCTATCTTCGCTTTCTTGTTGGCTGCCCTCTCCACCATAAACAAGAACTTCATTGGCTCCCGAGTCTCCATTGGAGTTGGCTCCTGCTTCGGGGGTTCCGGAGTTGGAGTCAATTCTGGTGGGGACCAGGGAGGAGAGATGATCAGCGGGAGTGGATTTGACATTTCCACGAGGATGTTTTTGACTGGTGGAGCTGTGTCCATCAACAGCTCCTCCTCGAACTGTTCCAACTCTGTTTTCTGTCTGGAGAGTTGCTGAGTTTTTGGTGTCTCAGCTGTTTTCCAAACAGTCTGGGAGTTGGAA